>CM060966.1:78207602-78280102 GCA_030765045.1 Tenodera sinensis | reverse complement strand
GTCCGTCTACGAACAGCATAACTCAAAAACGAAAAGTCGGTTAAATACGAAAGTTGGTATTACAGTTTAATATCTTTTAATGATGTGACACGAAGATTTTGAAGAAAATTTCTCTAACCTAAACTACACTTCACATTGACATATTTTTTTTTTTTTTTTTTTTGAAAATTTTGATTTTCTAAAACAGCTCTAATGATTTTGATTAAAATACCATATGTTTAAAATATTTTATGGCAAATTCAGTAGGTAGGTATATATTGAATTTTCTGGCTATAGCCCATGTAATCCTGTTTACTCTTGACGACTTTTGTTAACAGATAAACCGTAGGTACACAAAATGTAGAGCTCCTTAAAACGCAAAATGCATTTTTTGTGGAGTGAACCATTTCGGAGATATTCCTTGTTATTTGTGTGACTTTTGCAATATTTACACCTTTCTCAAATGGAAGTCGTTTGTCACGTTTTTATCTCTTGGTCGCACAAAGAGAAGCGAATTTCAAAACCTGCATGCAGCGGCCAGTTTTAAAAGATTTGACTATCGGTCAAAGCCTGCTGTGTTCTCAAATTCCCGTTGCAGCTACAAGAAAATTAGTAGTAAGAAAATCTGATATGTCGCACTCAACATGACTTTCTCTGCTCTTGTACCAAGTATTCTTACAAACACTATTTTCTTCATGTCAGTCGAGATAAACATTTGTAGAAGTTACCTTATTGCTCATTTTGTTGTGGCAATGCAGTAGGCTTTGAGCCATAGTCAAATCTTTTAACGCTTTCAAATTCCGCTCTCTTTGCACGGTTAACATAATATAAAAAAATGAATAACGATGTTCCATTTGACAGACGTATAAATTCTCCAAAACTCACACAAATAATATCTCCGAAATGGTTCACTCTACAAAAATATGTATATTTAGACTAGGCATGTCAAACATCACTCCCAGGGTGTGAAGAGAGGAGTCCACCCCTCCTTAACTGCAGTAGCACGCGCTAGTAGAACCGGTTTTCGTTTGTTTTTCTCGTTCTCCGATTTGAAGGGAGGGAAAATAGAGGAATATTTTCACACTTGGCGAGTGCTGTTTGACATGCCTGATTTAGACCTAAATTGTGTTTTGGCAAGATCTACATTTTTGTACAGTAAGATTTGGTGTATCTCTTATGGTTTACCAGTTATGCAAAAGTCATCCAGAGTAAATAGGACTTCGTGGACTATAGCCAGAAAATTCAAGATATGTATATATTTGTCATAAAAATATCTCAAACATATGACATTTTAATCAAAATCGTTAGAGCCATTTTCAAGAAATTCAAAATTTTCGAAAAATTTTCCATGTAAAGGGTAGTTTAGGGTGGAGCAATTTTCTTCAAAACCTTCGTGTCGCATCCTTAAAGACACTAAACTCAAATACTGACTTAGGTTTTTAACCGCCTTTTCGTTTTGAGTTATGCTTTCCATAGACTGACACACACACACACACACACACACACACACACACACACACACACACACACACACACACACACACACACACACACACACACACACACACACATTTTTCTAAAACTGCTATTTTTGGATTCAGGGGGCCTCAAAACATATTTTCGGTTAAATCTTGACATGGAACTTTTGGGTGGAATACAATACTTCCTCTATTTTACTATACGTAGTAGAGAAAGTAACCATTTTTGCAAATGTTTATCTCAAGTAACATTACGGGGTGCACTCAGCCTCGTTAGGTCCCGGGGGGACCGATTGAGGAGCTACTTGATGGAGAAGTAGCACGCCCAGGTCGAGAAGGCCGTATAACCGGCTGGGAGGGCTCGGGGGGGGGGCTGATCACGTCCCACCCTCCAGTATTGCACCCCACCAATGACGCCTGCAGTAGTCAGAGGTGAGGGACGCAGCGGCTGGGCGGCAAGCCTTGGCCCTTCATGGGCTGTTGGGCTAGAGGTTTAATATTAAGATCGAGGAGTAAGTGTTTGTAAGAATAGTTTGTACAAGAGTGAGCAGAGAAAGTCATGTGAGTGAAACACATCAAATTGTCTCACTATTTCACTCCAAATCTTTAAACCATCTTATGACTCAGATAAAGGAAGCCTTCGTGATAACGATGAAGTGATAACGAGTATTTCGTATTCTCCAAAAGATCAAGTGATAGGCAGTGAGAACCGCAGATTTCAGATATTAGTCGATATCGACTAACTGTTTTCATAGGAAAATATCTAATGTGTTGCATTCACATGATTTCCTGTGGTCTCCGTTCTGCAAACTATTATTGCGAGAGCTAATTCTTCTATTTCTTCTTGATAATAAACATTCTTACACATGTGTTTGTCGGTGTATGTTTTTATAGGTATGCCTATAATAATTATTTTGTGGCATTAAACATTTCCGAGATATTCTTAGGCGTTGGTTTAAATTTGAAAGTAACATTTGTTTATAGTTTTCTCAACGGAAAGTTGGTATTCTTATGTTTTTTCTTTTCTTTTTTCGTGTAAATGCAACGTCACATAGCGACCGGTGATATAAGTATCATTTGCGCCCACAAAATTTATTTGCACAACAGGAAAAATGATAGGAATAGTAAACTGTCAGCCGCTTTTAAATTTTGGGGCTACCATAGTTTGTTTGTCCCGTACCGTTTACCCGATTGCGATAAAACTTTGGTTAGTTGTGCACATTCCCGCGAAGGTTTCGGAGTTGGTCACACCATAGTACAATAAGTAGAACGCAAGTAATTTCAATAGATTAGTGTATACTTATAGATCTATTATAGGAAAAATGGATGCTGGTATTTATGAAATTAACAAATTCCAACACCGGTTAAACGATCACCATGAAAATTGACACATCTAAGTGTGTTTTTATAGAGGTTTTTATGCTGTCCATTTTATTATGAAATGTAGGATCAAATGTAGCTAAGGGTAAAATGGCCATGGAGGGGATTAGAGCTTGTGTTTCCAAAATTCCGGGGATGCAAGTTAAATTGTTGGACAAGGCAATAGTAGAAGCAAAAATGTTATATGGGTAGAAATATGGGAATATGAAGAAGGGTGGCTAGGGGTGGAATTAAAACTCAGAAGGTTTTGTCGCTTGATTTAAGGGTTACCAAGGGCATCACCCAAGAGGTAGCACTGTTAGAATTAGGGTAAGTAAAGGGTTAATTATGGAAAGATTTTTAAAATATTGGTATCGGCTAAGAGCGTTGGAACCCTAGCACAACAGCCAAGCCTTGCTGCCCAGCCGCTGCGTCCCCCACCTCTGCCCACTACAGGCGTCATTGGTGGCGTGCAGTACTGGAGGGTGGGACGTGGTCAACGCCCTGAGCTCTCCCGGCCAGATATAGGGCCTTCTCGACCTGGGGCCGCTACTCAATTGGTCCCCCCGGGACCTAACGAGGCTGAGTGCACCCCGTGCCAGACCTCACAGAGGGGATAAAATCCCCATCCTAGTACCGGGGATCAAACCCGGGTCCTCCGCGCCAGAGGCAAGCACGCTACCAACTGCGCTACGGAGGTGGCCCTAAGAGCATTAGAGGATCAGAATTTAGTAAAACAGTGTATGATAACTCAAGCAAAACATTAGCTCCTGATAGTTGGGCTTCATTAGTGCAGAGGATTATAGAAGTAGTAGGAATGGGGAACGTTTGGAGAAATAGAGAAATACTAGAAGAAAAGTGTTGGAAGGGGATTAGACAAAGAATTATAAATTAATATTCAGTATAAATATTCAGGAGATACCTATTCAGTAGTGTTAGGGATAGAACCTTGACAATGTACAGACAAATTAAGAAAGATTGGGACAGGAAGAAATATATTGATGTGTGTAATAAATTGGAAAGAGAAGGGTGGGCATGGTTTAGATCTGGGGTAATAGGATTGAGGGGTATGAAACAGGGAATGGACCCGTAGAAGTGCCCTATGTGTGGGGAAATGGAAAAGGATTTGCACCTTATTGTGGACTGTGAAAGGAATAAAGTTTGGAGGGGGAAATGGGTACCAGCTAGGAAGTCAAAAGTACCAAGAGAAGTGTTAAGGTTGAAAATAGGAAAGCAAATAATACTGAGGTGATTAGAGAATTTTTAGGAAGGACGAAAGAAAAATGTATGAGAAGCATAGGGAGAATCACAAAGTTGGAAGATGAAAAGGATACCCAACAGATAAATTTGCTATAGGTAATTTAGTTACAGTTAATTCTGTTTTAGAAACCCAACTAGAGAGACCTGGTGTATAATATATCTATATAGCGTTTCACTCTTAGAAGACAGTATGGAGTTAAATGGGACATCTCTGTCTCTATCTAGCGCATACAAGTTGCCATTAGCCGCGTCCTTTTCTACCCTCGCTCTGTTGCCAGATTCCTAATAGCATGGTATAAATATTCATTTGTTATAAATTTCAGGTTTGAACACATTATCCTATGCAGAATTTTTTTCTCTATCAGGTTATATCCTTTTCAGAGTCATTATGAATTTTTATAGGTCCAAATTTCTTCAGAAAACGTTTTTTCAATAGAAGTCCGATATTTGCTGTTTCTACACTCATCACGCGCTAACTAACAAACTAACTGCTAGAATGCATCTATATTTTTTTCTTAGGTAGAGTAAACTATAGTGCTACTACCTGCCTACTTTGAATTCTCTATGTTTACCCAGTTAAGTGTTACAATTTTTTAAATTAAATGTTTTCGGAAAATTTTATATATGTGCACTGCAAAAGTTACGCAGTGTGAAACTTTTTTGTTATTGAGTTTACATCAGGGAACCAGCGAGAACAAATGTTGAGGAAGGCTGGAGAAAGTTTTTAAAATAAACCAAAAGGCAGTAACCTCTTTCTTTTATCCAGTAAGGCAAACAAAAGGTATTCATCTATTCAGCGTCAGGCCTGACACAGAAGATAGTATAAGGAGCAGCACTAGCATTAGTTCGAAAGAAGCCGTGTGTGTAACTGTGAGCTGTTATTGCGTTATTTGTTTAATATTTTTGTAAATATTTGTAGTTATGGAGGGTGAAGCTAGGAAGGGACGATATGTTGGTAAATAAAGAAGTAAGGAACGCCAAATAATTATGAATGTGTTAGATTATTTTTTAAGTAAAATGCGTGTAAGTAAGGCGGTAAAAGAAACAGCTAAGGCTATCGGGTGTTCAGAAGCAGTAGTTTGTATGATTAAAAAGGAACTAATGAAAGGACCTCTAAGAACGCCATCGAAAAAGAAAGCAAAAAGGGCGGGACTACACAAAACGCTAGGTTAACGCAATATGATTGAATAGTGCAAGGTGGAGTGCGGCGAATTGTTCATTCTTTACTGTTTGCAAATATTCAACCCACGCTGAATATACTTTTGTCACAGTTCAACAGTGATGAGACCGTACCAAATTTCTCAAGGGCCACTCTGATTTGGGGTTCGAATATGAAAGAAAGGGTAACAAGTGCATATTAATAGAAAGAGACGATATCGATATCATCAGATGGCGACATAAATATCTAAAAGACGTAAAAGGTTTAGGGACCAGGGGAAATCAATTGTTTATACAGACGAGTCATTTGTAAATTTAGGTCATACAGTAACAAAGGCGTGGAGGGATACCAAAGTTAAAAGTGCCCATTTCGTCAAGCAGCAATTGAAGGACTAAGTACAGGACTCAGGCCACCTCGAGTCGCTCGCGGAGAAAGATTCGCAACTAGTACATGTTGCAACACTGCGCTCCATTTAACGTGTACTGTCTTTTAAGGGTGAGACGCGCTTTAGTAGCTAGCCACGGCGTTTGTCTATATTTACACCTGGGGCAACTCAAAGATTGTAGTTTGTGGATTGTTTCAATTTTGTATGGTAAACGTTGTTCTTGTGGGGAATTGCTGCAATTCTTTTGCTTGTTTTGTTTACTATCAGAAGAAAATCTGATGTGTTGCACTCAAATGACTTTCTCTGCATTTGTACTAAACGTTCTTACAAAGTCTTATTCCTATATCTTCTTCGTGTTAGTTAACATAAACATTTGTACAAATTATCTTATTGCTTATTTCTTTGTATGTGCAATGGGGATATTAGAATACAATAGGCTGTGAGCGATAGTCAAATATTTTAAAGCTTTGAGATCCCGTTCTTTTTGCACGCTTAAAACTGAACAACGATGTTCCATTTCACGAAAGTTTTATGTTTTCCGAAACTCAAACACATAACACGGCATATCTCCGAAATGGCTCACTTTACAAGAAAATTTATTAAGATATAAATTGTGTATTTTGGCAAGATCTACATTTTTATATAGTATGATTTGGTACCTATGTCTCTAACGGTTTACCAAATCATACTTGGTGGCTCAGTTGGTTAGACGCTGGCCTACTGATCCCAAGGTCACGGGTTCAAACCCGGCCCAGGCCGATGGTTTTTAAGTGTGCTTAAAAACGATAGTTCCATGTCAGTAGATTTACTGGCATGTAAAAGAACTCCTGCGGGACAAAATTATGGCACACCGGCGACGCTGATGTGATCCTGGCAATTGACAGCGTCGTTAAATAACAAAATCATTTTCATTCTAACGGTTTACTATAATTATTCAAAAGTCGTCCAGACTACAGACTACCAGACTGTAGTAAATACGACTACAGGGGCTATAGCCAGAAAATTCAAGATATACATTTCATTTGTCATAAAAATATCTCAAACATATGACATTTTAATCAAAATCGTTAGAGCCATTTTCAAGAAAATCAAAATTTTCGAAAAATTTTCCATGTAATGGGTAGTTTAGCGCGGGGCTATTTTCTTCAAAATCTTCGCGCGCATCTTTGAATGACATTAAACTTAAACACCAACTTTGGTTTTTAACTGACTTTTCGTTTTTGATTTATGCTGTCCACAGACACACAGACATACACACACGGACCTTTTTCTTAAAAGGCTTTTCTTTTATTCAGGGGACCTCAAAACATATTTCCGGTGAAATCTCGACATCGAGAGGCTTCTACTTTACTGTACGTACTAGAGAAAGTAAAAAATAGACTTTTAATATAACTAAATAAGATAGGAAATTTCAAGAGCAAGCAAGCCGTTCTGTGAACATTAGAGGTAGGTATTTAAGATTACCTTGAGCATATGTATACGTTCAGGTTAGGAACGATGTCTCGAAGAGCCCATGACACCTTCGGTCTGCCCTGCTGACCATTCAACAACCCAGCCACGTGGATTTGCTTAGCACATGAAAACAGGTCTCTCGGCTTGATCAGAATACGGGGTTCAAATACATCCTCGCGTACCAGGAAGCTTAGCCAATACTTAGTCAGCAATATGTCAGCAATGACTGTGGGTGAAAGACCTAGGTAGGTGCATGACCTAGTCATGCAAGTGATCTTGCAAGAAGTTACTTTAAGAATAACCTGGCCCATACGTTACAACACGTTGTATCTCTATTTCAAAATATACGAAAGTGTATGAATTGTATGTTGAAGGGCGAGTAGAGAAAGAAGTGTGATTGTGCCTCATAAAAGAAGAATGAGTAGAGAAAACAGTGTGAACGAAATACATTGTATTTATATTTTAGTCATAAAAAATTGTATGAATTGTATATTGAAGGGCGAATAGAGAGGGATATATGAATGTGTAACGTAAAAAAAAAAAAAAAAAAAAAAAAAAAAAAAAAAAAAAAAAAAAAAAAAAAGTGAAAGTAATATATTGTGTAGTAAAATGCATAGCATAAAGGACCTTCTCCATGAAAAAAATACACATATGAGCCGAACTTCGCTGTGATTGGTCAAGTAGATCTCGAGATTAACGGTTACATGTGTAGAAACATATTTTGTATATACCGGGTTAGTCTTCTCATCCTGCGGATGAGGATCATAAGGATCCTAAGGATCATAAAATAGGCTTGAAAATGTTATCTAGTATGTGTGTTCGTTACAGTATATTGTAACAAATTACACTTTGTATTGTTCATGAAATTCACATAATTAAACCAATTAAGTGAAACGAAACTTGCATGTCAAACTATCAGTTCTCATTGAAGTTACTAAATATAAAAATCTGATGCGTTGCACTCACTGACTTTCTCTACTCTTGAACTAACCATTCTTGCAATCTCTTATTCCTATATCTTCTTCATGTTAGTTGAGATAAACATTTGTCCAAATTATCTTATTTATCTTCTTGTAGGCACAAGAAGAATATGGGAATACAGTAGGCTTTGAGTGATATTCAAATGTTCTAAAACTCTTTGCACGGTTAACATAAAAACTGAATAACGATGTTCCATTTGACAGAAGTATAAGTTCTCCAAAACTCACACAAATAACAAGACTTATCTCCGAAATGGTTCACTCTGTAAAAACATTTGTGGAGACATAAATTGTGTATTTTAGTAAGATCTATATTTTTTTATTGTAGGATTTGGTCTACCTCTCATGATTTACCAGTTATGCAAAACTCATCCAGGGTAAATACGACTACAGGGGCTATAGCCAGAAAATTCAAAATATACATTTCATTTGTCATAAAAATATCTCAAACATATGGTATTTTAACCTGAATTGTTAGAGCCATTTTCAAGGAAATCAGTATTTTCGAAAAAATTTCGTTGTAAAGGGTAGTTTAGGGTGGGGCTATTTTCTTTAAAATCTTCGTGTCGTATCCTTGAAAGGTATTCAACTTAAATACCAACTTTAGTTTTTAACGTACTTTTCGTTTGCGAGTTATGTTGTCCACAGACTGAGACACACAGACACACACACGGACCTTTTTCTAAAAATGCTTTTTTTTTTTTTATTCAGGGAACCTCAAAACATATGTTTCCTGTGAAATCTTAACATAGAATTTTTGGGTGGAATACAATACTTCATCTACTTTAGTAGTAGAGAAAGTAAAAAGTACCTTCAAGTAGCAGTAGGTATTTGAACCTGGGATGTTCACTGCTGAAAGCCAACGCGCATACTGTTACGCTGTTAGAGCAAGTGACTTCACATATAGTGGTGCAAAGCAGTCACTTTAGCCGAAATTGATGCGACATGATGCAGTGGACAATGTTTACGGCATGGCCTATAAAACGCCAGGACTGCATAATTTCTCATTCCGCAGGATCAGAAGATTCGCACGGATATGCAGATGGTATAAATTGTTTGTAGAAGAGTGAGTGGAGCAGGAGATGTGAATGTGTTACCTAAAAGAGAGTAGAAAAAACTGTGTGAACGTAATAGCATTTCTATTTCAAACATACAGAAATTGTGTGGCTTGTTTTAGAAGAAGGAATTAAAGATTGCTTTCTATTGTGTAAAATCGCCTTTTTTCGGAAAAATTGTTTGTACGCGACTAGGTAGAGAAAGAGATGTGAATGTGTTACCTAAAAATGAATAGAGAAAATAGTGTGAATGTAGTACGTGGCATTTCTATTTCAAACACACAGAACAAGAAGCGAATACGGTCTTTTTGGTGCAAAATTCCATTTTTTTTCAGGAAAATTGTTTGTAGACGAGTGAGCAGAGAAAAAGGTGTGAATGCGTTACCTAAAGAAAAGCAAAGAGTAGAAAACAGTGTGAACGTAACACGTACATATAGTTTTTACCAAAACATAACAACTCTGCCCGATCCCGCTACCAAAGACGGCATTACTTTGAGGTATGAGCTTTACAAGGTTTGCGGTTTAAAAAGATAAAGGAACCACAAGACGGTTACTTGCCTCATGTTCAGTTTATGAGGATCGCCTTTTTTGGCTAATGGTTACAACCATGCAGCAAAGGAGAGCGGTTCCCTTAGAAGTTGATCAAGTTTTGGCAAAATGTATAGCATTTCTATTTCTAACATCTGCTTATTTGTAGAAGAGGGAATATCTTTTGCCTTTTATTCAGGAAAATTGTTTGTAGACGAGTACAGAAGGAGATGGGATGTGTAACCTGAAAGTGAGTACAGAAAACAGTGTGAATGTAATACGTAGCATTTCTATTTCAAACATACTTATTTGTAAAAGGGGGAATAAACAAGCTTTTTAGGCGTAAAATCGCGTTTTTTCAGGAAACGCACCTATATAGATAAACTGTTGTTGTTTTCTAGTGCCTTGCATCTGGCAATGAAGCCATTAGCATTCGTGCTTTCCAATACTTTTGAACTGTAGTTTCTTCTGATCTTAATGCTTCACAGGTCTTCAAGTGGTCTTCGTTCATTTCTGCTGGATCGTTACACAGGACACATTGGTGAGGCTGAGATACCTATTCTGTAGAGATGACTTGCTAAGCAGTTCTGATTTGTCAATAGTCGGAAGGCTGCAACCGCTGTTTTCCTTGGTCTCTGGGGGATTATATCAGGGTTGGAAAGTAGTGTAATCCATTTTTTATCTTTGGCATTTGTTTCTATTTCTTGTAGGTATGAATGAGAAAAAATTTTAATGATCAAGCGTTTTATTGAGGAATATGAGAAATTGAGCTTAGACTTTTGTTTTATTGTTGTGCCTTTCTTTGCAAGTGAGTCTGCAGCTTCGTTCCCCATGACTCCACAGTGTGCTGGAACCCATTGGAGATGAACAGTCTTATTAACGTTTTGGAGTTGTGTTAACATTTTGTAGCATTCTCTAATTTTTGTTGACTTCTTTGTAGTATTTGAACATATTCCTTGAATTGCAGCTTTAGAATCCGAAGGAATTACTGTCTTGTTAAATTTATTTAAGGGAAGATTTAATAATTGTCGGAGAGCAATGTATATAGCCTCTATTTCTCCATCATAATTTGTTGTGTCTCTGCCAACAGAATGATAAAAAGAAAAATGTGAACACGCAACTCCAGCTCCAGTAAGGTTTTCCGTGGAGGATCCATCAGTATATATGTGCAGCCATTCTTCTGTGGGATATCTAGTATTGATTGTTTCCACTGCTAGAAGTTTTTGTATTTCTTTAGATAAACTTAAAAAGCAAAATCTTACCTGAATACAAAATTTGATCCAAATCGTTACAGCCGTTTCTGAGTTACGGGAAATGTGTGTGTGTGTGTGTGTGTGTGTGTGTGTGTGTGTGTGTGTGTGTGTGTGTGTGTGTGTGTGTGTGTGTGTGTGTGTGTGTGTGTGTACAAGAATTTCTCTCTATACGAGGAAATAAAAAAATATTATTTTTGTGTAAGATCGCGTTTTTCCCCAGGAAAGACACCTATATAGGTAAAATTAAAAAGGAAAACCTTATCTGAATACAAAATTTGATCCAAATCGTTAGAGCCGTCTCCAAGAAACGCGGAACATATATATGATATTAGATTAAAGAACTACTGAAGACCTCGAGGTGAAAGAAAGTTATAAGCAATTCTCAAATAGGTACACATCACCAATATAAGCGCTTTTAAGAGCATCCTTCGCGTATACTTTATCTATACCTTGGGCTTCATTTGTCAACACTAAAGTCGACTTTTGTGCATCTAAGATGAAAATCAATTACTATTACTCTAAAACCTTGGGTGGCTATCACTAACTAGAGCCGAGTTGCAATTGTTCACATTAGATTTATTCTGCTTCCGCTTTGTTATATTGCTTTTGAGAGCGATCTTATTTGCTTGCGAAGTTTTTGTTTTAAACAACTCACTGAATGGTTCATAAAGCAATGCCTTATGATCATACACTTGTCCAGAAACTGCCGTAGCGTTGCTCGCAGTGTAGCAGAACACCTCTTCCACTCTTCTGTTATCCTAATATCTATGTAGCCACGGGTGGAAACATATGGGAAGAACATGCCTTTATAACCCCTCACGGGAAGGGGGGAATTCTCTGTCTTCACGTGGAAGAGGGGAGGAAAGGAAATGAATCTTACATACCTCCTTACCGAAACTGCGTCTTCTGATACACAGCAAGTAATGGTTTTCTGCGCCATTAAAGCTCGGCTGAAGGAACTTTGTTAAAATACAACTCTACTTTGTAATGATACAATTGTAAGTCTCACATGTGTTGAAGAACATCTAAAGGAACTGAGGGGAATGAAAGAGAAGGGGAGATAACGATGACGTCATCAACTGCCACATATGTTTCCACATACTCACACATGGTTCTTGCCGTCCTTGTCTATCGTCGGTATTCTCTGTCTAGCAGTAGCGACTTTGCGCATGCTCAGTGCTGCCCACACCGAAGTGCTGGTCTTGCGACCGGCGTTAAAGCATGCTGATGTGGATTCAGCCATGCCAATCTGTGGAATAATTCTATATGGAGGGACATATCTAATAATTTCAACACCGGTAGGACGAGGAAAGTATTACATATTTTTAAATCTGTTAATATAATTACTATAAAATAGTTCCAGTACTACACTGTACAATATGCTGTGTCTATTAATAGTGTATAGCGTACATATATTTGTTACTAAATCAGCCACCATTGTCATGTTATGAGGGTATTAGCAGTATGTTTAATTTAACACACATTCTCACGTGATGTGCATTTGTTAGGTGATTACCATTCTTAAATTAAAGTGCGATCGTCACAGCTTCGCATAATAGTTGTCGGTGCTGTGGCAGTTTTTAAAATTACTACATCTAAAGAAAGAGGAGGTGTCATTTGTTATTAAATTGTTAATTTGTAGAAAATTAATATTAATTTTTTTGTTATTGGAGAAATTTTATTCTATGTAATATTGTTATTCTTGTTAAATGGTTTATTTTGCTTGTATTATGTGAAATGTATGTGTAAAAAGTAATGCAAGCAAACTTCTTAAATTACACATATTTAATACGTTAAATACGGCAAATAACATTCAATTATAGTTATGAAATTTAAGCATATTTACGAAGCTACATAATCTT
This sequence comes from Tenodera sinensis, assembly GCA_030765045.1. Classification (NCBI taxonomy): domain Eukaryota; kingdom Metazoa; phylum Arthropoda; class Insecta; order Mantodea; family Mantidae; genus Tenodera; species Tenodera sinensis. Next base: position 78,267,352 of record CM060966.1, on the reverse strand, counting down.
GAATTTAAAGGTGTAAAACATAAATACTCAATTGATTCATATTATAAATATGACGCAATTACGTATTCCACTTCATTTTTCGCGTTGACAATGAATGACATAATTATTTATTGGTTACGGATTAAAAAGAATTAACAAAATTTGAAAAGACATGCAACTATTATTCAATAACTATAATAATTAAGAAGATTGCGTGATCTAACCTACCAATAATGAATGTATATGATCTTATGATATTTTATATATTATAGTCGGTCTGGATGGCTCAGTGGGTTAGACATTGGCCTACTGATCCCAAGGCCGCGGGTTCAAATCCGGCCCAGACCGATGGTCTTTAAGTGTGCTCAAAAACGACCCATGTCAGTAGATTTACTGGCATCTAAAAGAACTCCTGCGGGACGAAATTCGGGTACACTGGCGACGCTGATGTGATCCTGGCAATTGAAGCGCCGATAAACAAAATGACGTTTTAATAATATATATGCTATTTATTGCAGTATGTACTTATGCACCAATATGAAAAAAGCTGGGCATTTTTACGTAAAAAGGTTTATATACAGGGACCGGATTTTGATAACCTAAAACACTTTAAAAATGAGCTATAAAAGTCTGCAAAAAGACCCAAAAGCTAGGAAAAATGCCCAAAATTTGTGCGAAAATACTAGTTTATTTATCAGATTTGTACCTGTGCTATATACACCGGGTGGAAGGAAACTTATTACATTCCTTCTAATATGTACTTCATAGAAGCATTACAAACAAAAAAGTTTAATGGCGTATTGTTTTTTGATCAGCCGATTTCGAAAAAAATAAATGGTTTTTGTTCCAAATTGGATGCGTAATTCCACAAGAATGTACGAAAATAATAGTTTGTTACTTGTAAGATGCGTAGAGTAACTTATTTCTGACATAGCCTCGGTAGTAATTATAGTACATCACATAGAGTTTCGAAATAATCGCTTAAAAGATTTGAAGGAATACTCCGAGCTGCTTTTTCAGACGTGAAGTAACTCGACAATGTTGCGCTCAGGTTGGTTCAGGGAATTGAACCGATTTCTGGATATAAACAGGTGGTGTAAACGCTTGCAGGGTGGTGTAATGTTTTGGGAGCTAACGATTCTGATTAGCCTACACTCGCACAGTAAACATGGAAGGATGCGGCATGTTACTTGTTTACGTTCACGAGACACCACGCTGCGGTGTTTCTTTATGTACTGACCTAGTGAAAGTGACACCCACACAATCTGCAGTGCTGCCAGCTTGTTTTTAAAAAAAGCTAAGATATTCCCATAGGAAATGGTCAGAGACAAAAACGTAAGATACAAAATGTGTTCCAAATAGCGAGATCTATCATTGGTTTAAATAATGTAATGACTTACCTTCCACCCGGTATGTGACTTGGAATAACACAATTAAGTTCAAGCACCGTCTACCTATATTTAAATTAAAATTATAACAAGAATGAGCAATTTAAAGTTGATGACAATTACTGGTAACTTCAGTCCGATTTATACAGCGTGTGGGACAGTTCTTGTAAGATTCTAAGAAGGGAACATCTGGAAGAGGGGAAAGAAAACCACTGTAAGATCTTCCTGTTGCCTTTTTTACTGTAAAATTTATTTTTAAAAAATGAAGGCAACTCTTTTCTGAAGTTTTATCTTATACAACTTGTGGAAGGCGAATATTGTTGACTTATCGCATTGTCACGGTTTCGCGGCGAGATTAAAGGGAAAGACCGCAGCTGCGCAATTTTATTGCAAAACGTGTAGAATGGGCGTGGAGGAAATTATTACATGCTTGCATAAACAAAGCCTTGATGAAAATCAAATAGGATATATTTGATCGAACCCGGGTCCTCCACGCCAGAGGCAAGCGCGCTACCAATTGCGCTACGGAGGCGGTCATACATACCTCCCCCCTAGCGCAACAGCTCATGAAGGGCCAAGTCTTGCCGCTGCGTCCCCTACCTCTACCCACTACAGGCGTCATTGGTGGGGTGCAGTGCAGCAGGGTGGGACGTGGTCAGTGCCCCGAGCGCTCCCGCTAGTTATACGGTCTTCTCGACTTGGGGCCGCTACTTCTCCATCAAGTAGCTCCTCAATTGGTCCCCCGGGACCTAACGAGGCTGAGTGCACCCCGTGCCATACCTAGAGGGGATAAAATCACCATGCTGGTACGGGGGATCGAACCCGCGTCCTTCGCGCCAGAGGCGCTTTTCTTTATCGCTATTAATATAACTAAATTACATTTTCAATATAGGCCTATATCGTCAATAGCTTAAAAATAAATCACAGCCTGCCTTTCAGAAATCACCGTTTTTTTTTGTATAAATAACTAAATAAACAAACGCGTAATTAAATAAATAAGTAAATAAATAACTAGGTAAATAAATAAATTTTCTAGGAAGATTTTTGTAGTCCTGAAGGCTAAGCGATCTGAAACTAAAGAATATTTGCATTTCTCCAATTGTAGGACATCCCAGAATTTTTAGAAATTCCTCCCGCAAGTCGTAGGGGATTTTCAAGACGTCTGGCAACCCTAATGACTTGTTTTATCTATTCTTCCAGTCCTAGGGGTCGCGCCCCATAGATTGAGAACAGTGTACTCCTGTGCGTTTCACTGCCTGACTCGATCGTTACGTCCCAGTAGCCTGCAATACAAGTTAGAAGTTGAATACCTCTTGCATATCTCTGTTCTCCTGGTATAGCGTGCTAGTGGATGACGTTCATAAGCGTGAAAGTGAGTGATCGAAGAGTGACAGGTCCCCGTGTGCTATGCTTGCTGACAAGCGGTAGGATCTTCTGCATCCTCCGCCACAAGCGTTGTCCAGCAAGTCGCATATAAACAGAGATGTGGTGCGATAATTTCATCGACCCGGAAACTTCTGTCGGATTCAGGTACCTCCTGGCCTTGTGTGTTGGCCTAATACAGACCGTCTCTATTTTGGTAAGTTGCGCAGCCACGCTGCGCCAAGAGGGGGATCCTAGTAGTGCTTTTGTTTTTCTTCCTGCATGCTGCACGCATGGTCATCGCGCATGTCCCCCCAGTGTTCCCTGCCATAGTGCGATGATGGAACCTGTGTAAGCAACGCCGGCAAAATGGCGATAGTTTTACAGCTTGTATCACGAAATTGCGATTAAATATCTGCAACCTGCAAATTGACCTTGAGGACAGTGGAAATCACAATTGCAATGGCAATCGAGAAACAAGGTGTGTTTCATTTCCCATAATCCCTAGTTTTGAGAGGACAGCATCTTGATTTTCACACGTTTGTTTCATTTATATAGCCGCATTTAATTATTAGTGATATATCGGTGGTTCTACGTTTAAAGAGAGGTCCTTGGTAACATCAATGTTGGGTGTTTTTAGTCTTCATTACTTGAAACATATATGGGGTTCATACTTCCAGACTGAAGCGTAGAGAAAGTGTCTGACTGAAGTCCCAAAATTGAACTCGGTATTTCTGGCATAGGAAGTCAGCTCATTGTTCATTCCACCACTGACTATTGTGTTGTTGGTCCCAAAGCAGAAGGAAAATTGCGAGTATTTCAGTAAACCACACAGGAAATGCCTTACATTGCCTCTTTCTACGAGCTGTTTAGGGAATAGTCGTTAAAATTATATTTTGTGTGTAATATAGAAGCCTAATTTTAATATAAACATGTGCAGGTTGTATTTTATTCTTTAAAACCATGATATGAATACTGTAACATATTCTGCCAAAAAACCTTTTGTATACTCGCTTCATTAATGCCGTGTGGACACAGCTTATCGGCAGTTCCCGAGGGTTCAACATGGCCGACATTATACTAAACAGCAGATGAAAGTATCGCAAAAAGCAGTCCTGCCAACGTACAAATAAAGGCATTTCTAACCTCAAATATCACAGGGTTAAAGTATCGTGCTTTCAAACGATAATAATGCTTGAACATCGTTATCACACAACAAAGAATGTACTCACCTTCGGCAAATCTTGTTCTGCAAAAACACTTTTGCATAAAATCACTTCCGAACGCTAAATATCATAATATAAATATTTAATAGGTTACTATGTAGCGAACACAAAAATAAGTAACTATAACTGCATATACTGCTCTAAAAGAATTCAAGACAAAATCACGCAAACACGAGCAGTACGTCCACAGATTATTTGACTAATTAATACAGCGTCTAAAGACAAACTTGTTTTAAAATCAGTTGGCCTCTCTGCAACGCGTACATAAACAAGGGCTTCTGTGGCAACATAACAGACGCAATAACACCAGCTATGGCCGTAGCTTTACCATGGTTATATGTTACGAACAGTTGGGGACACTAATGTAACCTAACGGATGGAATATCACCAAATATAACCAGACTGCACCACAATGGGGGGAAAATGTCAAGGTTGTTTTTGGGGTATCTTAATAAGGTGTGCCTACTATACCAGCGTTCGAATTTTCTGACGAGGGGCGCGGGAACTTAAGGTTGTGTTATATTTACGACAATAATGGTAGTATTGGTGTGTTGCAACGGCTTCGGCAGCAGCATTTTATTGTTTTTAAGAGAACCGGGATTTTATATTTCTGAGCAAATAATTCTCTCAAAACTGACGAAAGCCAGTTTGTGATTTGTTCTCCGTTTTTCAAAATGTAGTTTTGTCTACACATCCCTTATTAGTGTAATGCACTTTCACTATTTTCGCTAACACATGTCACTTCCTATACTATAATATTAATATTACTTGAAGTTAAAGCCTGAGATTCAAATAGGAATACATCATTGTCATTACTTTCTGTAACTTTCTGCTTTCTTGTCACAAATTTGAACTGAGTACTGCACAGGGTTGCCAACATTTAAAAGTAAAATTATCGTACCAGCCACTCAAAATTATAGATTTGGATTCAAAATTATCGTACATCATAAAGCAAACGCTACAACAATAAAAGTATCAGTATAATACTTATGAAAATATAAGAGTAATGATGTTTATTATATCCACTTACAAGATTGATGACCTCACAACAAATATTATATTACAACTTTGGCACATATGTTTCTCGCACTATTCATCTGAAAGTTCAGCTTCCTCAACCGTTGCAGCATTGCACAAATTTGTTGTTGAGGTAAACCTTAACATCTCGGTGACTTGCAGAGTTTAAGATCTACCACGTTCTTTCATAAGTTGAGACGACAAAATGAGTTCATTTACCGTATCTAGTGTCAATCTGTTTCTAACTTTGGTTTTTATTAAACCCAGTTTAGAAAAAAACAAAAACAAAAAATCTCTTTCACAAGAAGTGCTTCTGTGGGGCAAGGAAACCTCTGATAATGCAAAGGCCGCCAGTTCTTTGAAATAAGTATTTCCACCAAGGTGACATGTGTTTAATGGCACTCGAGAAACTGTCAGGGTCAGGCATGTTCTTTATTTCACACGGAATAGCACGTATTCCGAGTTTTCTACATTGATCGTCAATTTTTTGAACAGTGCCTTCTTCATTGAGATTATCAGACCTGGGCACACTGGCAATAAGAGGATAAACGGTAGCAGGCTTAGTAGCTATGGGGTGGAGACAGACAATGAGGACAAAAGTGGTGTTATTTGTAATTAGTTTCACTTCGCTGGAGTGACAAACCAGTGAAAATGATATTTCGCCGATATCGAACTATCATACATTCAAATTATCGTACACCCCCATAATTATCGTACGGGTTGACAACCATCGTACAAACATTAAAATTATCGTATGCCCCCATAATTATCGCACGAGTTGACAACCATCGTACAAACATTAAAATTATCGTATGCCCCCATAATTATCGTATGAGTTGGCAACCATCGTACAAACATTAAAATTATCGTATGCCCCCATAATTATCGCACGAGTTGACAACCATCGTACAAACATTAAAATTATCGTATGCCCCCATAATTATCGCACGGGTTGACAACCATCGTACAAACATTAAAATTATCGTATGCCCCCATAATTATCGTATGAGTTGGCAACCCTGGTACTGCATGCTGCAATCGCCATTGCCGGCGCAGAATTGCTGGAATTGTGACCCTGAAGCCAACCCAACTAATGAACCGAAGAATTGTCTGTTTAGATTATTTGCGATGTGATACTTTTGCGTACTCACAGCTCGCGCTTGTACCATGTACAGTTTGCATCGAAAGTGTTCCGTGTCTTCTTTTATTTTCAAAGGGCAGTAATAGTAAATACTTGCACTGAAAAGAAAATATACTTCCCTGGGAGGGAAGGAATTCTTATTTAACAAGTCGGGGAAATTATTTGATGAGAGGGGGATATCCTCCCCATCCCGTCCGTTAATTCGAACCCTGCATTCCATTAACCTTCACAGGTAACGTAAGCATAGCAAGGAAGAGGTGTGTGCATTTGTTTACCTTTTCGCGTATGCAGTGGCAGTGGCGTTCTGTCTTACGCGCACAGTTCTAGATTATTCACACACGAGTACTATATAACTTTGAGCAATGTCTTCAAATAACAAACTGGCTTCCCACAAACCACAGTTCTTTTCCGATGCACCTCCTCAATATTTGCATACATCACGTCAGCTACAGTTAAGGGACACTGGGGCTGAATTTTCTAACTTTTTTCAATTTTACATCCATGTGCTTGAAAATTGGAATACCTACTTAATATGAATAAATAAAGAAATGACTACGCAAAAGCTCAGTGTTCTGACTCAGATAATATAATTAAGTACTTTTAATAAGCGAAAAAATGCTTTTTTAAAAACGGCCTTCACTTTTGTTTCAGAAAAGTATAATAGCGACATTTTCTGTTATTAAGTAAACCGAAAACAAATTAAAGTATTTGATTGATACTAATACTTGCAGAAAAATATGTTTTTGCCCTTATGAAGTTGTTGATCTTGAAATTCATTTTCTTCTTAATATAATGTTTTGAGCCAATGAGTAATCATCAAATGCTATTTGAATCTTTAGATAATATGTTTGAGATTATGCATGCAAATTTACATACAAATCAGAGCAAAACTGAAATGTAAGGAATAAATGTCATACAAAATGCAAAACTGAGAGGAAAAAAAAAGTACCAGTGTGACGCACTCCAGTGTGGCCAAAACGAAGCGCACATGTGACTTAAACATGTCGCTGGGCTTTTAATAATGGTGGATTGGGGAAAATGTTTGGTCAAAATGACTCACAGGTTACTATAGAATATTTATATGGTGTAATTCAAACACCAAAAAAGCCATTCTCATCTAAAAATTTATTCCTAGGGTTCCTAACACACACCACTGCTTGATCGAAGAACAAAAGCAGGACGCTCCACACAGTTCTATCCCTGCTATTCATGCGCCCGCTGAGGAGGTTGGCAAAATACCCCGTGAAGTATTAGGGACGGCATATGTGGAACCCAGGGTACTTACATCAGACAAATGGAAGGTATTGCAAAATATCAAACAAGAAAAAATTTGCACAATTAAAAGAAACGTTTTAAAGAGAACGACAAAATAGAAAGCAAATGCAAAATCACACTAAAAATAATTAAATATGTTCAAAATGAAATGACGAATTGCACAGAAAATCGAGCGAACATAAGTAATCAAGACAGGATAAGGTATTATGTTGCCATTAATGTATCTTACACATGTGGTAACCTAATCAAAATTGTTTGAGTCATTTTTGAAAAATGAATATTTTCGAATATTTTGTCACCTAAATCTGCCTTGTGGTGAAGGAATTTTGTTTTTTTAAATCTTTGTGTTCATTCTTGTAAGTGCTGAACTTAAATACCAAGTTTGGTATTTAAACGACTTTTCGTTTGTGAGGTAGGTACTCTGTTCACAGACAGACAGACAAACAGACAGACACAGACAGACACAAAAACAGACAGTCAAACAGACAGACAGACAGACCGACACACAGACAGACAGAGAGACAGGCAGTCAGACAGACATACAGATACACACGCAAACACGTGGACCTTTTTTACTAAAAAAAAATTGTGTTCATAGGGGCTCAAAACATGTATTTACCGTGAAATATCAACATTGAATTTTTGAACGTAACACATTTCCTCTGCTTACAATAAACACGTAATAGAACCAGTAAAAACAATACTCAGAAAAAAAAAGAAAAAACTGTATGTATGAACACAACTAAAACATGAGAAGTCAGATAAAAGGGTACAGGCCAGAGGGGGACACCTCGCTCACTTCGACCTACACATATCTACAGAGACGCGCGGAGAGAAGTCTGATAAATACTTTATTTACATTAAAGGCGGTATAAGACATCAGAAATAAAATGCATCTGTATCAGGGAATAGCCTGCGAACTTTCGTTTGCTTGGATGCATTTTGTAAAATTTGGTTTGACTAGGAAGTTTTAACATAGGTATAAATAAAACCTACCAAAAGAAAGGTTTAGAACTCATTAACACACAAATTTATGTAAATTTTATTGTAGCATTAGTTTCCAACTATACATGCTGCAAGTTCAGATGTTCCTCAGAGGTCAATTATCGTACAGTTTTGAAAGTTGGCGACTTTTGTTTCCCACACTTTTTTTACTTTCTCTACTACGTATAGAAAAGTAGAGGAAGTATTGTATTCCACCCAAACATTCGATGCCGAGGTTTCACTGGGAATATGTTTTGAGGCCCCTAGAATAAATTTTTTTTTTACTTTCGCTACTACTAAAGTAGAGGAAGTATTGTATTCCACGCAAAAATTCGATGCCGAGATTTCAGCGAAAATATGTTTTGAGGCTCTCTGAATCCAAAAAAAGCATTTCTAGAAAAAGGTCCACGTGCGCGTGTCTGTGTGTCAGTCTGTGGACTGCATAAGTCAAAAACGAAAAGCCGGTTAAAAACCAAAGTGGGTATTTAAGTTTAATGTCTTTCAAGGGTGCGATTGAAGAAAATTGCTCCATCACAAACTGCCCTTTACATGGAAAATTTTTGGAAAATGTTGATTTTCTTGAAATGGCTCCTACGATTTTGATTAAAATCCCATGTGTTTGAGATATTTTATGGCAAATGAAATGTATATCTTGAATTTTCTGGCTATAGGCCATGCAGTCCTGTTTACTCTGGATGACTTTTACATAACTAGTAAACCGTAACAGATAGACCAAATCTTACTATAAAATGTAGATCTTGCTAAAACACACTGTTTATGTCCGAATAATTTTTGGAAGTTGGAGTTTTGGAGTACTTAAACTTTCGTCAAATGGAAGAACGTTCTCAAGGAGAACGAAATCTCAAAGCTTTAAAAGATTTGACTATCGCTCAAAGCCTACTGTATTCCTATATTTCCCTTGCATATACAAGGAAATAAGTAATAATATAATTTCTGCAAATGTTTATCTCAACTAACTCGAAGAAGGTATGGGAATAAGAGTTTGTAAGAATGGTTAGTACAAGTGTAGAGAAAGTCATGTTGGAGATTTTTTATATACAAATAAACCCTTGAATCTTACTGGTGTGATTCCCTGGAATATCCTGGAAACCTCACCTACTACTTGGCAAAGCGATGAGGCGTATTGACCTTGGCTGTCGAGTGCTACGATCCCTTCTTATCTTGTTTATTAGAACAGTGAAATAATATTAACTTGGCATATAGTCAGTGATAAAACACAAATAGATGATCTCCCGCGCCTGTCGATATATGAGACGTTGCTATCCTGAAGATATGATTACATCTGAACAGAACGTGCATACCCTATCTCTCCTTGTTTGTGCGATAAGCTCACGTAAACAGCTGGCAGTTTCACATTCTTTCCGACACGCCTCATGACTTTGCCAAGTAGTATAGTGGACACAACTTTCGGCAGTTCCCAAGAGTTCAACATGGCCCACATTATACTAATCAGCAGACGAAAGTATCCCAAAAAAACAGTCCTACCAACGTATGATAAAGGCATTTCTAACCTCAAATATCACAGGGTTAAAGTATCGTGCTTTCAAACTATAATAATGCTTGAACATCGTTACCACACAACAAAGAACGTACTCACCATCGACAAGTCTTGTTCTGTAATAACACTTTTGCATAAAATCACTTCCGAACGGTAAATATCTTAATATATATTTGATACACTACTGTGTAGCAAATACAAACAAACTCTGATGTGTTGCACTCACATGACTTTCTCTACTCTTGTACTAACCATTCTTACACTCATATATCTTCTTTGTGTTAGTTGAGATAAACCTCTGTACAAATTATCTTATTGCTTATTTCTTTGTAGGTGTAAGAGGAATATTAGAATACAGTAGAATTTGAGCGATAGACAAATATTTTAAAGCTCTGAGATTTCGTTCTCTTTGCACGCCTAACATGCAAAACAAATGAACAACGATGTTCCATTTCATGAAATTTTGGTTTTCCGAAACTCACACACATAACAAGGAATATCTCCGAAATGGTTCACCTTACAAGAAAATTTATTCAGACATAAATTGTGTATTTTAGCAAGATCTACATTTTTGTATAGTATGATTTGGTCTATCTCTAACGGTTTACCAGTTATGCAAAAGTCGTCCAGAGTAAATACGACTACAGGGGCTATAGCCAGAAAATTCAAAATATAAATTTCATTTGTCATAAAAATATCTCAAACATGACAATTTAATCAAAATCGTTATAGCCATTTTCAAGAAAATAAACATTTTCCAAAAATGTTCCATGTAAAGGGTAGTTTAGGGTGGGGCTATTTTCTTCAAAATATTCGTGTCGCATCCTTGAAGGACATCAAACTTAAATACCAACTTTGGTTTTTAACCGACTTTTCGTTTTTCAGTTATGCTGTCCACAGACTAACAGACTGACAGACAGACAGACAGACAGACAGACACACACACACACACACACACACACACACACACACACACACACACACACACACACACACAGAGAGAGAGAGAGAGAGAGACCTGTGTCTAAAATGCTTTTTTTTGGATCCAGGGGGTCTCAAAACATATATTTCCGGTGAAATCTCGACATCTAATTTTTGAGTGGAATACAATACTCCCCCTACTTACCAGTAGAGAAAGTAATAACAAGTAACTATAACTGCATATACTGCTCTAAAAGAATTCAAGACAAAATCACGCAAACACGAGCAGTACGCCCACAGATTGACTAATTAACCCTTTCAGTCCTATCGTAGCCAAATGGCAACATGATATTAAACATGGTCTAATGTAGACAGTTCCCATTTTAGAACATTCTCCTGCAGTTGTCATTTGGCGTCAATGCATTTAGTTGATGAATACACCTGCAGATCGCAGTAGCAACCAGTAAACAGGATGCCATCTCTTGTGATTTACATAGTTGCTCATGCAAAACCATAGATAGTGTAACAGCTGCTATGTGTATCGCCTTTAGTGTGAATGCAATTGCATCTGCAATTGTAAGTAGTGGTTTTTATCACAATAGAAGCTCTAAAGTTAAGTCATATTGATATGATAAGCTGCTAATCATCTATAATAAATAACTAGTGGAGTTTAAAATAGGGTGTTGCCAATTGGCTACAACAGGAGCTTCCCTGTGAAGTGCTGAGCTACATATCCTAACATTTAGCCATGTGACAAGCATGTTTCCGCAGAGTTTTATTTTATTTCTAGGATTATTTAATATAACACAATTAATAAATCCCTTTCTGATGAAGAGATAGTGGAGTAGATTTTGCTACCTGATGGGGAACTATCGGAATTTAGCAGATTTTCTTCTTCTGATGAAGATGAATCTGAAAGCCATCCCAGCAATCAGGAACTAGAATTTCAATTAATTTGGAAATTCATAGGAATGGGGAAGAATTCATTGCAGAGAAAAAACCGCAGAGCAGTAGTACACCATAAGTGGTGTAGATCTAGCAGATATGCTATGTACAATTGATTTTCATTCCAAAAAAAATTGTACAACAGAATTGTATACTGGTGTCTCAATGTGGCTGTTAACTCTTGGCTTCTTTACAAAAGACACATGACCCAAAAGGGTGAAAAACCAGAGAAACCCCTTCTGGATTTTCAGACCAAAATTGCTTACGGTCTTGTCTCTGTAGGAAAAGAAACAGGAAGGAAGCAAGGAAGGTCAAGTGGTCAAGAAACTGCAGCAGAAAGCAAGAAACATGTAGTTACTATAAGGCCTTTGATGATGTCCGCTATGATGCTACAGGTCATTGGCCAATTCCATCAGAAAAAAAGGGAAGATGCAAGAACTGTCCAAGTGGATTCTCCAGAACAGCTTGCTCAAAATGTGACACTATGTTTTGTTTGACCAAAGACAAAAACTGTTTCTATATTTGGCATCACAAATAATATGGTAGCCAAAATCCAGTAATACTGTTAACTAGTTTTCCAAATAGTTTTAATTTTTGAGTTTCTAAACAGCTGGTACCCTAAAATATGTTTATATTATGCTAAAACTATGTTTTAGTATGAAAAAAGTTCAATAAAACATTTTCCTTTAAAAGTAGAAACGTTGTCGTCATTGCCCAATGTTGCCATTTGACAACAACCCCTAAAAAGTTAATCTATGAGGGGAAAATCATTAAAACCTATTTATCACACTTCCTTTATCCATTATCTAATAGGTTCCATCGTAATTGGATTTTTTTATCATTAATAATAATTCAGGATTGAAAGGGTTAATACGGCGTGTAAAGAGAATCTTGCTTTAACATCTATCAGTTGGCCTCTGCAACGCGTTCATAAACAAGGGCTTCTGTGGCAACATAACGGACACTTTAAATCTTAAATAAATAAATCTTAAATCTTACATAACAGACGCAATAACAACAGCTATAGCCGTAGATTTACCGTGGTTATATGTTACGAACAGTTGGCGGCACTAATGCAACCTAACGGATGGAATATCACCAAATATAACCACACTGCACCATAATGTGGGGAAATATCAAGGTTGTTTTGGAGGTATCTCAATAAGGTGTGCCTACTATACAAAAAGTGTATTCATACATAAATTGTGTGTTTTAGAGAGATCTACATTTTTTGTACAGTAAGACTTTGTCTATCTCTTACAGTTAACGAGTTTTTCAAAAGTCATCCAGAATAAACAGGACTACAGGGGCTATAGCCAGAAAATTCAAAAGATGCATTTCATTTTTCATAAAAATATGTTAAACATATGGCATTTTAATCAAAATCGTTAGAGCCATTTTCAAGAAAATCAAAATTTTCGAAAAATTTCCATGTAAAGGGTAGTTTAGGGTGATGCTATTTTCTTCAAAATCGTTGTGTCGCATCCGTGAAAGACACTAAACTTAAATACCAACTTTGGTTTTTAACCGATTTTTGGTTTTTGAGTTATGCTGCCCAAAGGCAGACCGATAGACAGACAGACAGACACACACACACACGCGCGCGCACATAAGGAACTTTTTCAAAAAATGCTTTTTTTGGATTCAGGAAGTCTCAAAACATATTTTTTCGGTGAAGTCTCGACATCTAATTTTTGGGTGGAATACCAGTAGAGAAAGTATACCGTCCATGTGTGTGTGTGTGTGTGTGTGTGTGTGTGTGTGTGTGTGTGTGTGTGCGCGCGCGTACGTGCGTGCGTGTGTGTCTGTCTGTCAGTTTGTGGACACCATAACTCAAAAACTAAAAGTTGGTTAAAAACCAAAGTTGGTATTTAAGTTTAATATGTTTCAAGGATGCGACAGAAGATTTTGAATAAAATTTCTGCACTCTAAATTAGCCTTTACATGGAAGATTTTTCGAAAATTTTTATTTTCTTGAAAATGGCTCTAACAATTTTGATTAAAATGCCACATGTTTGAGATATTTTGATGAAAAATGAAATGTATATTTTGAATTTTCTGGCTATAGTCCTGTTTACTCTGAATGAGTTTTGCATAACTGATAATCCGTAAGAGATGGACAAAATCTTACCAGACAAAAACTGTAGATCTCGCTAAAAACACACCATTTATTTCTGAATATTTTTTTTCGTGGAGTAAACCATTTCGGAGACAATGCTTGTTATTTGTATAACTTCTGGAGAACTTATACTTCTGGCAAATGGAACATCGCTATTCATTTTTTATACACTAACACGAAGAAGATAGAAGAATAGGAGTTTGTAATAATGGTTGGTACAAGTGTAGAGAAAGTCATGTGAGTGCAGCACATTAGATTTTTCTAATACTTCCTTTTACTGACCAGTAGAAAAAGTAAAATGCTTCTTGGGGATTCAGAGGGCCTCAAAATATATAGTTCCGGTGAAATATCGATATCGAATTTTTGGGTGGAATACAATACTTCCTTTACTAAACGTAGCAAAGTAAAAATTGGTTGGAATTGATTCCATAATTTGAATAATCCGTCGAAGTGTATGGTCCAGCAATCCTTGTAAATTTATTTTAGCTTTAATTTGTGACTAATGCGTTCTTTGTAAGGGTTAGACACGAGCTTAACATGCCGTATTTTATTATATGCTGGGTATGTTAGCATTTCTATTCTTTGCTCCGAGTCTTAATACTGAATATTGGTATCTAGATCACTCGACATCCATTACAAGTGCTAATGCTTCATTGGTATTATAATTATTTATATTTTCTGAAGGATAGTTTTTAAATGAAGAGTATAATTTGGTGGTTTTGGTGGAGCTGCTTAGTGCAGTTTCAGGTAACTTCGCTGCATCAGCTTTCCCAGACCTTTCTAGTTAACTAAGCAGCAAACGAAAGTTCCTCTATAGATAGTTGATTCTCGGAGATTCTATTTTTCGTCTCTTCGATTTCATGCCTCTTTCTGAAAATAACGTGATGTTGAAATTCTTAAACACTCACTGTGCTTCGGTTAAACTTTTCCCTTATTTCTGTAGGATTCGTGCCACTATGAATTGAAGTTAGTGCAAAATGACTCCAAAGCTCTTCACTATAGTAGCTGAAAATATCTATTTTAGGAACTATGAAGTCGTAAACTGACTTTTATTTTTGTTAACGTCCTCCAACGTAATGTCATATCGGACGGTGAATGACTGAAATGGGAAAAAGGAAATGACATAGTGTGCTCTGCGTTAACTTCGACTGAGTAAAGCCACTCTTCACTGCCAAAAGAGGGCTAAGAAACGATTTATTGGTTATTTTCTATGCTTTAACATATCTACTTTCACCTCCAAGATTAAAATTCCTGTTTTTAACATTTAATCTTTGGATTTTTGTCCCATTTTGACTGCCATCTGGCCCGCTGTGCTGGTGCATTCAGAGAGGAGCCGACTCGACCATATAGCGATACCTCCTGTATATTTCTGCTTTCCTAGTACAGTTTCCTTGCACACTTGCTCTCAGGTGAAAACAAAACAGCCGAGAGAGACAGCATACGCTGCAGCTGCTCCTGTAAGGATAATGAACGGGAAAGAAGGGCAGGATCACATATTTATGGCAGGATAAAAATAGAAAAAAAAAGAAAAAGAGAGAAAGAAAACATGCAAAGGTGACGTTGGTGTTTTGTTACCTCCTTTATCTTGCTGTTCTCCTACTACTACAATCCTGCGTTTTCCCGCCAAACCCACTGTGTTTTGCCGTCGATTTTCTTCCGGGCGCTCACCCGGGTTGAGACTGTATCGACCGCCAAGGAGTGCTGAAGGCAAAACGGCCGACATGCTAACAAAGGACATTTTCCAATATATTTTGTTATAAACACTAAACCTAGGGACAGAGCATATTGATAAAGAACGCATGGTTTAGTAAAATGCTTTTTTTTTTTTTTCGAGGTGGAAGCAGGTCGAAATATGATGTGACAGACCGGAAGAACGGGGTAAGGCAACTGTTTCTTTTCATCTCTCTCGTTTTGGTTTCGACCATCACCGAATTTGCTCGCGTTATGGCCAAGAGCCCATAAGCGTGGCGAAGGTCGTTTGTTACGGAGGCAGCTTGGCGCAAACGCGTACTGCTTCAGGGAGGGAGAATGCGATGTGTGATTCCCTGGCTCAGATGGCGGGCTCCGGCAGCAGTGTTGCCAATTTAGCCTTTTTAAGGCTAGATCTGGCCTTTTTGAGAACCTATCTAGCTATAAATTTTCCAAAAAGCTACAAGTAGCTTTCCTGGCCTTTTTTCTAAGCTTCATTAGCCTTTTCTAGCCTTTTTCATTTTTTACTTATCTACCAGTACCTTTAAAATAATACATCATTTAATCTCGCTACTGCAGCTATTCCACATAATGATATAATCCTTTTGGCGAATTCATGAATCTTTTGAATCTGGGAGTATGGATTCCACCAAGTTGTTAGATTCTTTGGCACTTTTTAGAAAAAGGTCTGTGTGTGTATCTCGAGCCTGTGGATAACATAACCCAAAAACGAAAAGTTGGTTAAAAACCAAAGTTGGTATTTAAGTTTAATGTCTTTCATGGATGTGACATGAAGATTTTGAAGAAAATTCTTCACCCTAAACTACCCTTTACATGGAAAGTTTATCGAAAATTTACATTTTCTCGAAAGTGTCTCTAACGATTTTGATTAAAATGCCATAGGTTTGAAATATCTTTATGACAAATGAAATGTATATTTTGAATTTTCTGGCTATAACCTCTGCACTCCTATTTACTCTGGACGACTTTTGTATAACTGGTAAACGGTTACAGATAGACCAAATCTTACTATGAAAAACTGTAGATCTTTCTAAAATATACAATGTATGTCTGAATATTTTTTTATAAATTGGACCATTTCGGAGATATGCCTTTTATTTGTATTTCTGTCAAATGAAACATCGTTATTCAATTTGTTATGTTAACCCTGCAATGAGAACGGAATTTGAAAGCTTTAAAACATTTGACTATCGCACAAAGCCTACTGTATTCTAACATTCCCCTTGCACCTACAAGGAAATAAGCAATATGATAATTTGTACAAATGTTTATCTTAACTAACACAAAGAAGATATAGGAAAAAGAGTTTATAAGAATGGTTAGTACAAGAGTAGAGAAAGTCATGTGAGTGCAACATATCAGATTTTCCATGCGCAGTCCCAGACGATATATTGAAGCTTGTTGGTACAAATGCTGCATACATGTAAGAGCCTAAGGGAAATCCCAGCTGCAGCAGTAGAAATGAGGCAGAGGGGGATGACGAAGACTACGTTTATTTTTGCTAGGTGATCCATGCGGACTTTTTAATAATGTAGTTTTCTAATATTTATATAGGTATTAAAATATAATCTAGCCTTTTCTAGCCTTTTTGGCAAGCCGATTTAGCTTGTTTTATTGAATTATAGTTGGCAACACTGACCGGCAGTTGCTCATGAGTCATGACTACATACAGACTGGCCAAGTGTGAGCGAAAAAGTAAAACAAGAGTACTTATATTAAAGTCAGCTCATTAGAAGTTCCCTTCATTATTTAAAAATATGCTTTGTGAATATTTCTCCACATTTATAATAGCAGACGCTCATGCAAAGATCTTTTTAAAATACTAAGGAATTTGCTTGTACGTATTCTCGATCCTAAAATTCTTTACATGCAACCGATCCACATTTGTAACAATGAAATTTATGAGATAAACACTAGACAAAAAGGCTATCCATCATCCCAGTGTAAAGCATTCTTGCTTCCAGAAAAGTGTATTCTATGAAACCATAAAAAATATTTAATGCTCTTCCTAATGATCTTAAGCAAATGTTGATTATTCTATACAAGATTATTTAAATGACAAACTATCCTGTAATGCTTATGTAGATTTGTAGGTAGTTTCTAGACGCTTTAGTGACAAATCATTATTAATTATATTTGATGTCTGCTCGAAAGTTACTTCGATTTAAATGTATTTAACAACTGACAAAAGATGCTATTCATTGCTAATTATATATCTAAATATGGGACGTGGCGTGAAAAGCCTAGTGAAAGTTTAAAACAAAGTTCAATTTGTATTTGTAAATATATATTATGTTAGTCGTACAGCTGCAGGAACCATTTTATTGTGTTTCGCAATCATTCCTGCATTATTTTTTTTTTTTTTTGTGCCTGTATATCTGTTTTTAACCTATACTGTACATTTCCATTGACATGTTCAATGTTCATGGGCCTTTATGGCCACTTGTGTACTCGATGAATTCAATCTAATCTGATCTAATCTAATAAAATATCAAATAAAATATAATTATTTAGCTAGACAGAGTTTGTGGATTTCAATCATTGTGAAACCTTTAAACTTAGAAAAAAAAGTTGGTTGTTTGTCATTGCTTATACTAATTACAATATACTATTAAAAACTAAAAGCTCTTCAGGAATAGACATGACGTCACATAGAGGAAATACTGTACCTGACTTGTTGGAAAGGATGGTGCGAGTTTTACAGGCGCTTTTCCTGGAAAGATTGCCTCGCCTTTTCTAAGCGTGCTTCAAAGAAATAAAAGAGAAAAACCTAACCCCAGTGCAACAGCCCTTATCAGGTCAAGGACTACGTAATCTCGCAAAACAGTAAGTATGAAGATTTACTTGAGTACGAGTAACTAAAGAAGAAATTGGGTATGAGATCAGGAACAAAAGGAACGGATGGTTTGATGAATGTTTAAATAAGATGGAAGAAAGAAATAAGGCAAGGCAAAAGCTAATGAACAGAAACACAAGATTAAATAGAGAAGAATGCAAAACAAACTGTAAGGAAGCAAAGATAGCTTGTAGAAAAAAAAAGGGGGGGGGGAATGATGAGAGGAAAAATACAGAAAGTTTAGAAGAAATTGTGAAAAAGGGGAAACTAGAACGTTCTACACAATTATAAGGGAAATAAAAACGGGCTTTCAACCAAGAACACATATGAATAGAGATAAGTAAAATAATCTCTTGGGAAATGAAGACAGATAATGGACAGTGGCGTAAATAACGACCCCGCAGACCCCGTTGCCCGGGAGCCGCCCGATCTTTAGGGGCCCCCAGACTTTACACCTCAAAAAACAAATTGTTTTACTCAATGATGCGTTCATCATACATTTGCTCTGTCCCAAGTCTCTACACGCCCTTCAACATACAATTCATACAATTTTCTATGATTGAAATATAAACGCAATGTATTACATTCACACGGTGTTCTCTACTCATTCTTCTTTTACGAGACTTCTCTACTCGCACTTTAACACGCAATGTCCTATATGTTTGAACTAGAGATGTAACGTGAGCATGATGTGCAATTCACACTATTTTCTCCACTCAGTTTTGTTTTGTGTTATGATTCACATATATTCTCTACACGCTCATAAACGATAAACTCCAAAACCGATCGCCATGAAAATTGGCACATTATTTTCTTGTTTTTTTTTTTTTTTTTTTTTTTCATGGGGAAGGTTTTTATGCAGTCCATTTTACCACGCAACGTATTATTCACATGGTTTTCTCTACCCACTTTTCTTTTACCTAACACATTCACATGCCCCTCTCTGCTCCCTCTTTATGAAACATAATAACACTTTGTGTTTCTGTATTCCCTCTTCTACAAACAGTTCGTACAATGTTGGGATTAGAAGTGCAGTGTATTACATGCATACGATTTTTCTATTCAGTTTTCTTTTACTAAACCAAATCACATTTCTTTCTCTACTCCCTCTTCGATGAACAGCTCATACAATTTTCTATAAGATTGAAACAGAAATGCGTATTACATTCACATGACTGTCAACTACCTTTTCTTTCTGTAGTATTTGTTATTGTTCGATATTGCTTTTGCATAGTGTCGCTCCGGTGTTTTTATAAAAAATAAATAGTTAAAAAAGTAAAGTTGTCACAATTGGTCTCAGGAGTGCGACGATGATATAGTTGATGAAACATGTTATCCAAGATGGACATAATGCGAAATGAAGAATTCCATAACGCGGCAGGTGCAAAAAAATATGTAAGCAGAATTGAAAAATGTAAACTGCGGAATGAAAAATATGGAAACAAAAATGGAAGCCTAGTTGAAAAATCTGATGTGTTGCACCCACATGACTTTCTCTACTTTTGTATTAACCATTCTTACAAACTCTTATTCCTATATCTTCTTCGTGTTAGTTAAACATTTGTACAAATTATCTTATTGCTTATTTCCCTGTAGGTGCAAGGGGAATATTACAATACAGTAGGCTTTGTGCGATAGTCAAATCTTTTAAAGCTTTGAGATTTCGTTCTCTTTGCACACTTAACAAATAAAAAAAATGAACAACGATGTTCCATTTCAAAAAAGCTTTAAGTTGTCCAAAACTCACACACATAACAAGGAATATCTCCGAAATGGTTCAACCTACAAGAAAATTTATTGAGACATAAATTGTGTATTTTAGTAAGATCTACATTTTTGCTATAGCTAGTATGATTTGGTCTATCTCTAACGGTTTACCAGTTATGCAAAAGTCGTCCAGAGTAAATACGACTACAGGGGCTATAGCCAGAAAATTCAACATATACATTTCATTCGTAATAAAAATATCTCAAACATAGGACATTTTAATCAAAATCGTTAGAGCCATTTTCAAGAAAATCAAAATTTCGAAAAATGTTCCATGTAAAGGGAAGTTTAGGGTGGGGCTATTTTCTTCAAAATCTTTGTGTCGCATCCTTGAAAGACATTAAACTTAGATGCCAACTATGGTTTTTAACCGACTTTTCGTTTTTGAGTTATGCTGTCCACAGACACACAGACACAGACACACACACGGACCTTTTTCTAAAAATGCTTATTTTGGATTTAGGGGTCCTCAAAACATATATTTCCGGTGAAATCTCGACATCGAAGTTTTGCGTGGAATACAATACTTCCCCTACTTACCAGTAGAGAAAGTAAAAATGTATACTCCGGAATGAAAAAGATGAAAAGGGGAATGTCCGATATGAAGATGAGCTATCGGAGAAAATTAACAAGCAACTGGCCGGAGCTAAGTAAGAGATGGAAGAACTCGATGGAATGATTGACACATTTATTAGCTCATTGTGTTAACGCCCAGGAAGATAATCGACGGGTGATAGTCAATGTTGAGTGTTATGTGCGTCATGGGATCGTTGCAGCATGTGCATTTGTCCACCGTCAGTTCTCAAAAACGTCAATATGGATTGAAGGAGACGATTGGAACATTGTATCAATTAGTAAGGGCATCATTTTGGACATCTTTTCTATGAAAAGATCCATCAGCATAGCAGTACCTAGCGTTTGATGATAATAACAACGATGAAAATAATATCATAATTGTAAACCAAAACAATGAGAGAAATATTAATATAATAATGATACTATTAATACTAAAACTAATTAAAATAAAACTAATAATTATGATACTAAAGACATTGATGTTAAGAATAATGATTATTATGATAATCGTAATAACTACAAAAATAACAATACTAATAGAACTAATAAAAGTAATACTAATGAGAATACTAATGATAACAATAATAATAATAATAATAATGATGATGATGATGATGATGATGATGATAATAATAATAATAATAATAATAATAATAATAATAATAATAATAATAATAATAATAATAATAATAATAATAATAATAATAATAATAATAATAATAATAATAATAATAATAATAATAATAATAATAATAGTAATAGTAATAAAAAACAAATGCTAATGAAACAAATGCCTCATGTTTGCATGGCTTTTGTTACGGCAATTTACAATCTGTAGCCCATAATACTAGTACTTGTGACTGAAACAGACTGGCAGGATAGAAAACGTAGAAGATGATTACAGGTAGAAACAAGGTGTAGTTGAAAACGCCATTGACAGTATTGCGATTTCCTGGGAGACGAGAGCTGCGATTCTTCTTCCTCCTCCTGCAGCAAAAATGAGTCAGGCTGTGAAGAAAAGCTTGCTATTCCATTTGTTTGGCGATGGTCTGTCGTTTTTATAAGCTAAACATATTGCATGACCTGAATAACATTTAAGTTCGCTATTTTGAGCGACCTCTGTGCTTTAATTAGTGAGAGTACGCATTCCAAGATTGACATTATTGTCATAAGCACAACCAGAAGCACTGAAAATTGTAGCCTATAAGCCGAGATCCATGTACCTACAGAAAACAATTTTGTAAAATACAAGGGTATCATGGTCGTTTAATGCGGCCTTGTAGCTTCCCCTTTCTTTACCCCTCTCCAATGAACGCACTACTCATGCTACTGGCTGGACATAGTTATAACCAGTGACACATCGGACTGAAAGGAAAGTATTTATTTTTCTGGTCGCTCAGTAAATCGTTATCCCTTTCTTTACTCCTCTCCAATAACAACACTATTCATGCTACATGCTAGTTTTAACCATGACACGTCGGCCTTAAAGGAAATGGTTTTTTTTAACGCTCAGTAAATCGTTACTCATTAAGCTGAACTGTTGTTTGATTCACAGCATGCCGCATACATTGGAAGCTACACGTGGCCAGGTTATTGGTCTTTGGCAAGCTGGTGACACAGTTCGACAAATTTCAGAAACTGTGCAAATTCACAGAAATATAATTAAATTTTAGTGCCATCCAAGAAAGGCGGTTTATTGCATATGTATTAAAAGAAAACCCTTCATTCGAAAACAGAAACTGTATTATAACATAACGTAATAGACATTTTAAAGCCATTACGATAGGAATTTTAATTCCAGTAAAAATATAAGGACAATTTGTAGAAGGATTAAACTTTTTATATTTTTCAATATAATAGTGCTTTACATTTGCTGTAAAGGTTCACGTGTTTTGATTTTAAAGGCAATTTTTTCTTATAATTAGAGCGAGGATAAATATCCCATCGCTTACAATGTTCGCGCGCTCGTACTATACACACTCCGTGGTGACTGGCAGACGGCGTAGCACAGGAGTTCAGAACATGTAAACAAAAGGGCAGGGCTGAGTAAGAAGCTCAAGTCCATTTACATCAGTTCATATCGTCATCTATTCGTTCCTCAAAAACATTGTAGTGAACAATAATACATTTTTAAATTGTTCAAAAGTAAAACTTGTCATCTAAACAATGTTTATACATCGAGAAACTTCTCTCAACGTCACATGATGTAACGGGAGCAAACGTAAGATATTTTGCATTGTGTTCGTCATACGTAGATGACATTTTGTTTAGCTGATGTAAACCAATTTTTATATGAACCGTTGTAGCATAGCCAGGATCATTACATGATTTTACATGGTCTATTTTGCACATGTCTTAAAAAGCTCCGACTGAAGTGACAAATGGTCGTGTTCTTTATTCTTTGATGCTGCAACAAGTGCTTTATGTTTTCGGTATTGCAATGTTGCTTCAACAATTTCCGTTTCTCCTTGGAATCTCTAATTTGTGAGTAACATAGCTTACAGTGTATCGTATCGCCATTCAATACGAAATTATTTCTTCCAAATTCTTCCAATAACTGATTTAATTTACCATCACCTAAAGCTGAAGACATTATTCACCTCGTATGTAAACACGGATCGCACAGAATATAACACTCCCTAACTGTACGGTACAGCTGTCATACTGAACCACAGCACGCTGTTCACCCCTCAGTCCGAGGTAGCGGCGATGACGTCAAGTAAGCAATTCGCCGTGCAGTCAACCTGATTTCTTCTTCAGTGGATATATGTCCTCGCTCTACTTGTAATACAGAATCGTTTAACCCAGTAAATGCTGCTTATTTCAAGCAACATTTGCAACCCTTTATATAATAAGCACTAAGAATTTGGAGATAAACTCTCCCATATTGCAACTGTCAAGTAGTGTCATTAGTTAGAAATCATTCCTCGCCCTTTGTGAGACCCGTTAAGACGGTAAGAAACCAAGAGATGGTCCCAAACAGTACACATTACAAAATTCGTTCTGTGTGCCAGCACCAGACAAAAAGCTTCATGAATAAACAAAAAATCTGATGCGCTGCACTCACATGACTTTCTCTACTCTTGTACTAACCATTTTTACAAACTCTTATTCCTATATCTTCTTCGTGTTAGTTGAGATAAACATTTGTAGAAATTACCTTATTGCTTATTTCCTTGTAGGTGCAAGGGGAATATTAGATTACAGTAGGCTTTGAGCGATAGTCAAATCTTTTAAAGCATTTGCACCTTAACATATAAAAAACTGAACAACGATGTTCCATTTCACGGAAGTTTTAAGTTTTCCAAAACTGACACAAATAACATGGAATATCTCCGAAATGGTTCACTCTACAAAAAAAATTTTCATACATAAATTGTGTGTTTTAGAGAGATCTACATTTTTTGTACAGTAAGATTTTGTCTCTTACGATTTTCGAGTCATTCAAAAGTCATCCAGAGTAAATAGAATTACATAAGCTATAGCCAGAAAACTGAATATATGCATTCATTTGTCATACAAATATATTAAACATGTGACATTTTAAACAAAATCGTTAGAGGCATTTTCAAGAAAATCAAAATTTTCAAAAAATTTTCCATGTAAAGGGCAGTTTAGGATGGGGCCATTTTCTTCAAAATCTTCGTGTCGCATCCGTGAAAGACATTAAACTTAAACACCAACTTTGGTTTTTAACCGACTACCATTAAGAGAAACAAATTATAATTCTATGGTTTCCTTGATAAAATTCACAGATTGGGAAGTATAAGAACTGCATCAATCAATCTATTAATTTATTACATTTCTATTTTTAATCTTTTCATTATGCAAACGGTCAACATTTTTTTTTCTGATAGTTCAATGAATGGTCTGTCCGTTGAGTGTGGAAGGTTTTTAAAGCTTTAAAAGATTTTATATGTGTTGTTGATCTCTTATGTTTATCCAAAACTGGGACTGAATACGCTAAATCTGCGAAACTCGCCGTATCCCAGGGGGCTTTCTCAATTGCAAACAACAAACATGGCCAGCAATAAAGTTTATTTAATTCGCATGAACCAGTCAGCCACACATAGTTATCATAATCGTTTATATTGAAATATCTTTTGTAAATATTCTTATTTCTTTTGTTTCTGCTCACACTGCAAGTGCAGAAAGCTGCTGTAGGCCTTCCCTGTTTTACTATCACTAATAATTTATCCTCGTATGTCAACTGCGGGTATGGTCGTTTCACTTGTTTTACTACACATTCTTCATCCATTTCGAAGCATTAGCACTAGCAACTGTCTTGCTACACTGTACAACAAACATACTGTTGGTGTTTTTAAACACACAAGCCATGTGTGGGCAATGTTCAGAACTGAAAAATTCCATGCCACAGCTGAGATTTGAACCACAGACCCTACGCTTACCAGGCGGGTGCTCTAATCATTAAGCTACTGTGATAACCTGCCAGAATGACACTGAATTCTCCAACCGATTCGTATTTTTCTTCCAGTAAACCACAAAGGCAGTCTTACATCAGAGAATTACTCCAATGCTGACTTACTATTGCAAGTACTTTATGTCCTGAGATTAAATAATCTTTAGATGGTAATTATTTATTTATGCCAACAAACATACTGTTGGTGTTTTTAAACACACAAGCCATGTGTGGGCAATGTTCAGAACTGAAAAATTCCATGCCACAGCTGAGATTTGAACCACAGACCCTCCGCTTATCAGGCAGGTGCGGTGACATTGAATTTTTCAGTTCCGATTCTACCTTTTATACTAATACAGCTGTTGAGGACCGTAACAATCGCTCAATTAAAAACACGTTCTCTCTTGCTTTTAACTCCACGTGCTATAGATATGCAGCCAGTTGTGTTCATGCGGCACATTTCGAGAGACGTTTGTGTGAGTATAGCAACACGTGATTCCGAAGCCTTGGTGTGCTTATTCCTGCATTCTGCCATCCCACCTCTCTCTTTTCGTATCGTAGTGAAGGCTGCGGCAGCAAGCATCCGAAGCCCTATTCATCCCTCTGTTTAATGGTAAAGAACCAGGCACATTCCATCCTACGCGCTAATTCTTCATGAGAGAAACTGGCTAGTATTACATATTAATTTCTAGTTTACTTTAGATATGGGCTTCAGTGATAGTTTTGATAGCCCACAATATACGCCACTGATTCATGTCAATCGTAATGGCGGAAGTTCCACTCTATTTTCTAACTCAGACTGAGCAGCTTATTTTCCGTAGAATAATTATGTTTTTTCGAGCCTTCTTGTCAATAAATACTGTGTTTGCAGTGCTACTTTCAGTTTTAAGGTACGGAAATGTACCTCTCAAGCTATCTAATGTGTGCAGAGAGAAGGGCTTGTATCTCCCCTACAGAACACCAACCTAAGTAGCAGTCATGGTAGCAGTGTTGGATCAATGTTGGCAATGTAGCAACGCCTCCCAATGGAATAACGTGGAACAACAAAGAACCGGCAAAATCGGTTTATTCCTCTCACTTTCATTTCACCTACTTCACCGGTCCAATCCCTGAAACGGCCTCGTAGGAAAGAGGTACGTGTGTAATAGGAATTCAAGTTTTACGGAAATAATAAGAACATGAAATATTTTGTAAGAAGTTTTATACAGAGTTGTAACATTTAATTAGTAAGTAATTGTG
Source organism: Tenodera sinensis (assembly GCA_030765045.1). NCBI lineage: Eukaryota > Metazoa > Arthropoda > Insecta > Mantodea > Mantidae > Tenodera > Tenodera sinensis. The sequence goes on along the minus strand of CM060966.1, from coordinate 78,240,928 downwards.
CATGGCTAAACAGCTGAGCCAATAACATGGCTGTTTGGCAATCACTAGTCAGAGTGAATTATTTTAAATTGTCAAATTACAATAACAAATAAACATTTAATAGTTATTTTCCATTAAAGCACTAGTGCAATTTAGTGAATATAAGACAAAGACAAGAAAATCACCTTTTGTAACTTCCACACTGTTTTCAATGTTCATTTCAATATCAATTTTAGAGACCACATTGCATTTGGGAAAGAGTTAAACGCTATGCAAACACCAGTAATGGATATTACCATTGTCAGTCGTATGTTCACCATAAACATTATAAAAAATGGCGTAATCGAAAGACAGACATTTTGTTTTCCTGTTAAATGATGTCTAGAAGCTTGCTTGTCTTCATATATCACTTTCATATTGCGGGATATAAATCCAGTGCTCATTCTCAGTTTAAATGTTGGTGTTCCTCTTGCATAACTGTCCTTGATGAAATTCATGCTTCCAGATAAGGGCTACTGTGGACAATAAATTCTGATAAGAATACATTCCAGCTTTCATACGGCCATGTTAATAATGATTGAGCGTATTAGGAGATCAGAATATTCGTAAGTTTCACGTCGTATGGCAGTGCGGTTTACACAAGCCGATATTCTAACATGCAGCTGAGTTCTATATATCGTCTAACGTACGCTCCAATAGGCTGTGTCTTGAATTAACACTCGCATTTGTGTACATACTCGCAAATACAAATGCGAGTGGTGATTCAAAACACGGGCTATTTGAGTGTCCGACAGACGATAACATAGGAACAGACACTATAAATAAACTCAGCTGCACGTTGGAATATCTGCTTATGTAAACTGCGATGCCACACGACGTGGGGTCCAAAAATATTCTGCTCGTCTAATGTGCTTAATCATACACATCAATGTTGAGACAATAGTGGAATTTGGCTTAAGGATACAGACGGATATGGTGTATAAGTAGGGTTATACCAAATTATTTTATGGAAATATAAGGCACTGACAAAAATGTAGGACACAAAAATAGTGTAAAGTTCTGATTTAATTGCTATTTATACATACTCAAAGGTAACTCTTAAAAAGTCTTCAAGAAACAAAGTCCAGACATTGAAAAAATTATAGCATTAGAAACACTGCAAATCAAATATCCTGAAGAAGAATGGACACGTATACATATATACAGACGGCTAACTTGTAAGTGGTGATGTTGGAGCTGAAATAGGTGGTACATGTCAGTTTTTATCCATTTAGAAAAATGTGGGGAAAGAACACTACAAATTTTGATGGAGAAATTGATTCAATCTACACTGCTCTAAAATATAGGTTATTTGCCTACAAAAATGTAAAAAAGCATTATTTTTTCAGATTCTAGAGCGGCCAGTGCAATGCCAGTGAAATGCCAGTGAAATGCCAGAGCAAAAAAGCGGAACTACATGTCATAAAGGATAAAAAGACAGATGTATTTATTACACAAGAGACCAATATAACAACAGAGTAGTTAAAATATTTTCAATTTCCTGGTTACACCACATACTTCCTAAAGCTCGTCATATAGCTAGTGGGATTATAACAGGAGTCAGAATAAATAGCCTAAATATCCCTGTAATTCTAAAGTAAGAACAAATTACAAACTAAAAACTTCACTTATCTTATTGTGTTGGTACTAACCCTGGGGTTTCAAGCTGTGTCCAGCTCATTCTCAAAGCCATATAAACAAACCCAATAAAATAAGTGAAGTTTTTAGTTTCTAATTTGTTCTTACTTTAGAATCTTGTTGCTTCACTGTTAATAGCTTCAATTTATCCTTATTTAAATTATCCCTGTAATATTTAAAATCAATAAAGACAAACCAAGGCAAACTAGAAACAACATTAATTAAAGTCTGTAAAGAAAATCCGCATTACAAAATATATGGAATATAGAATCCGCCATATATCGAGAAATAATTGCAACTATAATACAACAGGTCAGTAAAATAAATCGTAATGCAAACCAAAATACTCTTGAAGCTTTCAAAAGGCCAACTGGTCAAAATTCACAGAAGAAACCAATTATGAACTCAATCTTATTCCGAAAACAAACATATCAACAGAAAAACTGAACAAAACCATTTCTTTCTTGATGCAGCCAAAACAAACTGATCTTAAGAGGAAATATGAAACAATCTGAAACCCTTCTGAACCCCTAAATTCTCAATTCTCAAAGAAGACAGGAACTCAGTCCAAATGCCCATTAGATGTACAAACATGGAGAAAGAAAGCAGCTAAAATTAAAAAAGAAATCCTCACTGCAAAAGCAGAAACAAAAAAGCTTTCACTAAAAAAGCTGATTATAAAAAGGAGGCTACCAATATCTAAATAAATTCACATCGTATCATGAAACAAAGAACCACTAAAGCATAACAGAACAACACTCCCTTCTAACAAATAAATTGCTGAACTTTTTACGCACATTGCAGTTAGACTCATATACAGTTAAAAAGAATCAGCGGAAGATAAAGAAAGGCCTTAAAGGGGGGAAAAAAATCATTTTAACCAGGAGTTCACCATGAACGAGCTTCATCTTGCTACTGATGTACTAAAGAGAAGTAAATCTCCTACACTTGATAAAATACACTGTGAATTTCTCAGGCATCATGTGTAGAAAGGTAGAGCTGTTCTACTCAAACTATTTAACTTGGTACTATTACTGCTATTCCCACAGGATGGAAAAAAAAACACTCACCATTTCTATTCTTAAGAAAGATAAGTCTGCTGATAATATAACTAAATAGAGACCAATTTCGCTAATAAATGTCATCACTTAAATGCAGCAGAACGCATGATCTCAGCAAGCTTAATTTGGTATTTAGAAATGAATAATTGACTGACACCAACACAAATAGGATTCAGAAATCAATTATCTACAAAGGAAAACCTGATTCAACTTACCCAAGATGTTAAAAACGCCTTCAATAAAACAGGACGCTCTAACTGTACCCATTGACTTTGAAAAAGCCTTCGACTCAGTTTAGAGATATAAACTATTCTAAAAGCTTACAAAGCTAAGCATTTAGTATAATATGCAAAACTGGACCACACAATTTCTATCGCAACGTTTTTGTGTCCCAAATTTTAATGATAGTATATCCAAATATAATCAAATAAAAATCCACAAGGACCAATATTAAGTATAACTCTCTTTAACATTTGTTAATGAACATTTATCACATCTTCTGACATTAAGGCGACTCTTTGCAGATGACTTGATTTTGTGGACGTCACCTCAATTAGACAAATCCAAAGCATCAATGACGATGGCCTTGAATAGACTAAAACGTGGAATGGTGACATATCTGTAAATATAAATAAAACTACATTTCAAATAAGGAAAAGAACCCTCAAATAGGGATACTTCTTTCTTTCCCTGATTACCCTCCCCTTATGTAGGACTTACAAGCCAGTGCCTAGGGTCAGATGTCTGTCGGGGAGCAGAGGGACCTCTGGACCAGACAGAGTGAAGACCTGGAAGCAGGTGGTCAGCCAAGCACCAGGTATTATAGTGAGGAAGAGGAATTAAATGAAATGCAGGTGAAATGGATGATTGGAAGGAGCAATGGAGGATGAATGGAGCAATTAGTGGAGTGAATGGCGGGGGAAACCGGAGAACCCGGAGAAAACCCACCCATACCATATGTGGGTCCTGCCTAGGTGGTAGGCTAGCGGTGTAACCACTCAGTCACGGCGCCGCCATTATACTTCCAGACTCAGAGAAGGATGAGAAATAATCCTGGCTGGAGAAAATTCCTAACCCCCTGCCGGGAATCGAACCCAGACCCCTTGCACAACAGGCAGGTACTACTGCGCTACGGGGCCAGCCGAATAGGGATACATTATCACAAAATATCCTTAAATCACCCATCATAAACTACCTAGGCACTATTCACACACATTAAATACTACATATAAAGCTTGCATCAGATCTATTGTTACCATCATGGTATAGGATGTGTACACCTAAAATGAACTGTAGTGCAAATGTTAATTGTTGCCAGCAAGCAGTTAAACACAGGTTGTTTACACTCACGTTTTACTTCTCCTTTTTATACACATTTATTTTAAACACTTACAATTATAGCTTTGTTCTCTTCACTGCAGTCACAACGAATAGTTCTATTACCAGTTCAAAATGACTGTTATTCACTCAAGGTAACTAGAGAAAGTTATTCACTAGCATTTTGCAGTCCGCCACACTGTCAATCTGTCCATTTCTTCTCAGAAACTGTTAGCCAGGTTAGCCAACTCTCTTGCCCGCACAGCGTAACCACCAGTCACTGAACACCTATCCTTTTCTACACTGGGGATATACTAATTACAACAGGCACGTCAAACATCACTCCCAGGGTGTGAAGAGAGGAGTCCACCTCTCCTTAACTGCAGTAGCACGCGCTAGTAGAACCGGTTTTCGCTTTGTTTTCTCGTTCTCCGATTTGAAGGGAGGGAAAATAGGGGAATATTTTCACACCTGGCGAGTGCTATTTGACACGCCTGAATTACAAGAAACAACTCTAATCTTAACAAATTGGGAATATGTAAAATTCCAAAAGGTTTTCATTCTATCAGATTCTAAAGCGGCAATGTATGCACTAAGCACATATAGAAAGGCATCTCTCAAAACTAAAGAACGTCAGCAAATGTTCCAGCAATTCCAAAAACTACGCAAACAAGTAATGCTTCAATGGATACCAGCACGTTGTTAAACTGCTGGAAATGAGGCAATTGACCTTCTTGCAAAGAAAGGGACTAAACTGCCTCAATTGAATCCTACTACCATAAGCTTCCCATTTATCAAAAGAATCATCAAAAACATTTATAAAGAAAAGCGACCTCATGACCTACAACATAATACAAAAAATCTGATGTGTTGCACTCACATGACTTTCTCTACTCTTGTACTAACTATTCTTACAAACTCTTATTCCTATGTCTTCTTCGTATTACTTGAGATAAACATTTACAGAAGTTATGTTATTGCTTATTTCCTTGTAGATGCAAAGGGAATATTAGAATACTAAGACTTTGAGCGATAGTCAACTCTTTTAAAGCTTTGAGAGCCCGTTCTCTTTGCACACTTAACACAAAATGAACAACGATGTTTCATTTCACGAAAGTTTTAAGTTTTTCGAAACTGTCTCAAACAACAAGGAAAATCTTGGAAATTACTCACTCTGCCAAAAAAAAAAAAAAAAAAAAATATATATATATATATATATATATATATACGTATATATATGATATATAAATGGCGTGTTTTAGCGATATCTACAGTTTTTGTATAGTAAGATTTGGTCTATCTCTTACGATTTAAGAGTTATTCAAAAGTCATCCAGAGTAAACATGACTACATAGGCTATAGCTAGAAAATTCAAAATATACCTTTCATTTGTCATACAAATATCTTAAACATATCGCATTTTAGTCAAAATCGGTAGCCATTTCAAGAAAATAAAAATTTTCAAAAAATTTCGCATATAAAGGGTAGTTTAGAGTAGGGCTAGTTTCTTCAAAATCTTCGTTTTGCATTCTTGAAAGACATTAAAGTTAAATACCAACTATGGTTTATAACAGACTTTTCGTTTTTGAGTTATGCTGTCCACAGACTGACACACACACACACGCGCGGACCTACTAAAAATGTTTTTTTTTTTTATTCATGATGTTTCAAAACATATATTTCCGGTGAAATCTCGACATGGAATTTTTGGGTGGAATACAATACTTCCTCTACTTACCAGTAGAGAAAGTAAAAATGGAATAATATCATTTCCAACCCAAAGAGTATTCCTTACATACCATGCAAATCTGCATTAGCTAAATTTCGTCCAACCACAGGACATGACTACCTAGCTAAACGATAAACGATAGCAATACGAATTTACGACAACCCATATTGTCCCTGTGTAATAGGGAAGAAGAAATGACAAGAATGTCTACACAATTGCTCAGCGTTACCTCTCGGACCCATCATAGGAAAATACTGGAGTGCACGAAAGCTAATGGCTTCATTGCCAAATGACAATAACAACGCTTTTCTGTGTCACATGATACGAATATCTAAACAGGTGGCCAAAGAAAAGGGTACTTTAGCGACCCCAAACCCCAAATCCGGAAAACGTTTGGACTTAGCTACCTTACAAAAGATTTCTGAATTGTATAATTCCTATGATTTTGGTAGGGTTATACCTGGTCAAAGGAGCATAGTTTCTGTTAAAGAAAGTGGCAGGAAAAATCAGAAGCAGAAAAGACTTATACTTGGCAATCTTAAATAAAGTTCTCATAACTTTAAAGATACATATCCGGATGTCAAAATGGGATTTTCAAAATTTTCCAAGTTAAGGCCAAATTAATATGTACTACAAACTAGTGGAATGTACTGAGTTTGTGTTTGTGATAATCCCGAAAATGTTAAATTAATGATTGATGCTATCAATATTTGTCGGCTCACGGAACATTCAAATTCTATCCTAAATAATTATGAGGATTTCTTATCACAAATTATCTGTAATTCCCCCATCATCTGTTATTTAAACGAATGTAACGCTTGTCCAGAAACTGAACATTTAATACAAATTGTCTTTTTTTTTATTATTCATTTGATTTGCTATTAGTATTGACATTAGGATCATGCTAAAATTTATGTGTATATATACTTGTGAAAACACATGAACTTACCTTATTATACTTTACCAAAGATGCTGTTTCACAATTCCAATGCATTTAACTTCTCAGGAAATTGTTATACGTCTCCATGTTGATAGGAATTGCTTATAAATATTCTTCCCAGGTTTTTCAGGTTTTCAATCAACGATTTGTATTCTGTATGGTAAGTGCTAAGTATGCGTCGCAATTGCTCCATATCATGTTTTGATCTCTCAGATGTTATCTGCAAAAAAACATGGTGTTGATTCTGCTGACTTGCATATATGAAGGGCATTGAAGCCTACAGGTTATGAAGGGGCAATGCCGGTAAAAATCGAAACTGAGACAGCTCAGCATGTCACCCGATATGATAAACCTACAAGAACACATTTAAACAGATAATGAAAGCCACAGTGAAAGAAGTTAACGCTCTAGGTTTGCTATACAAGCTGTACAGTCGCTCATAAAAGAAACTGGGGTCATGTATGCGTTGTTTGGTCATCCTTAGTTGGTGGAGGGAGCAGGGGTTGGTGGAGTCAAGGGTATTAACTACAAACCAGCAAATGAGCGCCCGGTTGTGAATCTGCATTCTACATTAACACCATTATTCTGTAGGATAGCATTTTGCACTGTTAGAAACTTGATTTAATATACGATACATTTACTGTCAATAAATGCTTACTTGTGTGCTGTAATTTGGGAGATCAAGGAAGAAACTACTGTGCACTTTAGCACAGGGAATTTATGCTAGACGATATGTTTACTAACTTAATTAAGGATATTCATATATGAGATAAGCATTTGCAGAAACTGTCTCGTTGAAATTTCTTTGTGGTTACAACTGTACTAGGTGAATACAACAGGCTTTAAGGTATAGTGAGATCACTACGTAATGGCTTTGAAATTCCATTCTCTTTGCATGGCAATGAGTCTTTTAAATTGAAACCGATAAAAAGGGATATCTCAGAAATGTTGAACTCCATAAAACATGTATTTGGCATAAAGTGTATGTTTTAATGAGATCCACATTTTTGTGTATGCTGACCTGTCATGGCATGTAATACGTCCTCTGATTGGTAATCAGAGGATATGGTCGGTGAATTTATTTTGATAATTCTCCCGGTCAGGTCGGTGAGACCCGTAAACCAACGACAGGTGTGGTCCTCCAGACATTTTGGGGGTTGTGAGAGAGCGATGTAACCGCCAAAACATAAAAATATGGTGCTCTCTAAAAAGTGGTTACTATTACTGCTATTGCTCTCTTTATATTGGAGAGCAAGAGGATTAATGACTTCATTGTCAGAAATCCAGCACTAGCTAACAACAACATTTTTGTGTAATAAAATTTTGAGTATCTCTTACGGTTTACCAGTTATGCAAAACTCATTAAGAATGAAGATGACTTCAGAGCCTGTTCATATAAACTGCAAGATATACGTTTAACTTGAATGAAAATACTTTGTGGCGGCGGTGACGACGGTTTGCATCGGGCGCCGGACGTCGTCTTCGTTCCTCGGCTGCTCGTAATCGGCGTCTCGTGCTTATCGCCGGCCACGCATACTAAGGGTCAATGTAGGGATGTGGGGAAACAGGTTGGTTCGATCTCAGGGTGTAATAAGGTCACAGAGGACCTTCGTGTGTCCAACAAGGAAGACGACACTATTTTCTGTATCGCACTTCTGATTAATTGTGTTTATCGTGAAAACTGCCCAAAATGCACCTGAATTCTCGGAGAACAGTTTCCGAGGTTGTATATAATTTCTTGTCCCTTGTAATCGGTATTTCCCTGATGAAATTCTAATCCCCTAGGTAACTAATTTCCGCACTGCCTGTTCGCAAAGTCTGCTATCACACATCCTTTTCACGTCTGCCTCCTCCAAGTCACACCGCTCAAGTCCCCCAATTCTAGCTCTGGTGCCTCCTCCGCACCTTCTCATCTGGACCACACAGATTTCTGCCCTTTTAGTTTCGAGAACATCCACCCTCGTTAAAATTAACGACCTAAGGGGACAAATATGTTTTCGAAACGCCCAGTCCGAGAATCCTGGCTGTTTTTCTTCGAGCATATGGTTTTCGGGAGAAGTTCCCGTCACAATTTTAATCAAATTGTCTGAACAATTTTAGAGAAAATCAAAATTTGCGGAAATTTTCCATATAAAGGATAGTTTAAGGTAGCAACCTCCAACGTCTGGTATTTGACCACTTCTTGTTTTTGGGTTCTTTTTCTAAAAGTGTTTTTTGGAGGGGGGAGGGGGAGGTGGTTAGGGTGTCTCAAAAGGTATATTTACAATGAAATCTTAAAATCGAATTTTTGAGTGAAATCTAATACTTCGACTTACTATACGCAGAAGAGAAAGTAAAAGTAGCTTTTATTGGCATTGCCGCTTCTTTGCCGTAATGTTCTTTTCGAAAAGTATGTTAAAGTCTTTGTTTCATGTGCTTATCTCGTAGAACAACATACATCATAGGCATTGATTGTAAATTAATTTAAAATAAAAAAGTAATAATACCTCCATTTCTCTAGTGCTATCTTCAAACTGTTGAATTTTCAAGCAAGCTTCTTTGATCTTATCGCTAAAGGCGTTGCATTCTGATTCTATTAGGTGTACTTCTTTGAGAGCGGCAAGTTTTCTGTCTTCAATAATCTTCTGCTCTTTGTACACAGCGTCTAGTTTTTGATTCTCCACCTAAAATACAAATAAAACAATTTAATTTAGTCCCAGCTCATCACTAACAATGCAAGTGAAATGTATTTGAAATTTGTGAACTGCGAGGGGTGATCAGAAACTAAGGTTACAAAGATTGCAGTGAAGCAGCTACATTTTATTTCATTCATTTCACTCAACTGATTCTCCTCTTCCACTGTGCATATAAATTCACCTATAACATCTTCATATAATGAGTGCAGTGAATTTGAGTGCAGAGTTCTTTTGAGTACCTCGTTCTAAATTACTTATTAATTCTTCTTAAAGCTAGAAAGATCATTTCAGGGATGCGATTTAAGCCGATATTGCCAAAAGTACTAAAGCTAACTGGTAAGTTAATGCATATCTAATAAATTATGGATACGTTTGGTATTCCTAAGAGGTCCTATATGAATTTATTAAAACTCAGAGAATGAATAGAGAGCAATCAACTCGTTCGTAGCTTGAAAGAATCAAATGCATTTCGGAAAATAGTGGACGCCTTCCGTTCCTAGACTTAAAAAATAAAAGTACATAACAATAAATTGAATTTTGGTATTTATAGAAAATCTACTCACACTCATAATTACATAAAAAATAAAAGTTTTAATTCTTTCGCACATAAATTTGCTGTTTTCAATAGTTTAATTTATAGGTTAATAAATATGCCCCTTAATAAGAAAGAATTTGAACACAATATAAATACATTATTAACACTGCGGCAATTAATGGTTTTGACACAGATTTTATACATAAAAGGATAGAAAAATTTAGTATCAAAAGGCTGTTAAAGAGGCTTCTACCCTCAAAAAAATAAAAGATAATTGTATTTTTAAAAAGTTTACTTACAACCGTGGGCCAATAAAAATTTTACAAAAAGTTTTAAAGAATATGGAATAAATTTGGTCTCTCAAGATAAATTTAATATACAAAATTTACAAATTTTTTCTAAAAAGGATAAAATTCCAAATTATAACAAATCTGGCATTTATCAATTTAGCTGTCTGGATTGTGATAGGGTTTATATTGGTAATACTAAACGTCATTTAGAAACCAGGATAAAAGAGCATTTTAGAAATATTAAATACTAAATATTAAATACACCTAAACCAGCTGTGGCAGGTCATTTTTGGTCATTTATTCATGAAATTATTCCAGAGGTTAAATTATTAAAACAATTAAATGGACCTATAAATTTAATGGTTTGGGAAAAGATATTTATTTAAAAAAACAAAAGCCGTGTTATGAATTTTGAAATACCTCCAATAGAGAGTATTTATGGGTTTTTGTTTTCAGAGATTGGTGACAGATCGAGTATTAAAATGAGCATCAGTAACTATGGTAATTTGTTTGTATAGCTCTGAAAATAAGTTGGAGGCAACTTGAAACATGTCAGCTGTGGAAAATCTTGAAATATTACAATGGTAAGTGAAGCTATTAGTTTCTAATTTGTTTTTATTTTAGATTCTGTTGCTTCACTGGCAATAGCTTCATTGTTTCCTTATTCAATTAAGAATACTAATATAATAAATATTTACAGATTATAGGCTTCACTTATCTTTTGTATATTGTCTAAGTTGTTAAAGTTAATTACAAACTCGTTCCTTGCGTTTTCAATGCTCACTCGAAACTTGCGAAAATCGAGTTTGTAATTAATGTCAACAACTTACACCATGTACATAAGTGAAACCTATAGTCTCTAAATATCCTTACATTACTAAGATTTAATTTGCTTCACTGTGGTGCGGTTTTTTAATAATGCTATGGTGATGGTGATGAGCTTTTGACTCTTTCGTTATCTCGGGTTGTACAGGGTGAAATAACGTGGACACAGAATGAAAACTTTTTCACAATCTTTTATTCGCACCTTTTTCACTGGGAATTACACATGTGTTATTTAGTGAACATTCTATACGCGCAGACTGACTTCCTCAACTGTTTCTTCGTACTGCTTGTCATTTTAAATTGTACTTTTAGCGTCTTAACTCACACATCTCAAAAACACATCTTGACTCTTCAGTTAATGGGACGCTAAGACACTGAATCTAGCACATTCCTTAACAACCCGTCTGTATTCATACGCGTATGCGTATACTTTTTCACGGCGTCCCCTATGATGTCATCTTACAGGTTAAATAGTTCCCAAAATGTTGAGGAAGCGATTTCAATCCACCCTCCCAACACTCCTGATATTAAATCTAAAATAGTTCTTATAATTATACATATTAAACTTGAACATATTCCTAAACATTAATGACGCTATTAAACAAATGATATTCTTAACAATGAAACAATCGTATAACACTCTCTGTACTTAACAAATCCTTACCAACATGAAAAATAAACTATATTTACAATAAATACTTACATAAATACTTTCTTTTCGGGGTCTGACCATATATTCTGTCTCAACTGTTAATGTTGAATATCAATTAAGAATGCGTCTAAATCCCTCGATATTTGAGCTGAAGGATGTGAAAACTTAGACCTTTATAAAAATTCCTATGTGAAAGATTGCGGGAATGTCTGACCTTTTTAACCTCTCTGAAAAGCTTTCCCTGTAATAAACAGGAAAACAGGTCTGCAAAGCAACACACACACACACACACACACACACACACACACACACACACACACACACACACACACACACACACACACACACACACACACACACACACACATACACACAGAGGCAGATATACAGACATACACAACCACTCACCCACACACAAACTCACACACATACACGTATACAGATCGTTTTCTAAAAATGCCATTTTTTATTCGAGTTTCAAAACGTGTGTTTTCTGTGAAATCTCGGCATCCAATCACGGTGTAATGTAACTTTCCTCTATCTTCTCTAGTTAAGCGATAGAAAAAATAAAAGATAAAATCTGATTCTCCCCCCATGTTCATCGGCAGGGATATATTAATATTGCGTGTGTTTTCTTCCCTACAGAAACCCACCTGATAAACTATTCAAAACCCCAGTACTATTGTAAGTAACTATTTAAATTGACAATGCTGGCACTTGGCTTTATTATCATGATTGCGTTCTCTATTTGCTAGAGAAACTGGTAAGCCAAGTTACTTGGTGAATGACAGCATCATCAGTGAAAGGGCACCGTAAGCTGCATGGGAGGGGATTCCATATATTTAAGCTATTGGGGTTTACGTTGTTTGCATTATTTCACTTTACGAGTCTTGTTAAAGTATATCCCACACTTAATTAACTAATATAAATTTGTATCTTCTGTTTGAACAAATCAGCAATATTTCATAAGAATTCGCGTAAGGGTATACGCAAATGATGCATTACTTTCAGTTTTTATCTTATCCGACTATTTCTGGACATCGTGTACACATGGAAGCTTTTAATGTACACTTTGATATTTTATTAGTCCAGAATACATACAGGAACTATAGTTTTAAGAAGGCAATTATGTTTCTTCCCTAGTCAGAACTTTCTTAGTAAAGTATGACTCACCTCTAATTCTGCCATTAGTTTTCTTGCTTTCATTTCTGCCGCGGAACGTGTAATTTCCAAAGAGCTGTTAGCCTGCTTGGCAGTGTTCAACTTTTGCTTCAGCGCTGTAACTACTTGGATTAGCAATTGCCTTTCCTTGCCGAGTTTTTCTTTCATTTCGTTGAACTGGAAGATTCTGGAAGGACTAAAATATATTTCAAATTAGTTCACAAGTATTATTTATCGTTAGTTCATGATCATGTGCAGAGTACTGGCCTAAGTAATCAATTTGATCGTATCGTATCTGAATGAACACAGGCATTAATATGCAAAATTTAATATCTTCTGTTAAGTAACATTCAGTTCAAAGAAACAAAAGCATTATGCTTGTGGCGGTTTTTTACTACCTATGGACGAGATCGCTATGTCACTTATCCTTATTATCCTAGATATGTGTTTAACAACTACCGCTTCTCGATTACCTACCGTTATCGAACGTAACATATTGATCGGAGGAGATTACGATCGACGTTGGCCATGCTTTCGTCCTTCGAAAGACTACCGAGCGGATTGACGTTTCTTTTCAGCATCATAACAATAACTCCAGATTCTCCACTAGAAACGACATTTCGAAACAACTTTAAAATGCCGCAATGCTTTTTATAGGAGTAGTTTATGTGGAATCCATCGACAACAAAGTTTTCTCACGTCTAACTGTTGATGTAAAATGTTTAGGATTTGACTCGTACCAAAGCCTGATTCTAAGGATCTGTGTCAGTAACTAGTAATTAGGAGTACCGATATGAGGGAAAACAACTGAAGTTCTCGTATACAATGCCTGATGTGTGATGCTGAATTTGGTTCAATGTATAGGTGGTTCTGAAACAGTTTTGTGCTGAACAGAATTTGGTTCCTTACCCAAGTTCTCCAACCAAAGAAACGCCATTGCCAAAGAATAGAACACCTCTTGGGTAATTTTCTCTGGGCGGGAAAGCTCTATTGCAGTAATGTCCAGCGTTTGCGAAAGAAAGGTTGGGTTTACCTTCTTCCACTACACGTGGACTTTGCCTCTCTTTAACCCCCAGCATTGTATTTCATGGCGGGTTGATCACATGTACGTTGCGTTTGATTTACGGAAGCACTTTCAAATCTTGTGCGAGAAACTTCTGTTCATTAGTCACTTCTTTGGTACTGGCTACGTTTAACAAGTCTATCAATATTTGGCGAAAAAGACAAAGTGCATAGCCTTAGAAGATCCACTAAGTGATCGTCGCGTAACATATTACGATACAGACTTTTAATGTGGTTAAATTTGTAGAACTCTGAACTCGCAAATATATGTATAGATATACTAACTCTTATACACACTATTCTTGCAAATGCTTATTTCTCTATCTACTACATTTTAATTTATGTATTTCCAGAAATTATCTTACTGCTAATTTTCTTGTAGATGCAAGAGGAATGTGGGAATACAGTAGGCTTTACACGATAGTGAAACTCCGTTCTTTTTGCAAGGCTAAGAGATAAAAAAAAACGAATAACATATTGTTCTAAAGTAAGAACAAATTAGAAACTAAAAACTTCACTTATCTTAGTAATATTGCAAGTTTCTTATATTGCAAGTTCTTTGCACCAAAGAACTTGCAATATTACTAAGATAAGTGAAGTTTTTAGTTTCTAATTTTAGTTTCTAATTTGTTCTTAGTTTAGAATCTTGTTGCTTGACTGTTAATGGCTTCAATTTCCTTATTTAGCATATTGTTATTTGAAAAAAGTACATATATTGGCAAATTCAAATAAATAAGAAAGAATATCTCAGAAATGGTTCACTCAAAAGAAAAACGAAATATTTTATATAAATTGTGTGTTTTGGCGAGATCCACAGTTTTTATTTAGTAAACTTTTTTGTCTGTCTCTTACTGTGTACCATTTGTGCAAAAATCAGCCAGAATGAAATTCAAGGTATGACTTAGAAACGGCCATGGAATGGCCTAGTTGTGTCCGTCAATGGCTACTGTCTGTCCCTCCGACTGAAGGAGTGGAGTGGGGATAGCCACTCATTACGTAAGGTCCTCCAAAGAGACAAGGTTGAACACCCCTGCTCTATCGCGTTGCGCGCACTCAACCACGTCTCCCTAAGGACCAAGGTGGCTGGAGATTACTCTGCACTCTCAAGCCCTGATGATTGATTAAAATGCTCCTGCTCGTCCTGAAAAACCAGAGTGATCCAGTGGACATTATGCTACAACGAACCTACACACATTTTGGAGTCGGGGCGAACCTGACAAGGTACCCCAGATGTTAGTTACGTGACAACGATCATGCTTTGGACCAGTTACCACCGGAGAAGGTAGAAAATAAGTGGTACTGTAAAGTATATTTATGCTTTCCTTCGTCGAGCTGTTATTGTTACCCCTCAATAATACAGTACAAATATCCACAGCTGCCCTGGAAGAGCATTTGGAAATGTTTTAGTCTTCCGCAGATGAACACAGAATGCATAGCGGTATTGTATGAAATTGTGTAGTAATACCATGAGACGGTTTCATATGACGATAATTTTGCGAGCACGAAGCGTGATAATGATACTTGGTTGAGTATTCTGCGAAATAATTAGTAATTCACTTATGTAATACTATTTAATGTTAATAGTGACTTAAAAGTAAACAACTTACAACTTACAATAACCTTCCTACATTTTATTTAAGATTTATTTTCACAGTTGACACTACAACTAATCCAGTAGGCTGTAAGAACAACAATAAGTTCAGCTTTTAATCCAGGAAAATGAAGAATTATACTTATGATGAATATAAATGAACGAATTCACGGTAGTAGGCTATTCATTAAAGGTAGGTCTGCTCTACTTAAACTTACAGTTATTAAAAGTAAATGAAGACGGCTGCTGTATCTGCTACGTGACAATCACAGATGTGCTGGTTTCATTTCTTAATTTATTGACAATTTTTTTATAATGGTCCGCATTTATTTGTAAATATGGCCTTAAAGATGATATACATAAAATACTTTTTCCAGATTTTTTTTACTTCGTCTCTTCAACTAAAATACCAGTAACCTCACTAGTATATTTGCCAAAACGTTTGAATGGTCCGCTAATTGTTTTTTCTGCGCATGGTTACTTCAAATGTTCAGAAATCTAAGAAAATATTTACGTTGACGGAACCGCAAGGAGGAGCTGGTATAACCAAAGGGATAATAGCACAACAAAGAGGCGATAATCCTGCATGAGTGGAATACACAATGAAATTCTTCCAACAATAAACTATATTATTATTTATTTATGCCAACAAACTTACTGTTGGTATTTTTAAACACACAAGCCGTGTGTGGGCAAAGTTTAAGAGGTAGAACTGGAACTTAAAAATTCAGTGCCACAACTGGGATTTGAACCACAGATCTTCCGCTTACCAGGCGGCTGCTCTAACCATTGAGCTATTGTGAAAACTGCCAGAATGGCATTAAATTCTCAAACCAGTTCGTATTTCTCCTGGTAAACCACAAAGGCTGTCTCACATCAGAGAGAAGATCTGTGGTTCAAATCCCAGTTGTGGCATTGAGTTTTTAAGTTCCAGTTCTACCTCAAACTTTGCCCACACACGGCTTGTGTGTTTAAAAACACCAACAGTAAGTTTGTTGGCATAAATAAATAATAATTACCATCTGAAGGTTATTTAATCCTGGGACATAAAGTACTTGCAATAGTAAGTCACCATTGGGGTAATTTGTCTCTGATGTGAGACTGCCTTTGTGGTTTACCAGGAGAAATACGAACTGGTTTGAGAATTTAATGCCATTCTGGCAGTTTGTCACAATAGCTCAAGGGTTAGAGCAGCCGCCTGGTAAGCGGAAGGTCTGTGGTTCAAATCCCAGTTGTGCCATTGAATTTTTAAGTTCCAGTTCTACCTCTTAAAAATAAACTATATTGTCACCGGACTGCTATCTCCCAGGGGTGCATGATTTTGCGCAAGCTGGTTTTACGCCACCCGTTATGTTTTTAAGGAAAAATAAAGTTAGGTTGGTAACGGATCTAGGAACACGATTTTATGCCACAATGAACACGGCCTCTGAGGCAGAAATTCAGTTTACGTGGGTAATGATCACGTGTTTACCGCGAGATTATCAGGAAGACCACGTGATTAAGGTATAAATTTGAATCTATAGAGACGCGCAAGCAATAGCGTGGGGTACGCAGTAGTAGTCAGGACGTGAGTGGATGTGTCGAAGATGTGCAGGACTTCAAAAAAATGTAAAACAGTTTTGGCGGTTAGCAGTGGTCGGCACCTCTCTAATAATGACGAATTTGGTAAATAAATCTACATGAAATAAGAAGTATGGACCTTTTCTTCAAAATTCCATGGATAACCTGAGAACTTTTGAATCCATGTTTCTACAAAGCGCAGTCGAGGGAACGACGCAGGAAGAGGGTGAAGAAACCGCACTTTCTCTACGAGTGGCGTCCTAAATAATGTAGTGGTTGTATCCAGGCGCGGATCTATAAATATTCGATAGTGGGGAGGGGGGGGGGGGCGGTTCCGGTTCACTACCACTTCTTAATAATTAAATTCATGCTAAAACATGACTAGCTAAATATTTAACTGAAAGAAACAATGTTTAAAGGTAGTACATACCTATACCAATTTTCATAGAAATCGGTTTGTCCATTTTGCGTGATGTTGAGGTAACGCACATATAGCATTTATAGCAATTAAGTAGGATATGACAGGGGGGCCCGGGCCCCCTGGATCCGCGCCTGCTTGTATCCATTAACATCCACCATCTTATAGCACAAATTGGCAGTTCCCATATAACAATATTTTCAGCAGCAGTCATTTGTACCATCTACATCGAATTGGCACCACTTTACCACGTGGAATATTCTCCCATCTTCTCTTCAATCCTGTATCCTACACCAAATTGGCGAACCACGTGGGACTTCGTCATCGCAGTTCATCTCCCAGTTCTTACAACCCCAATTCTGCATCAAATTGACACATCCAACACGGGACTACTTTGAGAATCTTCAACCCTCATCTCTTCAGCTGTTCAACACCAATATCTTGCGTCACCTCTGTCAGCACAACTCTGTTTATTTTAGCAAGCGGTCATTAACAGACATTCTTTGGTGCTGGTTGTATCAGTTTGACTATGGAATTGTTAGTGAGGGTACAAACCGAGGGAAGGACTTGCTGATAGTGGACGGCTTTAAATACAGATATGCCTATACTTATTCAGATGCACGTTTAAGATGGCGATGCACAACAAAGTTGTTGCGCAAAAGTTATAACAACCAAGGAGCTATCGTATTGAAAGAAGATAACCACCACCATGAAGTAAGTGAAAGATCCTTACTCCGACAAAAAGTTAGGGCTGCTTGTAAACGCAAAGCCGTTAAGGACATTTGCGAGGAACCAAATGCAGTTATTTCCGAAGTAATTAGTGAGAATGCATGTATTACAATTCTCGGACAAAAACGACAGTTCATAATGTACGCCGAAAATTTCTTCCTTGCTTTCCAATATTCATAGCAGAGGCTCATGAAAGTGTTAGTAAGCTTCAATTAAAAACCTCAAAAGGTGAACAGTTTGTTCTCCTTAATGATATCGATAATAACGTTATAGTGTTTACCTGTGAAACAAACCTGAAATATGTGTGTAAAAATGACTCTGTATACATGGACGGTACATTTACTTCTGTGCTAAACATTTCACACAGTTCCTAAAGTAAGAACAAATTAGAAACTAAAAACTTCACTTATCTTAGTAATGTAATGAAAATAATGGATGCCTTTCATTTCTGGACTTAAAAATTAAAAGACATAACAATAAATTGAATTTTGGTATTTACAGAAAATCTACTCACACTGGAAATTACATAAAAAATAAAAGTTTTAATCCTTTTGCACATAAACTTGCTGTTTTCAATAGTTTAATCTATAGGTTAATAAATATACCCCTTAATAAAGAAGAATTTGACACAGAATATAAACACATTATTAACACTGCAGTAATTAATGGTTTTAATACAGATTTTATACATAAAAGGATAGAAAAATTTAAGAATTAAAAAGCTGTTAAAGAAGTTTCTACCCTCAAAAAAATAAAAGATAATTGTATTTTTAAAAAGTTTACTTACCATCCATGGGCCAATAAAATTTTACAAAGATTTTTAAAGAATATGGAATAAATTTGGTCCCTCAAAATAAATTTAATATACAAAATTTACTTAAATTTTCTAAAAAAGATAAAATACCAAATTATAAAAAATCTGTCATTTATCAATTTAGCTGTTTAGATCGTGATAAGGTTTATATTGGTAAAACTAAACGTTATTTAGAAACCAGAATAAAAGACCATTTTAGAAATATTAAATATAAACAAACTGATAAATCAGCTGTGGCAGATCATTTTTGGTCATTTAATCATGAAATTAATCCAGAAGTTAAATTATTAAAACAAGATTTATAGATTTAATGGTTTGGGGAAAAAAATTATTTTAAAAAACAGGAACCGTGTTATGAACTTTGAATTACCTTCTATAGATTGTATTTATAAATTTTTGTTTTCAGAGATTGGTAATTAAAATGAGTATCAGTATTTATGTTTTTTGTTTTCAGAAAAAAATGAAGGATTGTAGCTTTGGTAACGAATTTGTTTGTATAGCTTTGAGAATGAGTTGGAGTCAACTCGAAACTCGAGTCTTATTTAGTCTTTGAAAAAATAACTTGCAACATTACTAAGATAAGTGAAGTTTTTAGTTTCTAATTTGGTCTTACTTTAGAATCTTGTTGCTTCACTGTTAATAGCTTCAATTTCCTTAATTTCACACAGTTGTTTACGTTTCATTTCCTGGAAAATGAACACTATGTTCCGGCAATATTTTGTGTGTTGCCAGACAAAAGAGAGGAAACATACACTTCTGTTTTCAGCAGCATACTTAAGAAATGTGAAGATCTGGGTTTATCATTCAAACCTAAAAAATTATAGTGGATTATGAGGTAGCAATTCATAACGCTATTGGATGTGTATGGGGTGAAACAGTGTAATAAGTGGATGCAAGTTCCACCTTTCTCAAGCTTGGTGGCATAAATTACAAAGTATTGGTTTAACAAACACATACAAAGAAAAAACATCTATAGAAGGTCAATGGCTTACTCACATTTTTGCTTCCTTATCTAGCTCCTGAAGAAGTGACTGTTTTGTGTTTGACCTATATGACGAGAAACCAGAAAACTCTACATTAGCGGAATTTTGTGATTAACTTGTTGACAACTATATATCGAATGAAGCACGTTTTCCCCCAGTAATTTGGGCAGTCATCAGCTACCACAAACATAACCAACGCTTGCGAATCATTTCACAAAAAGTTCAATGCCCTCTTTTATTCTCCGCACCCAGACATATTAAAATTTGCCAATGTGTTAAACTCACTACAGACTGAAAGTTACATGAAAATCAATCGCACGGAAGAACCACAAAAGAAAAAGAAAAAGACACTTGATAAGGCTGATAAAATTGACTCATTTATCCGAGAACATCGTTCTGGAATGATAACACGCAAAGTCTACATTAGGAAAATTTCTTATTTAAACAACCCTTAGTTGTAATGATCTGTGTACAAATCTGAAAAGGGGCTAATATTTTAACAATTAAAAGCTTTTATCATATTTTTAATCATACCAGATGTGTGCCTGCCAGTCGTAAGTCTGGATAAAGTGGGACGGAAGATACGGTTTGTAGGTACCAACCTATGAAAATAAAATAAAAGTACGAGGCATTAGGTATTTGATTTTCCGCCAGCTTGTGTGGCGCAAAATCAGATCCCCGTATCTCCCAAAGCTATCTCCCAAGTATTTGCAACACAGCAGACTCGCCTCCAAATCAAGTACTGGAATGCCGGTAAAGCAGCCATGTGGACTTGGGTTTTAGAAAATTATCGTACTTGGATACCTGTGGACTGGAAGGCTTTGCAAACTGATGTTTTACATTTGAATGTACCTAGGGTCAGCCCTCCGTTGCGTAATTCCCTTCTCTAGTTGGTAATGGGTACCTTTACTTGGTTACAAACATTGAAAAGTTAGCAGATTGTAGCTAAAAGATGAGACGGTACTTTTAGGCCGAGAAGCCTCAAAATAATAATTTTTATTAATTAGGTCATAAACATCATTGGGTGTGATGAGATGTAACTAAGTGAAACATAAATATTGTTTCCTACGCATGTATGTAATTATGAGTGTATTATTAAGCATTGGAAGTAAAAAACAATCGAAGTCTATGTTGGAGCAGTAATCTGAAAATTTGTGATCTCTTTCTTTAACCCCATAATCTCAAGAAACAACGAATGGTAACAGCTTCTGTCCTTTATAAGTATGCAGGGATAATTGATTCCATTCAACTTTAAATTATTTATAGACAAGCGTTCTACGATGATGAACGTAACCCAATGGAAGTATTACATTTTATATTGTGATGCCGGTCGACAGCGGCAGCACGTCAAAGCCAGTCAGGGCCAAGGACCTTCACGCCACTGCTTGTGAATACGTGACTGACGCCAATGGGTGCAGTGGAACAAAGGGTTTCGAGAACGTTCGGGAGGCTTCTGGCTGTCGGCTTGCTTGTGAATAATTTTGAGAAAATCCCTGCGTCATTTCCGCCATAAAGCCTGGTTACGGGAGAGAGCGGGCAGTTTCTGAGACAAAAAGGGAAGGCAGCTATTGGTTCGTACGGGACAGCTGTTAGCAGTGCGTGTGTGTGTGTGCAGTCGTCGTCGTGAGAGAACTATATATGTAGACAGAGACTGTTGGGACATTGATACGTCATGTCGAAGTAAGTCTTGAAGTGAAGCAGTTTTAGTGAGTGTTGAGTGATTGTATTGTCAAAAACCAGCAATTTCTGAGACAGAAAGAGTTAAGGAAGACAGAAAGGTATGTATCAAGGTTACGAGACAAGAACGGCTGTGAAATGTAAGATAACGAAGAACTGTAGATTGTGTAAACGACGGGAAGAGAGAAGTATGTTTTGTGCTTCAATTTTAGAAGAAAATAAAGTGACAGAAAAAGTAGTTGGGTTATTTGTCACATTGGTGTCAGGAGTGGGATTTGTTAAATTGTCAATTGTTACAATATGAATAGAATCTGTGAAATTGTAATTCTTAGAGAAGATAATGTAAGTGTGCACGTAATGTTTTTAATGTAAAATGGGTTTATTTATTAAAAATTACGTGTTAAAGTATTAAGTTTTATATTCCGAACATTCCAGGCCCTAGAGCCTACGATTAGCAGTAATCATTAGTACTTGTACTTCGTGGAAAACCGACTTGTCGGTAATCCAGGCCACCCACCTAGCCCCTACCTAATCTGATGCTTACACTGATACATTACCCTAGCATTAACTGTTCCAAATCATTTGTAAATCTACAAACTCGGAGCTTTACTCGCATACATACAGTTCAGGATTTAGGCCTAAGCAGCCTAGGCAACTTCTAAGGCGGAAATTTTCAGGGGGACGCCATTTTCTCTCTCTCTTCTTTTTTTTTTAACCTTAAAACTTATTCTTAAAAATGCTGGCATATCTTTCCTGAAGTTTGATCTTGTACAGCTTGTGGAAGTCGAATATTGTTGTTTTATCGCATTGTTGCGGGCTTGCGGCGAGAGTGGAAGAAAAGACTGTAGCTGCGTAATTTTATTGCAAAACGTGTAGAAGGGGCGTGGAGGAAATTATTACATTTAACTGCTTGCATAAACAGCAATGCCTTGTTGAAAATCAAATAGGATGTGTGTTTATTGCTTATCGCTATTAATACAACTCAATTACATTTTCAATACAGACCTATATCGTCGTCAGCAGCTTAAAAATAAACCACAGCCTGGCTTTCAGATTGGATTGGATTGGATTTGGTTTAAGGGCGCTCAACTTCTAGGTCATCAGCGCCCTTAACAGACTCATGGCAATAGCCAGATATAAATTTCACTCAAAAAATAAAAATACTAGCAACAAGAAAAATATACAAAGGTAAAAAGCAGTAGCAATAGCCAGATATGAAACAAGGTGATAAATATGTCCAAAATCAGAAACAGATAATTAAAAATTTTTAAATCCTCAAATTTATATTGCACTGCGCTAAAAAATTAAAAACTCTATCAACCGCTGTTTTGTCGTCCGCTAGGACCTCTGCAAGTTCGGC
This sequence comes from Tenodera sinensis, assembly GCA_030765045.1. Taxonomy (NCBI): domain Eukaryota; kingdom Metazoa; phylum Arthropoda; class Insecta; order Mantodea; family Mantidae; genus Tenodera; species Tenodera sinensis. Next base: position 78,217,893 of record CM060966.1, on the reverse strand, counting down.
AGGCAGCTGCAGAGAATCCCGAAGGTGCGCTAGAGAACAACACTCTAGGAGCACCTGGCGAACCGACAAAACGTTGTCACACAGCGGACATAGAGGCGCAGGGTCCCTTTTAAATAGGTAACCGTGCGAAAAATTGCAGTGCCCTATTCTTAATCGAGCCAAACTAACCTCCTCGCGACGAGATGTGCGACAGGAAGTTACCCAGTTTATCGGAAGTTCTTTCACTTCTCTAAGCTTATTACCGCGGAGAGCTGACCACTCGTCGTGCCAGGACGACAGCACCGCTCTCCGCACTTCAAGCCTAAAGTCTTCCGAAGTAACACGTGAGATGGTAATACTGGGTTCTGTAGTTGCCGTCTTTGCTGCTAAATCTGCCATTTCATTCCCAGGCAAACCTACGTGACCAGGAATCCATGCACACACCACAACAGCACCAGAAGCGTGTAAAACATGGAGGGCATCCTGGATACGTTGTACAATAGGATGGGGGTTGTACAACTGACAAAGGCTCTGCAGTGCACTAAGGGAATCGCTCAAAATCAGGCAGTCACCTAATTTACGGCGGCGAACATACAAAACGGCTCGATAAATTGCATAAAGCTCTGCAGTAAAAATGGAAGTGCTATTTGGAAAACCGAATGTATATGGTTCGGTTCCAGAAACATAAGCACATCCAACACCGTTGGTGTTCTTTGATCCATCGGTGTAAATATATTTACGGTCAGAGTAACCTGACAAAAATTCTAAGAAACACGTGCGGATACTTGAAATAGGCAGCGTGGACTTCTGGTGTATGGTCATCCCAAGATCTACATGGGGCGTACCAGATAGCCAAGGGGGGTAAAGTCTCTCGCCCTTGGCGAACATCACAGGCAGTTCCACTCCAAGCTTCACTAGGAGCTCTTGGAAACGGAACCCCGCAGGCTTTGGATTAAGGGTGCTATTTCTGTATCGTTCTCTTAGCGTGGTGGTGAAGAAAGAAGCGAACGTTGGGTGCTTAGGCATACATCTAAGCGCACAACCATAATTTGCCAAGAGAATCTCACGCCGATATTGCAGAGGAGGTTCTGCGGACTCGGCGTATAAGCTCACCACTGGGCTTGTTGGAAAAGCTCCTGTTGCAATGCGGATGCCCCTATTATGGACCACGTCTAATCTTCTCAGCACAGATGGCCGTGCTGACGAATAAATAATACACCCATAGTCTAGCTTGGATCGGACCAATGCGCGATATATTCGCAACAAAATTGTTCGATCCGCTCCCCACGATTTGCCATTCAGTACTCGCATAATATTTAGGGAACGGTCACATCTCGCTCTTAGCTGTGCAATATGCGACGACCAACTAAGCTTCCTGTCCAAGATCAAACCCAGGAAGCGCGTCTCTTCTGCGAAGGGAAGTTCATCTGGACCAAATCGGAGCGAAGGTGGTAATCGTCTCCTACGGCGCCAGAAATTAACGCAGATTGTCTTCTCAGTTGAGAAACGGAAGCCGTTTCTCACGCTCCATTCTCTAAGGTTGTCCAAACATTGCTGCAGGCGCCGTTGTAAGAACGCCGTGCGCTGAGAAGTGCAATAGACAGCGAAGTCGTCTACGAATAGGCATGACGAAACTCCAGGTGGAACACATTTCCAGATGGAGTTAATTGCCATAGCAAAGAGCGTGACACTTAGCACCGAACCCTGAGGTACTCCCTCCTCCTGAACAAAAGAATTAGAAAAAACCGAGCCGACCCTTACTCGGAAAAAGCGGTCCTTCATAAACTCCTGAATGAAAAGTGGTAGGCGTCCACGTATGTCCCAGGCATACAGGGAACGTAGAATCCCTGCTCGCCAGCACGTATCATAAGCCTTCTCAAGATCGAAAAATGTGCCAACGGTTTGACAGTTCTTCATAAAGCCGTCCATTATCTGTGTCGATATTGACACAAGATGGTCAACAGTTGAACGGCGTCGTCGAAAACCACACTGGATGTTAGCCAGTAGGTTACGACTTTCTAACCACCATACCAATCGTGTATTGATCATGCGTTCCATCACCTTGCAAACGCAACTGGTGAGGGAAATAGGACGATAGCTGGAGGGAAGGTGACGGTCCTTTCCAGCCTTCAAGATGGGAATAACGTTGGCCTCCCGCCAATTTTCTGGGAGTATACTGTCAACCCAAACACGATTATAGACCTCGAGCAGGAATGCCTTACCTTCAGGAGAGAGCCGTTGTAACATTTGTACATGAATACCGTCCGGTCCTGGTGCTGAACATCGCGAAGATTTCAGGGAATACTCCAGCTCTGCCATGGTGAAAAGGCGATTGTAATCTTCTACGTTTCTAGAACGAAACGAGAAGCCTTGAGATTTCACCTGAGTTTTAATTGGAAGGAACTCAGGGGAGTAGTTTTCCGAGCTAGACACTTGTGCGAAAGCACTGCCAAAGGTATTAGCCACTTCAAATGAATCAACAACAGCTCCTGTGGCTGTTTTTAGTCCCGCTATTGGCATTTGGGTCGTTTTAGCTGCAACACGCCTTAATCTATCCCACACAACCGAGGAAGGTGTGTGTCGGTTAAATGAAGCTACAAATTTGCTCCATGATGACTTTTTGCTATCCTTAATGACTTGTCTGGACCTCGCGCGCAATTTCTTGTATTCGATTAGGTTTTCCAAAGTAGGGTGACGTTGGAAAACCCTAAGTGCACGCCTTCGAGCACGAATGGCGTTCCGACATTCTTCCGTCCACCAGGGGACGGGAAATCGACGGGGGTGTGTAGTCGACCGCGGAATCGATTGTTCAGCAGCAGAGAGAATCGTCTCCGTGAGATGCTGCGCCAAATTATTCACTGAGTCGTGCTCGTTGTAGGTAAAGACAGCCAACTGGGTGTAAAGGTTCCAGTTGGCATGGTCCAAACGCCATCTGGGCATACGTGTGGAAAAGGTATGTTGCGTCAAGAGACTAATAAGACATGGGAAGTGGTCACTAGAGTGTAAATCAGAGATGACATTCCATTGTAAGGAGACTGCCAACTGAGGTGAACAAACTGCAAGATCAAGGTGTGAGAAGGTGCTGTGGGAGTCCGAAATGAAAGTAGGCTCTCCAGTGTTGAGGAGAGCTAGGTTGTGACTGTCCAAGAAATCGGAAATGAGTTTACCTCTCGCACAAGCGCGACTTGAACCCCAAAGTGGGTGGTGCGCATTGAAGTCTCCCACCAACAGAAACGGTGTTGGCAACTGGGAAACTAGATCTTCTAAATCAATGTGCGAGAGGTCATGGGACGGAGGCAAATATATATTACAGATGGTGAAATGGATGTCTGGCAGTACAATCCTTATTGCAACTGATTGGATATCAAACTGTATTGGTACAGATTGCATATAAATGTCCTCTCTCACAAGTATCATAGCGCCGCCATGTGCCGGAACACCCTCTTCTGGTGTAACATCACACCGTACTGGGGTGTACCGCCTTAGATGGAAAGCGTCTTGAGGACGCAGCTTAGTCTCTTGCAAACATGCGACCAGAGGTTCGTTTTCTTTGAGCAAGAGCTCAAGTTCTGGCCTTTGAGTTCGAATGCCACGTATGTTCCAATGTAAGATAGCCATATTAGTATCTGTGTGGGATAAATATTGCAAGGTAACAGTGTATTACCTTGTAGTAGGCGGTGGTCGGTTCAATTTAGCCCTTTTGTGATCTTTTGGGCTCACACTCTTTTCACATTTATCCTGCCTCTTTTTCACTGGGTTTCTCCCAGTATAGGCAGGATCTTCTTGCATCTCCTCTACCGAGGAGGTGCGTATCCCCATAGCAAATTTCGGTTCGAGAGCCTCGAACCGATTGCTCGTGGATACCGGCGAAGATGAAAGCTGTCGGTCTGTGTCCATCCCGGAGGAATCCTCAGTGAGGATCTTCGGGGGGATGAACGCTGGCTCTTCTTTCCCTTTGGTTGAGTGGGAACAGACACGTTTTCTTCTTTGAGGAAGTCAGTTCTTACATATTGTTTCTTAAATTTCTTCGGTGATGTAACATAAACAACGGGCTCATTCTTGCCATTGTTGTAGACTGGCAATTTAGACGGTGACCTTGTAGATGTGTTCTTTTCCTTTACGGACTTGGTAGGAGACGTAGATTTACCTGTAGATGTTGAAGGCTTTGGAACTGTTCTTGCTACGATAATTTTTTGTGAAATTGTGGCCCCGGTTTGATCGCTGGTTTGTGTAGCGATTTCCCGCTTCTCTGCCGGCCTAGCTACAACAGAGCGATAGGTACCGGACTTTGGAAGGGGGGGCTGTCGGATACGCAGGAGTTTCCGAGCTTCTGAGAAGGACACCTTCTCTTTGACTCGGATTTCCTGGATCGCCCTTTCCTCTATAAACCGGGGGCACTCTCGCGAATTGGCTGGATGTTCGCCGCTGCAGTTCACACAACTGGGAGGCAATGAACATGGAGCGTCGTGAAGGACGCCTCCGCAGTTGACGCAAGAAGCTGTTCTGTTACATAGTTCACTTGTGTGTCCAAAATGGTTACACTTAAAGCACCGGATTGGGTTCGGGATGTATGGCCTTACTTCTATAGCTTCGTATCCTGCCCTAATCCTTTGAGGGAGATCTACCCGATCAAAGGTGAGGAACAGGGTACGAGTAGGCTTCAATTCACCGCTTTCTTTGCGATGAACCCGATACACACAGGTAACACCTTGATCTTCCAGGTTTTCCTTAATCTCTTCAACACTGAGTCCGTCTAATGCGCGGGTATTGACGACACCGCGTGACGAGTTCAACGTCTTATGAAGGTCAACACGTATTGGATAGCTGGCCAACAGGTTTGCTTTCTGTATTTTAGCTGCCTGTTCTGCTGAATGCGCTTCTACTAGAAGCGTGCCATTACGCGATCTAGTGCATGACTTCACTGGACCAGCTATCTAATCCAGGCCCTTCTGGATTACAAATGGACTCACCGAAAGAAACTTTTTTCCTTCCTCAGTTCTCGAAATGACTAGGTAGCGAGGACCACAGGACTCAACTACTTCCTTTACACTTGACTTCTGGTATTTTTGTTTATTTTGAGTTTTTTGTGAACTCATGGCGCTTTAATCCTCCACCATTGCAAATGTCTCCGATGGCATGCTCACATCCTGGGCGCCACCCCGGCTTAGGTGAGAGTCCTGGCCTGGACCTTGCTCACCCTAGGGTCTCACCTCCCAATGCATAGACAGAGGGACCCAATCGCCTTCAGGAGTGCATCAGCTCATGCAATGGCCCCTCCCCGGGACTGACCTTTATCAGCGGATACGCACACAGATCCTACATGATAACCAGGGGCTGGGACATACGCTATTACCCAGTCACCCCTTGCGTCACCCGCGCGTAGGTTATCCATCAGACTGTGTACAGGGAGGTAACAGGTGGGAGGTCAAACACAAAAGTGGACCAAAGTTGATTGGGCGTTTGGCATGTGCCCTCTCACCTCTTGGAGGAACCCAATCGAGAGTATGGCTCGGGGCCCCGGGTACGCCAAACCCGTACCTACCGTAGTAGGAGCCCCTGGGGGAGTTTGATTTCGGAGTCCTCTTCTCCTAGATGAGTTGTCGACCAAGACTACCGAGCCCCATCTACCCGTTTGGAATGTTCTTTGCTTCCCCTCACCTCTTGTCTACCAGTGGTCAAAATGACACTTAGTAGGCCGTCTGGTTCAGGTACTGAGCCCCTCCGCCACGACAAGGCGACACTCCTTCGGAGGGGCTGGCTTTCAGAAATCAGTTTTGTTTCAACAATGAATGTTTGAGCATACCTCGAACTGTTAACAACTATTATATTCAATGGACTTAGTGAACGGTTGTACGCACAGAGAATATAAGAAATTGTAAGTATCTACTCGTTTCCCAAATCACAACTTCCAAACATGTGTGAACCTGAATCGCGTAAAAAGTTAAGTGGTTCACAATATAGAAAAATCTGATGTGTTGCACTCACATGACTTTCTTTACTTTTGTACTAACCATTCTTACAAACTCTTATTCCTATATCTTCTTCGTGTTAGTTAAAATTAACATTTGTACAAATTATCTTATTGGTTATTTCCTTGTGGGTGCAAGGGAATATTAGAATACAGTAGACTTTGTGCGATAGTCAAATATTTTAAAGCTTTGAGATTCCGTCCTCTTTGCACACTTAACATATAAAAAATGAACATTGACGTTCCATTTCACGAAAGCTATAAGTTTTCCGAAACTCACACACATAACAACTAATATCTCCGAAATGGTTCAACCTACAAGAAAATTTATTGACATAAATTGTGTATTCTAGCAAGATCTACATGTTTTGTATAGTATGATTTGGCCTATCTCTAACGGTTTACCAATTATGCAAAAGTCGTCCAGAGTAAATACGACTATCGCCAGAAAATTCAAGATATACATTTCATGTGTCATAAATATATCTCAAACATATGGCATTTTAATCAAAATCCTTAGAGCCATTTTCAAGAAAATCAAAATTTTCGAAAAATCTTCCATGTAAAGAGTAGTTTAGGGTGGGGCTATTTTCTTCAAAATCTTCGTGTTGCATCCTTGAAAGACATTAAACTTAAATATTAACTTTGGTTTTTAACCTTTTCGTATTTGAGTTATGCTGTCCACAGACTGACACACAGACACACACACGGACATTTTTCTAAAAATACTGTTTTTTTTTATTCAGGGGTCCTCAAAACAAATATTTCCGGTGAAATCTCGACATCGAATTTTTGGGTGGAATACAATACTTCCCCTACTTACCAGCAGAGAAAGTAAAAAATGCTAAAGTAAAGGGGAAAATACAGAATATAGGGTGTTAATTGTAAAGTGTAAAAGGCTAGACAGTTTCATTCTACAACATTACTCAAGAAAAGAAAAAGTGTGATGTGTTGCACTCACAACACTTTCTCTACTCTTGTACTAACCATTCTTACAAACTCTTATTCCTATATCTTCTTCGTGTTAGTTGACAGAAACATTTGCAGAAATTATTTTATTGCTTATTTCCTTGTAGGTGGAAGGAGAATATAGGAATACATTAGGCTTCCAGCGATACTCAAATGTTTTCAAGCTTTCAAATTCCGTTCTCTTTGCGCGGTTAACATACAAAAAATTGAATAACTAGGTTCCATTTGACAGAAGTATAAGTTCTCCAAAACTCACACAAATAACAAGGCATATCTCCGCAACGGTTCACTCTATAAAAAACTTGACATAAAGTGTATATTTTAGCAAGATCTACATTTTTTGTATAGTAAGATTTGGTCTATCTCAAATGGTTTACCAGTTATGCAAAACTCGTCCAGAGTAAATAAGACTACAGGGGCTATAGCCAGAAAATTCAAGATATACATTTTACTTGTCATAAAATATCTCAAACATATGTCGTTTTAATCAAAATTGTTAGTCATTTTTAAGAAAATCAAAATTACCGATAAATTCTCCATGTAAAGGGTACTTTAGGGTGAAGCAATTTTCTTCAAAATTCTCGTGTCGCATCCTGGAAGGACATTAAACTTAAATACCAAATTTGGTTTTTAGCCGACTTTTCGTTTTTGAGTTATGCTGTCCACAGACTGACACACACACACACACACACACACACACACACACACACACACGGACCTTTTTCTAAAAATGTTTTTTTTAATACAGGGGACCTCAAAACATATTTCCAGTGAAATCACATCGAATTTTTGAGTGGAATACAATACTTCTTCTGCTATACTATAATTAAAGCCACAGTTTTTAGTGCCGCATCGTGTGTAGGAGTGTCAGTTATGCCGCGAGTGTATTCCCCAGACCGAGAGGCCAGCCATCAGCATGGAACGAATCAGCCCCATCCACACGGGAAAGTGAGTACTGTGCTGGAGTAAACATGTGTCTGTCAGTTCCTTAAAATCAGGGTGGCTATTTGTCTTAAAGGACAAGGGGGAGGGGTTTCCCTTTTCTGCGTTGCGGAGATGGATTTATGACAGTCATTGTTGTGGGTAGCGCAAATTTCCTTTGTGACCCAATTGCACTTGCGTTGACTAAATAGACTCTACGATATTTATCGTAGTTTGTGTTCTTCGTGGTTAGAGATCCAATTAGCTCTAACTGCAATATCTGACGATACCAGAGAGAAACCACTTACTCGTTCTGAAGCTGCAGGACTTCATAGTTCACTCCAAAATTTGGAGACATACTTTACTGCAGTATTATGGAATGATATTGGTGCAGTTTTTAACGAAAGCTGGTAACACATAGCAGCAAGAACAATGTTCTTCTCAGAAAGATGGAATACTGTGATAGCAGACGCGTTTTTCTATCTACAAGGTCGTGGTAACAGATGGAATGCATATATCAATGTTTCTTTATCACAATGTATTTATTTATTAACACTTCGATATTTTACACTCTTAGCACCATATTAAATACTTAAAAACCTTTGCACTTTTGTAATTTGGTAGAATTTACGCTGGATAAAAGTTTGGTGAAAGTTCCATGTTCACATGCTACCAAAACACGTCTTATCACCTTGAACATATAGACGCTACTGAATCGTTTCTTGGCGTCGCTTTGACACGACACTCCGCCATTTTGTCTTCATCCGCCGTATTCATCCGCGCAAATAGTTTTTATTATGGAACACAAACAATTCTAATATTTATACACTTTTAACAAACATTTATATGAACGATTTTCTATTGGGGTCTAATATTCTGTCTCAATATTTTAGAAATGTTTATCAGCGTAATCAAAACGTTACAATCTGTTGAGACTGAATTAGAAGTTATCACCTATCTTTAAGCTCATTAGTAACATATCTTGAATGCAAAAGAGGTATGTTTGATCTTTACGAGGATAAAGCTATGAACCTGTCTGGTGAAGACATACAATTATAAGAGCAGCAGGAAACAGACCTAAGTTGCAACATGGCGAGTAAAGAGAAAATCTTCTAGCAGAGACAGTTACAGAACAAATGTTTTCAATGTTATTATTGACAGACTGTGCCAAGAACTGAAACATTGATGTAAAGCGTATGAGGGATTGTTTTTAATTTTTGTCTTACTAAGCTCTGTGAGTTAGATACGAAACAAATTTTCGAACGGGCTCAAACTTAAGTGACTTACTTGGACAACATGGAGGACGAATTCGACAGTGAATGCATTCACCTTCGATGCTATGTAATTGACAATTTAGATAAAAAATGTCATTGCTGTGTTTATGCAAAACACCCTATAAGAGACACCTCTTGGATGTTTGTCCTAATATTGGGTAGTGCTACGTATATTTCCGTGTAAACCTGTAGCAAATTGCTCGGCAGAGGGATCATTTACGGTGCTAAGAGGTTAAAAATTATCTTCGTTCAACAAGATGCCAAGAGAAACAACGCTATGTAAATTCTTTTCATCGAGTCTGATGTGCTTCTTCAGATCGACTTCGATGACGTCGTCAATGCTTTCTCTATGCAGGTACGTAGGAAATCGTTATAATTTACAAGGAAGATGCATGTATTTTTATTCTAAATTATTCTTTTTTTCTGAATTGTAACTTTCAGTTAATATCGTCTCATTTAAAACTAATTTAAACTCATAGTGAGCTGTATAATAGCTGCTTATATTGCTTGGGGAAAATTAGAGTAGCGGAAAATTTTAGCCCTACCTAGAGGCAATAAAATATCTAAATACGTATTGAATATATATGTTTAAATTTATTCAGCAGGAGTTCAGATTCGGCTGAAATGGATGAAAGTTCTTAACTGTACTCACCTTTCTAGCCTGTCTGGTTGAAATCGAGCCATGTCATCAAGTTCTTTATTTAGTTGTATCATCTGAGGCCATAACTTATCCATTAACTCCTTCAGCGCCTGCTCCTCACAAACTTCATTGTACATTGCGTTGTAATCTCTTCTGGCTTCTTCCTTCAGTTGTTGAATCATTTCTTTATCTAATTTTGAGCTTGTTTGAGCAGCTTCCAGTTCCTTAATTTTTTCGATTATTTCTTGTTGTAGTGTCTTATTTTTCTTCATTATTTCTTCCTGAGTGTTTCTGAGCCGTTGTATTTCTTCATACATGTTTCTATACTCCGCCGCAATCTCTTCCATGTCCTTTTTTCGTAAGAGCTCCTGAAGAACCTGTAAATAAGTGAAACTCGTATAAAGGACAGATTAGTGGTTGAGTAGGACTTATACTTTGTTTAGAGTCTTTGAGACAGTGGGAGGGGGAGGCAAGGATATCGCGTGGCGGGTGCGTGTATAAAAACCCAAACAACCCAGGCAGAGTTGCAAGGACTATGCA
>CM060966.1:77855102-78202602 GCA_030765045.1 Tenodera sinensis | reverse complement strand
GAGGTAACAGAGGCCTGTTACGCCATCAATCTTGGCCTCCGGGTCGTTAGCTCGCTCCACCACTACTAAAAATGGGGGAGGGGTGTTCTGGGTCCTTGCCCATCTGGAGCGGCTCTGATCAGCTGCTTGACCAGCTTAGGGGTGATGCCCTGACGGTTGAGATCTGCCACGATCTCATCGGCGGCGGTAGCCACAGGGAGCTCGCGGATAACCCTACGAAGTTGGTTCTGTCCAACTCGAAGGTGAAGTGGGGGATACCCTTTTCTTTCAGGTGTCGGAGCATGGTATGGTATTCCTCGGCCGATATGGCCTGGAAGATGAAGCGGCTCTTGCTCCGCCGCACCGTACACTCCCTCTTCAGGGTCGGCATTACCAGCTTAAGAAAGCCGATAGAACCTGCGAAGTCGTCCACGATGATCAGTGGAACGTGGCGCTTGGGTGGGAGAGGTGTTTCAGGATTGGAAAGTTTACGGAGGCCCTCTTGTGCCATTTTGGCTAAGTCGGAAAACCATCTCTTGGTTTTACGTGAGACTACCTCACGAAACCGTCTTCACACTGTTGAGGGATTTCTTCCTCACCAGAGGAGAGACCTGAAGTGTTGAAACCATCGTCGTCTCTTGCGACAGAAGATCTACAGGAGTATACACTACCGCAGTCTTCGGAGTCAGACTCCGAAATTTGGCCTGACCGTGAAACATTGTCACGTGGGACGCTCTGGCTGTTAGCATGGGTGGATGCCTCAACTTTGCGGCACTTGCCTCTTCCGCTTACGCGATGAGTGGCAGAGCGCTTCTTTGCCTCCGCAGAGGTCTTCTTTGTTCCACCAGTGGAGGTGCTGGCAACGGCTGTTGCAGGCTGACTGGCAGGACCTTTTCGGGTCTTGCCGGGAGAAACTAGGGAAGCCATATTGGGAATCAGGGACAGGTACAATACTGCACCCTTAGGTGCAGTATTATGCTAAGACAAACCTCGTGTGTTCTCACCTGCAGGTAGCACGGTCTTAGCAGCGTGGCGAAACAGAGGCCCGGACACCTTTTTTCAAAGATGCGCCGTATCTACCCAAGGGTAGATGGCTATGGCCTTGTTTGGCTAACCGCTACCTGTTCGAAGATGGTTGTGTACCCTAAAGCTTGCTTGTCAAGCTTCTTATAGGGTTCGCGTGGTTTACTGTGCTTTAGCCTGGCACGACTAGTCGTATTTGCTCCACCACGGTCACGGCGGAAGTTCTCCTGCTGCCCCTGGCGAGTTATATTGGAACCAATCACCAAGCAGCATGTGACGCGTCTGCATCCAACACAAATCACAGAGCAAATAGAATTATCTGCAATGATCCGTTATCATTCGACGTTCTGGTCACTAGTGAGCGCAGGTCAGAATCGACTTGTATTCGTCGAGATGAGAACATTCGACGTTCCTGCTTCGCTGTGATTGGCTAGAGTAACGACGGACGTCATTGGCTATAATAATATCAGTGATTGGCCGCAGCTTTGGTTGCTATCCAACGCCTAAGAGCGCCTCTCCCAGGGAGAGGATGTCCCCTCATTTAATTACTGCGCGCTTACAAAGAGCAAAAACTCAACCTGCTACACTGTGACCATCAGCAGCAGAGAACCAACAACAGGTAGCGAGTAGTGGAACCTACCCATCTACCTTAGGGTAGGTCCGGCACATTTTGCTTAAGGTGTCCGCCTCTCTGTTCCACACGCTGCCAAGCCCCTGCTACCTGCAAGTAAGAACACGCGAGGTGTGTTTTTGTGTACTGTGCCTGCCTTTCTCTTTCCCCTCAAAATGACTTCCTTACCCCCTTCTCCCAGCAAGACCCGAAACGATCTTGCTAGTCAGTACCTCTATTGGTACTCAAAAAATCCTCGTCCACCGAGGGCAAGAAACAGACTGCCACTCAACGCGAAAGCGGAAGAGGCAAGCTCCGAAAGCTCGAAGCATTCAAGCATGTCACCAACTAGGGTCTCCCGCACGCAGAAGATTCTCCCGTAAATACGGTGTGACTCCGACAACTGTGTCAGTGTGCGCACAGACATTTCATCTCGCAGAGTCAGAACCTTAGTGTTCTCCTGCAAGCCCTCTGTCGCAAGAGACAAGGGTTTTAGCTCTTCGGCCATCTCCTATGTCGAGGAAGACCAATTTCGTGAGGCAGTCTCACAAAGATCCATCAGACTGGCCCAATTAGCCAAACTTGCACAACAAGGCCTCTCGAACCAATCCCAACCCCAAACACCCACCACTCCCAAGCGGCACGCACAGCCGATCATCGTGGATGACTTCGTCGGGTCGATTGGCTTGCTTAAGCTGGTTATGGCGACCCTTTCGAGGGAGTGCATGGTGCGGCGGAACCAACGTCGCTTCATTTTCCAGGCCAAATTGACCGAAGATTAACATAGCATCCTGCAACACCTCAAGGCCAAAGATATTCCCCAAATTACCTTCGGCCTGGATCGAACACGCGATCTCCGCGGACTACCCGTGGACACACCTGTCGACGACATCGTGGCAAACCTTACCCGCCAGGGCATCACCTCCAAAGTGGTCAAGCAGCTGGCCAAGGCCATTCCAGATGAACAAGAGCCCAGGAAACCCCTCCTCTTTTAGTTGTGATGGAGCGTGCCAACGACCCGAAAGCAAAAATAGATGGTGTAACAGCCCTCTGTTACCTCCGGGTTCATATTGAACCCTCCAAAGGTCCTTGCTGTCTTCCTCAGAGCCATCGTTGCCTAGGGTTTAACCACTCCAGCCACTTCTGTCACGGAAAACTGCGCTGCCTTGGGTTCGGTGACGAACACCACCAAGAGGTCTGCCCGCAGTCGAAGAAGGATGTGCCTAAGTGCGTAAACTGTGACGTGGCACACGTAGATTGCTACGGAAGCTGGGCGACCAGAAATGCTATCATAGCCTCCAGGCAACCACTACAGGCGCAACCGCAGGCCAGCCCTGTCGCGCCTATGAGCTGCCCTCAGGTAGGCGCTGCACCAGCAGGACCAGTCACAGGGTCTAGCGTACGCCATAGTAGCGAAAGAAGCTGCGGGTACATCTGCAGAATCGCGTGCATATACACAACCGCCACCCCCATAGCACAAACAACAGCTTCAGAACCCCCCAAGATCCCCCTATCGCCTAGATCGCGGTGGCCTTACCATTATTGGAGGCCTGTCACCGTCTCCGAGGCTCAGCGTGAGCGTGGCGCTACCACACGCGCACGCCAGCCGAGGGATGTTGTGGGCGAAGACAAACCGGTCCCCCAGTCCCCTTGTACTTTCACATCTCCAACAAACCCCCAGCCCTCCCGCTGTACTACAGATCTCAGATGGGCTGACGGAGCTGCAGCAACTGCTGCAAAAGCACGGCCGGCGGATCTGTGAGCTGCTAGTGCACTTCATTTCCTCCACCGACCCAGCCGCCACAGTGGTCACTGCCATGGAGGGTCTCGCTTTACTGACCACTGTCAGCCAGACGGTCCAGAATTGCGGATCGAACTAGGTCTCGTGCCCCGTTTAGATTCGCTTGTGGCCAGGCCGGTTAGGGAAATGACCTTCATCATTTTGCCAGAGCACATGCCCTAAACCTCATCTTGGTATTAGAAACACATTGACAAACTGTCACATCCCGACTTTTGGGCTATCATTGTCTCAGATCGGGCCGCGTGTGTTGCCAAGGAGGCTGTACAACGATATATGTGAGAAATGTGGTCCACAAATCCGTCCAGCTCCCTCAACTTCAAACCCTAGGAGCATGGGCCACCTGAGAAATTAAATTATAAATTTTATTGGTTAACACAAAAAACAAAAGTAAACCGTTATAACGCAAGAGAAAAACATCAAGTGTAACGCGATAGAGTGAAATGCATAACTGGTAGTATTGGAGTATAGACAACAATGCTCAGTTGTAACAAAGCACAGGCTTTCTAAACTCGGATTAAATTAAATTATTTTGTTGTTTAACGACGCTGTCAATTTCCAGGAGCACACTTAAAAACCATCGATCTGGGCCGGATTTGAACCCGCGACCTTGGGATCAGTAGGCCAACGTCTAACCAACTGAGCCACCCAGACCGACTCAGCCACCTGAGTCCACCTCGGAGGAACGGACGTTCTGAAGGTGTGTGCGTACGAACCAACCCCAGAGACAGTTCATATTTAACGATTATCTCTCCATCCTCGCCTTACATCCCCATGTCATTCTAGCAGGGGACCTAAATGCCAACCATCCGCGTTGGCATTGCGGGCCCCGTGGGGATAGAAGAGGCAACGAGATCATTCGCATGGTAGATGCAGATCCTCAACTCAGAGTAGAGGGCCCCTGGGTACCCACTCATTACCCACGAGGTCTGGGACGGCCAACCATGATAGACTTCGCGATCATCAAACGTTTCCCTGACCATTACTCACATCGGTCAACGAACTCCATTCAGACTATAACTCAGTGTTGGCCGATATTAACACCCGGATTGCTAGTCATGAGGTCCCGATTCAACACCGGAACGTAGACTGGGACTGCGTCAGGAGTTGCCTGAATGGCTCCGTCCCTGTTAACCCTAACATCACCGACATCCCAACCCTGGAGACCGCGGTCTCCTCCTTTACCTCCATCTTGACGCAACCTTCCTACCTATACCCCAGCACCGCTTCACCTAGACTTCCTGCCTTTGGAACTAATCCTTCTGATCCACCGCTCCTGGGTGGCTCGCAGACTCTACCAGAAGCACTGACACTTTTAAGTCATCTACACCACAGGATTCGTCTCCGACTACATGAGCGCAAAGCGCGCGCGTCGGAGGAGACGATGACTCGATGGCTACGTGTGGAAAATCGCCAAGAGGCTCTGCAATTGAGATGAATCACATAGCTCCCCTTTCCTAGGCACCCAAGGCCTGGCCTGTGAACCTAAAGCCAAAGTCCATGTGTTTGTCGAATGGAGGGGACTATGCGGCCGGGAGATGATCGTCAGGACCTAGACTTCTCCGAACTTTTCCACCAGGAGGTTTTTTTTTTCTTTTTTTAATCTGACGACTTTCGGAACTGTAAGAACATGACATCGAAAGACGCCTACCTGTTTTTCTTGATCTTGTCTCATCATATTATGCCATATTTTGTACCCAGGGATAATTATGTTATTTTGCTTCATCGTATTTTGTTTTTAGAATGTAGGAAATAATTTTTGAAACCAGTTCCCATTTCTCTTTTGTTTGGAGCATATAGCCTACAATATTATCTGTATTAATAGCTGCACATATATGTTGATTTACAGTTTGTCTAGCAGAGATCCATCTTGGACAGACCAGCACCACATGCTCTGCTGTGTCGATATCGCCGCAATATGGGCATCTGTTACCCTGAAGAAGCCTGAAGGTCGTGGAGAAGCCATTCTCCACGGCCTGGCACGTGGGTCTCCTGCATAAATTCATCCAACTGGAGCTACCCACACACATTATACATCTTATACACTCACTTCTCAAACACAGATCCTTTGTGGTCTGTGTTGCGGGTAACAAATGAACACGAACAATTCGAGGCCAATTCGAGCTCCTAGACTGAGGCTAGGCCGTGAGAAATAAAACTTCGCAAAGACTTTCATTCCAACGAAGATTAATAAAAGCTAAATAGCACCTCTACGTTCGTCTCAGATTAATATCAGCAGCATATTAAAAGTCGTTACAATCTCTGCTATTCTGACAGGTAGTTGCAAAGTCTCGAAAGTGCGCTAGGGAAGCACTCCAGCAGCACGTGACGGACCGACGAAAGGTTGTAGCACAACAACAAAGAGGACTACATTCCCATTTGAAAAGGTAAGCATGCATAAAATTGCAGTCACCAATGCGTAATCGAGCCAAAATCGCGATGAGACACGCATGAGGAGGTTACCAGCATTCCACCATTCGAGAGCAGGTCGTAAGGATCTCTTGTACGGTATGTTTATCTGCACAGCACCTAGCCACCTAGTGCGACTTTATCTGTGCAGTATAAAAGGGGAACTTATATAGTTAACACAAGCTTTGGTGTCTGTGGACAGGGTTCCTTCCTGCATACCTAGGGCGGGATGGACCGCATGTGCTGAGTTAAATGTCCGTGCGGGGCCGCGCCCACTCTGTCAGCCTAGTGTGCCACTTGTGAATCAACCAGTTACCGACAGTTTGGGTGCAGGAAGGGGACAGGAGTAGGAAGTGGGTTGGGGTTTATATGGAGCAAAAGACGGGAGTGGAATTACCATTTACCGGGCAGGTCCAAGGGCATCCTTAGGTAGGCCGTAACTCTTTCTTCTGCGGGGGGGAGGGTAATTTGACCAAATACACGTTCCAATTGGGTGGTGTGGGAGTTCAGTTTATTGTAGATGGTTCGGGATCGCTCCCTCACCAGGTTCACGATGTAGGGGAGTCCAGAGTGATTGTGAAGTATGTATGACGGGAATCTACACACGGTACCATGGATTGTCCTTAGCGCCCTGTTCTGCACAGTCTACAGCCTGCGAATGGTGGTGTGTGCCGCCGAACTCCAGGCTTCGCAGCCATACAAGATCAGAGGCGGAGTGATCGCCCGGTAGAGGCGTAGCTTCGGACATGTGGGCATGCTGGAACTGAGGATTGGGTACAGCTGTCTTAAGCGCAGCGTGACCGAGTGCGGGCTTTGCGCGGACGTGCGGAGTACATGTTAGTCGTGGCCGAGGAGAAAACCTAAGTATTTGGTGGAGGTTACCCATGGGATATTTCTCCGCACAAGCCGAAGTGACCGTTCCGGCCGCCACTGACAAAGCTTACAAAGGAGGAGTGCGGAGCTTTTTTCCCCGGAATAATAACCATTCTCCACTTCTCATTCCAGCGACCAACGGCATTGAGTTGTCGTTGAAGGGGTGGGAGGCTGTATCGCACATCTTGTTCCGTGGCATGATTAGGCATCGTCCGCATACTGGCACGTAAAAGTATGATGATTCGTGGAGTAGTCGGACATATAGGCTGCAAAGAGTAGCGGGGAGAATACACTGCCCTCTGGTACTCCTGCCGCTATACTTCTAAGTGTTGACAGTCTTCCGTCCAGTCTCACTTTTAAAGTGCGGTCCCGAAGGAAGCTAATAATCAGTGCGAGATAGGGGGGAGGGATGTTTGCCTGCTTAGGTGTGTACAGTAGGCCTTGGTGCCAGGTTGTGGCGAAGGCCTTTTCCAGGTCCAGCAGCACCGCTATGGTCTTGAAGTTTTCCCGGGAGCCCAGTGTAACTGCATGGTCGTGGAGTGACTCCGACGAAAGTCAAACTGGCGATCCGGTAGGAGTTGCCTTTCCTCAAAGAGAGGCGTTAGGCGGGTGAGGAGCAACTGCTCAAAGACTTTTGAGACGATTGGGAGAATGCTGATGGAGCGGTAGCTATTAGGGAAGACCGGGTCCTTGCCGGGTTCAAGAT
Organism: Tenodera sinensis; assembly: GCA_030765045.1. NCBI lineage: Eukaryota > Metazoa > Arthropoda > Insecta > Mantodea > Mantidae > Tenodera > Tenodera sinensis. Next base: position 78,195,204 of record CM060966.1, on the reverse strand, counting down.
GCACACTACTCTCGCCTCTTTCCAGTATGCTGGGAAGTGGCGGAGACGTAGGCATGCATTGAAAACCCGCGTCAGTTGGACGACAGCCCATTTGGGTAAGTGCTGGAGCATGAGTGCCGTGACGCCGTCACGTCCAGGAGATTTCAGTTTATCGGAAGTTCCTTCACTTCTCTAAGTGTATTATCGCGGAGAGCTGACAAATCTTCATGCCGGCATGATAGCACCGCTCTCCTCACATCAAACCTCTTCCATAGATAAGATTTGGAAGACAAAGGATTCGGTTTTATCAGTTCATTTAACGGTTTGACTGATGGCCATTTTTGTATATTATAAAAAAGTAAGATATTGTAACTTTGTTAATTTCTCAATTATTTTATTTCTTTATTTTTATACTCAGTTGGCCTCACATTGACCAATTTACATAATTACACAGAATTCACTTTTTCAGTTAACCTTTTTTCAACCTAACTGTTACTTTTTCTCGATCCATAGCAACGTCATCTCAGAATTATGGATGTTTCCTAAAGAAGTCTGAAGTCATGTCACACTGCCCCCTTCAGCTCTGCGTGCCCCGAGCAGCGCCGCTGGCGTCTTGTTTTGGGGCAGCCCCTCGATGCGGTTTCATCTTCCGAGTGCGGGCCTTCCTGCACCCACGGGTTTCCACGACCGCTGACCTCTCCTAGTTCACCTTCGCGAACGCCATGGACCTGGTGGGCGATAAAGTAACCTCCTCCAGGGTTAGCCTGCGTACCTCTACAGGTTCACTGGGCTTCAGAGTATTACCTTGTCCTGTCCGACTGCAGGACCCTTCTGCCTTCGATCGGCGTCCATACTCAGGAGCACCTCCTCAGTCACCCTGGCAAGATATACCCACAGACTCCTAACGCTCTGCTCCAAGGTCAACTCCAGCAAGGCCTCCTCTGCCCCCTCCTCCTCCACGGGAAGGTTTCGGCCTATGCTGGCACTTATAGGGCCGATCTGGTTTCCTGGATGGTAAGCTCTTCACCACGTCAAGTCACACTACGGTCACGGCTACACCCGTGGTCCCAAGGTCGCGGGTTCAAATCTGACGTGTGCTTAAAAAGGACAGATCCATTTCAGTATATTTACTGGTATGTAAAAGAGCTCCTGTGGTACGAAATTCCGGCACACGGGCGATGCTGATGTGGTCCTGGCAATTAACAAAGTCGTTAGACAACAATTTTTTTGCACCCATATACACCGCCTTCCGCGTACTAATCCGTCCACGATGATGTTATCCACTGTGCTGCACAAAGCGCTCAGTTTCACTTTAGTTGTCGGCGATGACAGCTCCACTGTACCCCTTTTCACGCCGATAGTTATTCACTTACAGTTAGCTTCTCGGCGAAGTGTGGATGGTCCCTCGCCGGATGTTCTGGCCAACCACACTCCCAACACACACCTTTGCGAGATCGTCGATGTCCTGGGGCTGTTCCCCTATCCTACACAAACAGAATACTCCGGACCTTCCACACGAGGACAGTTGTTCCCTTGATCGCCTCCATCGTCAACACGGTCATCTGCGCGATCGTCTGCTCGGTGGTCATCGCGGTCGTCTGTGCGGTATTCAGCACATCGTGGAACGTCTGATATTCGCCGAGCCTTAGGCGCTGATCTCGGAGTCGTGCACCCTGTCTTCGGAGTAGATGACTTTCCGATACACCCATCTGGCGGGAGGTTCACCAGAGCCTTATTCACTAGTTCTTCATTAACACGGGTGAACTCTTGCAACAACTCCCTTGGTGGTAGCCTTGATTTGAGTTGTCTGCGATGAACTACAGCCGTACTGTGCTTTCCAAACTGGGTTTTAAGAGCATCTCAGACGTTTAGGGACGCTGCCGACGTCGGAATCACTTTGAGTATTTCTGCCACCCGTCCCTGGAAGCTAGCTATCAGCTGCTCAGCTTCCTCTTCCATGGACCATCGGTTACGGGCGGTGACGGCGGCGAATTGTCGGCAAAAGGCTTTTAAGTTCGATGTGCCGTAGTATCTCAGTGGCTTGACGCGTGGATGTTGTATTGCGTCCAAGTGCTTAGTTTCGCCGAGAATCTGTTCCACCCCAGCGATCGGTTGCATGGTGTTGCCACTGACAGTCTTCCGGTACGCTAAGATGTTTCTCCGTTGTGTTAATGTTTCCAGCTGTCTGGTAGTTGAAGTACCACAAACAAAAGACTTAAGCATTATATAGCAATACTTATTTTACTTCACTGTCAATATCTTCAATTTTTGCCACGTTGAATGTTTGTACGTTATTTAGTTATGTTTTACATAAGAGCACCATCACACATAAGGATTTTTTTTATTAAAAAATGCCATTTAATATTATGGAGGCTTCAAAACATGCATTTCTGGTTAAATATCAATATCGAATTTTTGGATGGAGTGTAATCCTGCTTCTGCCTACCAGGTACGTTTTGGAGAAGGTAAAATACATTTTGTATCAGGGATCGCAGGACACTGATTTTCGCGAAATCTCGACATTTAAATTTTAGGTGGAATACAATAATTCCTTTACCTACATTTTATAAGAGGCTTTGCCTTATATACGTTCTGAGCGTACGGACTTTTCTGGCCAAGTGCGAACAGAAACAGAAATCAGTTTTTGAGTAGGTAGCTGTCTTCCCTCCACTTCTTTGTGACCAAGTTTATTCGACCATTGGACATCAGTGTAACTGTAGCTGAATACTGAAAAAGGTCATTGCAGTTCCTTTCAATCTGAATTATTGACTAAAGATATGAGATCAATTGACAAAATCCGCAATTTGGAAGGAACATAATAATAATAATAATAATAATAATAATAATAATAATAATAATAATAATAATAATAATAATAATAATAATAATAATAATAATAATAATAATAATAATAATAATAATAATAATAATAATAATAATAATAATAATAATAATAATAATAATAATAATAATAATAATAATAATAATAATAATAATAATAATAATAATAATAATAATAATAATAATAATAATAATAATAATAATAATAATAATAATAATAATAATAATAATAATAATAATAATAATAATAGTAATAATAATGATAATGATGATGATGATAATGATAATGATAATGATAATGATAGTGATAATAATAATAATAACAATAATAACAATAATAAGAATAAGAATAATAAGAATAATAAGAATAATAATTAAGAATAATAAGAATAATAATTAATAATAATAATAATAATAATAATAATAATAATAATAATAATAATAATAATAATAATAATAATAATAATAATAATAATAATAATAATTAATAATAATAATAATAATAATAATAATAATAATAATAATAATAATAATAATAATAATAATAATAATAATAATAATAATAATAATAATAATAATAATAATAATAATAATAATAATAATAATAATAATAATGAATATAAGTATAAAGCGGACCGAAAGAAGTGTTGATAAATTACTTCTTAGATAGAAGTTAATTTGCTAATTTCATAAGTAACGCCACGAGTGATCGTCAATTTATCTAGAGAAATTTGAGTACCACTAGTTGCATTTATTAATACTATTTTAGAATTAAGGGAGATATAACCCTACACATATCAGTGTCCATTGACACGGCTTATAAGGTTATTATATCAATGCTCCAGTCCTTTAAGACGTTGACGTCAGTAGTTGGAGTATCTGCTGTTAATATCTTATTTCGCTCAATACAAAATTGGTCAAATTCATTCCAAACAAATTTCTGTGTTCTGTGGTTTTTCCTTCTTGGAATTATTTCATCTATTTCAGCATTAATGCTTCACCGAACTGAGAGTCAGCCATTTTTGACATTTGAATAGCGACTCTGTTGCGTCAAATTACGTACATAAGCTGTTGCGAATCTGTAGGATAGTGCACTATGTTCTCTAACCTGATCATAACATAGGAAAAGCAGAGGAGGTGATAATATTCAGAGGAGGTGCTAATGAAATTTGATAATTTTTTTGCGAATGGTGTCATTGGTTGGAATTTGAAGTTGCTTTGCACATGATGGGTTAATTCCAACAAGATATTGTGATTGGGATACTCACCAAATCCCAAGCTGTTATCTTTTGGTCAGGAAAAGTTTATATGAGGTATTCCCATCATTCGCCCTTTGGCTTGTGTTGGATGCACACGCGTCGCATGGTGCTTGGCGATTGGTTCTGGATTTTCTCACCAAAGAGCAGCAGGAGGACTTCCGCAGCGACAGTGGTGGAGCGATACGACGAGTTGTACCAGGCTACAGCACAGTAAACCACGTGTACGCTTAAAGGGGCTTGATAGCAAGCTTTAGGGTACACCAAACATCGATCCTACTTTCTTGGAGGGGTGTGAGCTGGTGAATCGAGAACAGTAAAACTGACCGACAGACGAGACTGTGACAGCGGGTCCGTAGGCCCAAAGCCAAGGGGAAGGGCTTCTAGTCCATTCCCCGGAGTCGATATGGCTCACAAAGGCGTCTCCTCTAAGGAGGGGATCCGGTCCTCTGCGCACAGCCGGATGGCGACCGCACTGACACTCGACTTAGACGGTAAATAACCAGGGACTAGTTCCCAACTCTCCCCACCTAAAGTGGCAGAACACGCGGCCAAGAGGCTCAAGGGTTCCAAGAGGAAGGCCACGGCTCCTGAACGGGTACCACCAGCAACAACAACTGGAACCAACAACCCACACCTCCCGCTGTCTGAGACAGAGTCCGAGGAGGACGATACTGTGCAAGCGACGGCTTCACTGTCGTTGAGCGCAGGAGGAAGCGAAAGTCTTCGCAAACCTCGCTGCATCCCCACAAGGGGTCGGTCAAACACCCCTAACCAAGAGGAGCACTAAGATTCCGCCTATAATAGCGGATTCTTTTACTAACCACATCAAAATAATTAAAACTCCTAGCGGCCAAATTGGTCAAGGAATTTGAGGATCAAAGGAAGCCAAGAAAGGTTCACATCCGAACCTACACGCCCGAAGATTTCGAAAGGGCGAAACAAGTACTAAGGGAGCAGAATATCCATTTCTACTCCTACTCACTCCAGCGTTCCAATGTGGAAAGGCGCATAATCCGAGGACTCTCCTCTGAGTGTACACCAGAGGAAATAAAAGAGGCCCTGCAAGAGGAACATGACATTACAATCTCAGCTGCAGCGCAGCTGAGAAGGACCATTTCAACCAAGGAAGGGTCCAAAAAAGTTCCTATCCCACTATATCTGGTAGTGGTGGACAAAGTCCTAGGCCAACAAGTACAACCCATAGGCACTGTGCGCACCTTGTTCCACACTGTTGTTAAGGTGGAGCGATTCTATGGGCAAGACGGTCCAGCCCAATGCCGCAGGTGCATGAGTTTCCACCATTCCAGCCAGGCATGTGAACGAAAGCTCGCAAGCCTGCATTGTGCGGGGGAACACCTCGTTGCTAACTGCGACAAAGGCACAGAACAAAATCAGTGTGCCAATTGCCACAAACCCCATGTAAGTGTTCACAAGGGGTGTGAAGTGCGGCAAAAAATTACCGCCGCCGCGGTCCTACGAATGTGGCACCGGTCCGCACAGGGATGAACTTCGCCGCCGCCCTTAGCGAGGCTGAAAAAATTGTGCAGCAGGCTGAAGCTGCACAAACTGGACCAGCACAAGTTAAAACTGTGCAAACTGCACCAGCCACCAGCGTGGAGGAGAGACTAGCTGCACCTCTACGCCCCTCTCGCGGAAAGCGAGAAAGAAAAGAAAGAAAGGCTGAAAGACAGCGGCCTGATATAGTTGAGCAACAGGCCGCGTCTGGTGTAAAGCCTCAAACTGCCGAGGTAGCCACCCCGGCCCCAACCCAAACCACACATGCCCAACCGGTACGCAACACTCCGAAGGCCCCATTGGCCCCACTCGGAGGTGCTATATCCTCGGCAGACCTCGAGGCATTCAGGACCCTGTCCAACTGGTTCGGGGATATGATCAATCGGACACTTCCCATACTGCGGAGGTGTATGCAGACACTAACGGACGACAATGTGAACGTCCTTCAAAAACGTCAAATCCTGCTGCAAACACTAGAGCAGCTGTTCCCTAAATCCTGCCAGTAATGGCCTACGGCAGTGATGTCAAGGTCACAGGCCGCCGAGAGCTCCCCTGGGCATCTTGTACATGCTGAGGGCAAAACATGACGTAATACATATCAACACCAGCAGCGTTATCACCTGATACCTGTTTACTTGCAACTTGGCTGCGTCCACGGATAAAACCTTTCTTAGAGTGCGTATATATTATGAATGTTTTCCTTCAGATTTGCCTACAAGGATGCATAGCACAGATACAAGTTGGATCTATGAAGGGGAACAATACTTCTCACGCGTAAAAGAAAGCTACTTGACAGTTATTCAAGTTGATTAAAATAGTAACATAGTTGCAACTTTCTGATGATTAGGCTGAATTATAGGTATTATTAAACCTACTCTAGCCCTTGGGTTAGCATTCCCGTACTGTGAAGTACACCATTTACGCTCTTCATACCTCTTAAAGATAGACTTTTCAATCCCAGATGTAAAAATGTCAAAATTGATTTTCAAATGAATGAATAAATAAATAAACTAAATAAATAACAGAATAATTATACAGTATTAACAATAGTGTTTTTTATACGAACTTGTATCACATATACCTATTTTATACAAAAAGTAAATGGCAGCTTTGAAATCCTGTTATCCCTTAAACGGATATTCTTATCTATTTTGATTAAACATAAATGACAATATTTACTTGGATTATCTTCAAACAAGTGAAATAACACGAACCATTATTAGTAACAGGAGTTGACGATTTCCTCCAAAATTAAAGGGAAGAACTACAGGTAGGTTGTTTGAAAACTGCTGTCCTTGAAGATACATGTTTTAGTGTTAAGCGTTTGCATAATGAATTTAAGAGAATCTTACTGAACACCTAACTAAAATACCACATGTTACACATTTGTAGGATCAGTCACTTGGCATATTTTTGAATTCACACACTTTTCAAAATTTGGCTCAATAATATTACAAAGACAGATTCTAAGGCTGGATGCCAAATTGCTATCCGAGAGTCTGTTTTTGTGGCGAGTTTTCAGGAGCTATGCAGAAACCCTGTTCACAAAGGTGGGTACTACCATACATTGTCATAGTTTTTGCTGTCTTAGGAATCAAATTTGGGTAACGCCTATTGTCAAGTTTCTGGTAAAATTCAATCAGTGCGTCTGAGTATGAATAATTGTCAAATTTCTTTTGAAGGCGACGATCACACTGTACTTCTAACAGCTCCAGCTGAACTGCTGTATTATTTACTTTATCTATTTCATAATGACTTTGTATGTTGTATTTTTAATGCAAGATACTGGTTGCATATTAGGTACTGAATACTACTGCTACCACAACTTTACAGAGGAATTATTTTCCCATTCGAACCATGCGAATCCAAATGACTCATGTCTGTGCTCTCGGACGCAGCCATTGCTCTGCCTGCATCACACGGAAAACTGGACTGAACTGGTTTCTAACGGTCTGGCCCTCTATGCCCAGGGCACGGCGACTTGCTCTCTCTGTGGCATTGCCACTCGGGGCCACGATTGACACCACTGGCCTACGGTGTTGTGCGTAGACCATTACGCGCCGCTTTCTCGAATGCTAGTGGCGTAAGGGGACAGCGTCCAGGTATTCCAGAATTTGTACAATTCTACGGTATCGACATCCTCATGGTCACCGAAACACACCTGCATGCTGGTATAAACTTCTCGCTGGCAAGTTACGCCGCCCATCGGTCTGATCGGGTCGGCCGACAGGTATCTTCATCAAAAGCATCATCACGCACACACCTTTTCCTCTTCCTGCCCTTCAACACGTGGAGGCTACTGCCATTAGGCTTGCCATTGTGGCAAGCCGGTGTGGACACACTGTTGATTGCGGCTTATGACCCTCCAGATCATCGCTTCTATGAAGCAGATTATACCACTCTCCTTAATCTACACCCAGTAGTCTGCATCGCTGGAGATCTCAACGCGAAGCATGGGCTCTGGTACAGTCGCACTAGCAACCAGAGGGGGCGCGGGCTCTACCGCCTCATCAGCGAGACCCAAAACTTGTCGCGCACGGGCCAAGAGGTCCAACATTCCATCCAGCCCGCGGCAGGCCTGACGTCTTAAACATTATGATCACCAAAAACATGCAATTACATTTTGACCTATAGGCAGTAAATGAGCTGTATACTAACCACGACCCTGTCGTGGTGGATTCCACAGTAGCCATGCCAGCTCTGTTAAACTCAGACTGGACACTTGAGACCGACTAGGATGCAGCAGTCCTAGAACTCAACCGTTCCGTCGACCCTCGACCTCGATGATCTCGAAGCGTTGGAAGCGGCAGCGACGAATTTTTCCCACCAGATCCTAAATGCGATACGCGCACATACTCACCGGATTCCCACCAACACCTCAGACCCTAGAACCTTAGCTATAGAACTCCGAGAGTTGTTAAAAACCACGGCGGCTACACGAGGAGATCCAACTTCCCATAATCACCCCGAAAGCGGTGATTTCCGAAATCCAAAGTCTGAACCCTAACAAATCCCCTGGACATGACGGCGTCAAGGCGCTCATGATCCAGCACCTACCTAAAAAGGCTGTCGTCCGCTTGATCCGGATTTTCAATGCATGCATATGTCTCCGTCACTTTCCAGTTTTTTGGAAGGAGGCAAGGGTGGTGTGTATATCGAAACCGGGCAAGAACCCAGTCTTTCTTAACAACTACGGCTCCATCACCATTCTCCCAATCGTCTCAAAAGTTTTTGAGCGGTTGCTCCTTACCCGCCTAATGCCTCTCTTTGAGGATAGGCAACTCCTACCGGATCACCAGTTTGGTTTTCGTCGGGGTCATTCCACGACCATGCAGTTTCTGCGTGTGGCCGAGATGGTTTCCATGGGTTTCCAGGAAAACATCAAGACCATAGCAGTTCTGCTGGACGTGGAAAATGCATTCGCCACAACTTGGCACCAAGGCCTACTGTACAAATTAAAGCAGGCAAACATCCCTCCTCCATATCTCACAATAATTAGCAGCTTCCTTCAGGACCACACTTTCAGAGTGAAAGTGGAAGGAAAACTGTCCACACTAAGAGACATAGTGGCAGGAGTCCCAGGGAGCAGTGTACTCTCCCCGCTACTCTTCGCAGGTTACATGTCCGATTTCCCCACGGAACAACACACTGCGACATGCCAGTATGCGGACGTCATCATCATGACACAAAACAAGAATGTGAAATATTGCCTCCCTCCCCTTCAACGGCAACTAGACGCCGTCGGCCGTTGGAGTGAGAAGTGGAAAATGGCTATTAGTCAGGGGAAAAGCTCCGCTCTCCTCCTTGGTAAGGTTCACCATTGGCGGCCAGAACGGTTACTTCGGCTCAGGCGGAGAAATATCCCATGGGTAACCTCTGCCAAATATTTAGGCGTTCTCCTCGACCGCGGGCTAACATAAGCCCCACACGTCCGCGCAAAGGTCAGACTTGGTCACGCTGCGCTCAGACAGCTCTACCCAATCCTCCGATCCACCATGCCCAATCACCTAAAACTACGTATTTACCGGGCAATTATTCCGCCATTGATCTTATACGGCTGCGAAGCCTGGGGATCAGCGGCACCCTCTACCGTACGCAAACTGCAAACAGTGCAGAATAGGGCGTTAAGAACTATATATGATACCGGGCGTAGATTCCCGTCTTACATCCTTCACAACCACTCCGGACTACCCTACATCATGGACTTGGTAAGGGAGCGATCCCGAACCATGCACTCCAAACTTAACTCCCACACCAATTAGCTGGTACGGGCATTAGGTCAACACGACCACAGAGCACCTCGTAGAAGGAAAAGTTACCGCCTTCCCAAGGACGCCCTTAGATAATGGTAATGCCACTCCCATCTTCTAACTCATACTTACCCCAACACCCATTCCTGCCCCCTTCCTGTATCCAAAATTAGGTATACAGGAGGAAACCATTGCTCAAGACACAAAAGCTTGAAAACAATAAAACTCCTTTAATACTGCACAGATAAAGTCACATTAGCGGCTAGGTGCTGTGCAAATAAACATACCGTACAGGAGAACCTGTACGACCTGTTCTCGAATGCTGGAAAAAAAAAAGATGAATGCTTTATATGAGATTTTGACCCAGCCACCTAGATTACACCAAATCACTTGTGAAATTTAGACTGCGTGCTTGCATTCTCAAACACATTAAAAATCCTTGACAAGCTACGCTACTTGGGTTTCAACAGCAGATTTTACTTACATTTTTGTAGTTCTCTTCAATAGATGTAAATGAAGTCTGGGAAAGGAGCCCTTTCTTCGAGTAGCTCAGAATGGTGTTGATCTGAAACAGAATATTTAAATGAACTGATAACTTCATAAGAATGTTAACAATAAACCTGTGTATCCAACACATGGTTCCGCATCCGAAGGCTATGCTAACCTATACAACTTCTGAAGCCGCCATCAATCAACCACCTGTACTTTGAAAAGTAGAGGAAATATTATTTTATGCACAACCCTCGTAATTATTTTTTGAATGGCTTTTGAGTTATTACTTTTTAAAGACACATACAACTTAAACAAAGGTGTAAACTTCAAATAACAGAATTTAAACATTATTTTCCTTTGAACTAAGGTTAGTAAAAATTATATGATAGATTTGTACTTTATAATCAGATAATTATCATAGAAGTTTTTAAAACAGTCAGGTAAGCTGAAAATTTATTTTCAGTGTTGTCTTACGTTAACATTAAGGGGTTTTCAATTTCAGTGTGATATCTTTTTTAGTTTCCTAGTTCTGGATTTTATTATCCTATGCCAAATATTCCACACGATGCAATTTTGAAATGACTGTTTTAAAAACTTCTATGATAATTATCATAATTATCTATACTTAACTCTCGGCTTCACAGCTGTACTCTGTGGGCATCCCCCGGTATTCTCTGCTCCCTGGTTGGAATGACTTGGTTTTAAGTTGGCTGTTCTGTTGGTGTAGTGATGTAAGCAACGTCGCTAATACGTCGCTATAAACAAGCTATACATTGCTACACACAAGCTAACTGGATAGAAGAACTTTAGAAAATGACGTTTTCAGCTGTGTATTCTCATAATGCTGATACACAGTTCGTTGTAGGTATGAGTAGAATAGATTTAGCTGAAGTTATAGTCAAATTTCTTCAAATCCGAAGGCTCGCAGTGGCTTTGAAATTTGAAATTCGTCTCTTTGCTTGAACACGAAAAAGAAACGGGGGAAAAAGGGTGATGTGTTGCACCCACATGATTCCTCTACCCTTGTACAATCTATCCTTAAAAATGCTTATTCTTCTACTTCATGTTAATCAAGATAAACATTTGTTGAAGTAGTTTTATTGCATGTTTCCCTGAGTGTACCTTCAGTAAAATAGGAGAATTGTAATATAAGTGAACAGCCTAACAGCAGTCTTAAGCGATATTCAAATTTTCAAACGCTGGTCACTATTGATGACTTTGACATTCCATTTTCTTTACATGACAAGGACATAAAATCGAATAACTACTTCCTAAGAAAAGTATAAGCATTTGAAAATTCAAAGCAACAACAAGGAATATGTTCTAAGTTGTTAATCTCCATAAAAAATGTAATATAAATCACGTGCTTTTGCGTAGTGAGGTTTTATCTGCCAAGATTGATATGTAACCGACTTCTCGTTTTGGATTATGTTGTTCACGGACCTTTACCTAAAAATGCTCTTTTTTTGATTCAAGGAACCTCAAAACTTATATTCCCAGCGAATCTCAGCGTCGAATTTTTGTGCACTACGTACGTGGTAGAGAAAGTAAAGACGAACAACTTATTTGGGAAAAGTGTACGTATTTGAAAATATTTGGGAAAAGTGTACGTATTTGAAAATTCTAACCTATAACAAGGGATATCTCGGAAAAGTCATGCAAGTTACCCAGAATAAAGAAACCTTCAGAGGCTATTCGCAGAAAATTCAAGATGTGTTTTATTTGTCATGAAAATATCTCAAACATATGGTATTGTGAAAAAAAAAGTAATTCATATATATATATACAATACCAATACATCCGGCTAACCTTACATAATATAATAATTTATGTAAATGTATTATTATAGACAACATTAAAGTTTGAAACTTTCAAACTGAATTATGTCAGTTTGTTGAAAATATTGATATTCCCCCTTTTTCCGAGCACCCTTCATTTGCAAACACTTTCAATGAATGTCACCCGTAAGGATAGTGTGAAATGAAGTTGGATTCTGGTATTTTTATGTTCATATTAAGAGGTGTCGGTATATAGCTTTCGTATTCCGTGGGTAAAAATGAAGTCGTTCTTCTATCCAGTTAGCTTGTGTGTAGCAATGTATAGCTTGTTTATAGCGACGTATTAGCGACGTTGCTTACATCACTACACCAACAGAGCAGCCAACTTAAAACCAACAGTCATTCCAACCAGGGAGCAGAGAATACCGGGGGATGCCCACAGAGTACAGCTGTGAAGCCGAGAGTTAAGTATAGAGGGGGCGTGGCTCTTTGTTTGTATTTCTTTGTATTGGTTGTATTCGTTTTATTCTAACAGCGCGGTATTTCACGCTGGTAGTGTGCAACAAACATGTGTACAACAAACTTATTCTGTTTCAAGGACAATAAGTAAAGTTTTGTGTGTATGTGTGTGCGCGTACACGTGGATGCGTGCGTGTGTTTAATGGCCTATTTCCTTCATTACATACGGCACCTCAAGCGGTGACACATGAAATGAAATGATATTTGGAAAAGGATTTTTTGGGGAGGGGCGGGGAGAAAACATTCCAGGACTAAATCTAGGGTATCTTTCCAACATTTGTCGGTTTTATGCCCTTGTAATTTTAAACCTAATTCATCTATGTAAATATTTTTAATTATATGCAGTCATTGATATGCTTTACACTATACATAGTGATTAACACATGAATATATTAATAGATCCTAATCACGTGTTTTATTGTTACCTAAAGTTCCTTCCTAGAGTACCATACAAATATAACATGTACTGTTTTAATTCAATAGGTTTAATGTGCTTTCAACATGGATGAGAGTTATTTTTATTTATAAAATACTTACCAAGTACGTCAATAGAATAATTAGGTCTTGAGTACGCTTTTGAAGTATGATTTTTACTTTCTCTACTGGTAAGTAGGGGAAGTATTGTATTCCACCCAAAAATTCGATGTCGAGATTTCACCGGAAATATATGTTTTCAGGTCCCCTGAATAAAAAAAAAAGCATTTTTATAAAAAGGTCCGTGTGTGTGTCTGTGTGTCTGTCAGTCTGTGGACAACATAACTCAAAAACGAAAAGTCGGTTAAAAACCAAAGTTTGTATTTAAGTTTAATGTCTTTCAAGGATGTGACACGAAGATTTTGAAGGAAATAGCCCCACCCTAAACTACCCTTTACATGGAAAATTTTTCGAAAACTTTGATTTTCTTGAAAATGGCTCTAACGATTTTGATTAAAATGTGATATGTTTGAGATATTTTGATGAAAAATGAAATGCATATCTTGAATTTTCTGGCTATAGCCCCTGTAGTCGTATTTACTCTGGACGACTTTTGCATAACTGGTAGACCGTTAGAGATAGACCAAATCATACTATACAAAAAATGTAGATCTTGCTAAAATACACAATTTATGTCTCAATAAGTTTTCTTGTAGGGTGAACCATTTCGGAGATATTCCTTGTTATGTGTGTGAGTTTCGGAAAACTAAGAACTTTCGTGAAAAGGATCATCGTTGTTCATTTTTTTATATGTTAAGTGGGCAAAGGCAACAGAATCCCAAAGCTTTAAAACATTTGACTATCGCACAAAGCCTAGTGTATTCCAATATTCCCCTTGTACCTACAAGGAAATAAGCAATAAGATAAGTTATACAAATGTTTATCTTAACACGAAGAAGATATAGGAATAAGAGTTTGTAAGAATGGTTAGTACAAGAGTAGGGAACGTCATGTGAGTGCAACACATCAGATTTTTTGACGATTAGATGGAATAAAGTAGTTTCACTTGTGGATGCGGTAACAGTTTGGTTAGCATGCCGACCAGATTTCAATTAATTTATAAGTTCTTTCTTAGCTGTGTGTTCTATTCTGCCAAGGAATTGCATTAAAAGGTTCGGTAGTAATATTAAAGGATGCCGATTTTACATTTTAAGCAAGATTAATCTGTTGTAAACTGCTAAGCTCCGGAGTATTTATCATTGCTTTTAATGTAAGCGGGCATCTTTCGTACGTATAGAGGGGGCGTGGTCATTGGCTTCAAATGTTTTGCATGGATGGTGAAAGAACGCCATCTCCCGGTATTCTCTCCTCCCTGATCCCAACGGACAGTTGCCAATATTACACTAACAAAGTACGCCAGCGTGCTTTCTTTGTCGATGCTTATGATTCACTATTCATACGAGGTAGTTTCCGATAATGTATGTACTGTATTCTCACAGCCTCTACACGCTATTTTGTCAAGTGTACTACACATTTTATCTTGAGCTCTCGGGTACCGTAGTCGTCAAAGCTGTCGTTGTGCTTTCCGTAATTATGTTTTCCAGGATAGCCAACAGCTGAAGTATAACACTAAACACGTGGCTCCTTTATTTACAGGAGTTTGTGATGTCGATGCTGGATCTGCTTTAGAAATTGAGTGTTATTTATGACACTCTTTAACTGCTGTGGTTCTCAGCGTCCCATTCAACATTGGGAGAGAAAGACGGCTTAATTTTGCTCAGAGACCTGTGTATCAGGCTTGAGGCTCTTTTACGTGCAGCAAATCTACCACACGGCATCACAGGCTTTACTTCCCTTCTAAAAGAAGCCATGCTAAGGATTTTTATTAAAAAAATAAATCCTTCGCCCTCTGCCACATTTGTACCCGTGACCTTGGGAATCAGAAGCTAGCATATTACCCCTAGAACATGGAGGACATCTATTTCGGGCATTTAATACTTAAAATGACTGAGTTGGTTAAACACAAAAAACAAAAGTAAACCGTTATAACGTAAGAGAAAAGCATCAAGTGTAACGCGATACAGTGAAATGCATAACTGGTAGTATTGGAGTATAGACAACAATACTCAGTTGTAACAAAGCACAGGCTTTCTAAATTCGGATTAAATTAAATTATTTTGTTGTTTAACGACGCTGCCAATTGCTAGGATCACATCAGCCTCGCCGGTGTGCCGGAATTTTGTCCCGCAGGAGTCCTTTTACATGCCAGTAAATCTACTGACATAGAGCTGTCGTTTTTAAGCACACTTGAAAACCATCGGTCTGGGCCGGACTTGAACCCGCGACCTTGGGATCAGTAAGCTAGCGTCTAACCAACTGAGCCACCCAGACCGACGGTATCACTTGAAGTTCTCTTAATAAACCTTTACGTCGCGCAAGAATATAGACCTTCCTAAGTCAAAGGAAAACTTCATATCTAAAGTCAATCCGACACAAACATTAGACATCACATATTATTTACACCTGACAGAAGAAGTTAGGAAAAGTGATACTCTAACTAGTGTTCTAAAATTATTGGCATTAGAGACAATCCATACTAGATTTCCGGAACAAGAATGGCTCCATATTTATACTGATGGATCACTGATAACAAACCGAGATGGAGCAGGGGCTGGAGTCACATATCACCTCTTTTCCTATTACAAATATTTAAGTTATGGAACTACAAACTTTGATGGAGAAATTCGAATGGCCCTACAAAATCTTTTGTATAGAATGTCACATTTCCATCAAGCAGTTAGTCTCTCAGATTCCATGGCGGCAATTATAGCAATTACTTCCAAGTTGTCACCAAAAAACCAAACAATTATGGAATGTTGGAAAATCCTTACACACCTAACAGCACTTCAAAAACACCAAGTCTTCCAATGGATACCAGCTCACTGTGGACTGAGTGGTAATGACAAAGCTGATTTTCTTGCAAAAAAGGGTACCAGCAGTGTACATTAATCTATAGTTAATCTACCATTTTATGCAGCTAAAGAATTAGCCAACTCTGAATTCAACAAAATTAATGCAAAATATTAATATGAAAAATCAAAAAATAAAATAGGGAACTAGCAAACATTCAAACAGTATGAGAGGTAGAACTGGAACTTAAAAATTCAATCCCAGCTGTGGCATTGCATTTTTAAGTTCCAGTTCTACCTCTCAAACTTTGCCCACACACGGCTTGTGTGTTTAAAAACACCAACAGTAAGTTTGTTGGCATAAATAAATAATAATTCAAACAGTAATTCCTGAGTATCCTCGAAAAGCTGCAGTTGCATGATTGTCTGGCAAAACATTTGAATAGATTTGGGATATATTCTTCACTACTCTGTCCTCTATGTGATCTGCAAGAGGAAATGGACCAAGACCACTTTCAAATATGCCCGGCCTCTTCTAGCACCCTATCCACCAGTGAAAAATATTGGAGAGCAAGAGGATTAATGACTTCATTGTCAGAAATCCAGCATTAGCCAACAACAACTCCTTGGTCACATCTTCTTCTTACTAAGGCACTACAACTTTACAAAAGTTTCCAGACTTTTCTCTTTTGTACGCAAACAGGCCATTCATGTGTTTAATGTCATCAAGTACGTAATGACATTCCAAGTACAGTTTGTCCAGATTGTCGTGACACTGCTCCACTCTTGAAGCATAGATGCGCAATAGAAGAGACGTGTCTACGTGCACAATAGGAGAGGTGAGGATTAGCTTATCGCTCGCTTTCACTGTGATAACTACACAATAATTGTTTATAATATGTAAATATACTCCTCTTGTGTAAGTGACTGCCGTGTAACTGCCCGAGTTGTAACATCACTCGCTTGTTCCTCATCACTCCAGTCACTTCTTAATTTCTCCACTCTTGCGCATGTCGAGTGTCACCACGATCTGGACAAACTGTACCAATGAAAAGTTTGTTCATATTCCGTTTGATTTGCTTAGGTTAACATCCATTTTCCCGTCCGGCTTTAAATTGTTGAGATTTCTGAGCGATAACATTTTTACGGTGTTAGGGTGCTGCCCTAACGACCAACCCCCGTTTCCTTGGAGGACCTAGGATTTTCTGACAGGGTTTACTCCCTTAGCTAGTGTGTCTATATTATAGCGTCGGGAATTCACTTGTTCGCCCATCCATAATTTAGCCGCATTAAGCGTTGCCCAGGGATCACGACGAGGACATGTATGGATTGGACTTGGCAGGAATAAATGGCATTTCTCATGCTTTTAAGTGACGTCTCACTAGCGGGGACATAACCTATGAGACCATCTACTGCCTCTTTGATCCCCCCCTTGGTCATCGTCTTTATAAAACAAATCATGGCAAACGCCAGAGATAAAGATCAATATAAAATTAACATTCTAGCAAAAGTAACAAATACAGACAAATATGCAGAACCATGGCAAAAGACCCTAATTAGAAGGGATGAGGTGGATTTACAGGACTCGGAAATGGTAACTTGTACTTCAGAAGCACTTCTTAAGGTACTATCATAAACATTACTAGCTTTTTTATTACATTTATTTTCTTCCATGAGGTACGAAAGCTTTTTCACTTGCTTTCCTAAGTTACTACTTTATATAAAATTGGCCGAAGTAATGATAAAAATATCTACGATGTGAGGGTTTTAAGTATATGCTTCTATCCTTGACAGTAAAACAGCAACAGGTTCACTTTGTTTTAGAGTGAACCTTTTTCACTCCGTCATTTATATCCATTTATGCAAATAACAGTTATCAATTATGCTAAATATCCTTTAATTGGTGTAAGGTAACGTATGTTTACGGTTTATTTCCCTTTCAAGTGGAACTCACTGCTTTCTTTTCTTTCTATGTACTCGTACATGCAATCAAATAAACTCGCCAGCGCCTTCCTCTCAGCCTATAGTTCTTTTCCAGGCACCCAAATATGAATGCGCAAATGACAGCAATTGAAGTTGAAAACCAGTTTGATTTACTCTATTAAATTTGTCTAAAAAAGCATCGATTGCTGTAATGTTAATACCTAGTGTACATAATCCGGAATTAGTTGTAGCCTTTTTAAGTATAGTGGCTGTCATATTAAGAAACTAATTTCGGAATCATTTACCAAGCGAAACGTAGCTACCACAACTGGGAATAAAGATAAACGTTACCTGTTTGGAACTGCGCTTATCCATTGCTCCTAGCATGTTTGCGTTTCTTTCCTGCCTCAGATGATTAAACAACTTTCCGTCTTAAATGATTAGACAATTTCTTTTAAAGTGCCAAATACATGTGATATAATTCATTTTTATAGTACAAGTTGAAAACTTTAAGAATTTTACTTCGACAGAACACAAAAATTTAAAAAAAAGAATGTTGAAATGTTAAACTCCGCTTCTATGGAAACATAACGGCTTTTGTTTCTTGACAGTAATCGAAAGCAGAACTTCGAGAAATTCATAGCGAACACCGTAGTTATATGTTCTGTGGCGGATACTGAAAGTACAAGCTAAATATGGACGTTCAGGGTACAAAAGAATAAAATACAATTTAAGTTATCTTGAACGTAACTAATGCTATAAATAAAACTATCTACTTTCAGAGAATGTAAGGCCTGTCCAAAGTTTGTAAATAACTAAGAGTATTATAAGACTTACAACACTGTCAATTTTTTCGTGAAACTAACTCCTTCTTCTTCTTTATCTGATTATCCTCCCCGTATGGGGGGACTGACACCCCCTAGGACTTACAAGACCGGCCTAGGTTCCGATGCCTGTCGGGGAGCATACGACCTATGGACCGGACAGAGTGAAGACCTGGAAGCGGGTGGCCAGCCAGCACCAGGTACGATAGTGAGGAAGAGAATGATATGATATGCAGGTGAAATGGATGAATGGAAAGGTGATAATCGAGTAATTGGTGGAATGAGTGGCGGGGGAAACCGGAGAACACGGAGAAAACACGCCAAGACCCGCTTCGTCCACTACGAATACCCCATGGGGATCCTTGGAATCGAACCTGGGCCGCCTCGGTGATAGGCGAACGGTCTAACTGCTCGTCCAAAATTAAAAAAATATATATTTTGTTTAACGACGCTGTCAATTGCCAGGATCACATCAGCATCGCCAGTGTGCCGGAACTTTGTCCCGTAGATGTAAATCTGACATGGAGCTGTCGTTTTTAAGCACACTTAAAAACCATCGGTCTGGGCCGGATTTAAACCCGCGACCTTGGTATCAGTAGCCAACGTGCTGGCTTCTGATTGGATATAGAATTAATGATGTCAGATTTCTGATCAGGATGCGAAAACTGACCAACTAAGCGATAAGCTTAGTTTCTATATTTTGTACTAGTTTGTTAATTATAAAGTGCAATCATAGTTTGGTAACAGCAATATATGAGCTATCAAAATAGTTGAAGAAAGGAGGCTTGACGACATAAGGTCCATAATAAGGCCAATTCCAGGTCATATATAAATTCTGTAAAGAACATATATTTTATAATCATATTACGGAAAGTAGAAATAGCTGAATGGAATTTGTTCTAAATAGACACACAAAGGCAATACATATTACAAAGCATAATCTTCTAATGTTAAAGTCACCAGTGTTGCCACAGAAGTTATAGTCGGCTTGGTTCTGTTCTCTCTGACGAAAACAATATCATCTAGAGCGGGATTGTTTTGTTTACATTACAAATTATGGTACGCACATCTTGTAACAGAAAATTTAAAGTGTATTCTACACTGAGTGCATGAATCAGTTAAAAATCAAAAGTGAAAACCAAACAACATTTAAAAAGTGTTTCTTGATTAGCCTGTTTGAAAAATCTAGATGAAATGGAGGAAACAGCACTCGAGTTCAAGGTTAGATGAATTTATTACGTACTCATATTAGCTAGGAACTTGAGTTAGTTTGGGTATATACGCTTCTAGATTGCTGCCTTTATATAGTAGAGATTAGAAGCCTTATATTCAAGGTGCCCAATGTTGCTATGTCTGTCGAAGTAGAAGCAGAAGAATTGATTTGAAAAAAAGCAGGAGAAAACAGTAGATCTTTTACCGACTATTTTGCGCAGTGTAAACTTATTTATAGCATTATTATTATTATTATTATTATTATTATTATTATTATTATTATTATTATTATTATTATTATTATTATTATTATTATTATTATTATTATTATTATTATTATTATTATTATTATTATTATTATTATTATTATTATTATTATTATTATTATTATTATCATTATTATCATCATCATCATCATCATCATCATCATCATCATCATCATCATCATCATCATCATCATCATCATCATCATCATCATCATCATCATCATCATCATTATTATTATTATTATTATTATTATTATTATTATTATTATTATTATTATTATTATTATTATTATTATTATCATTATTATCATTATTATCATTATTATCATTATTATCATTATTATTATTATATTATTATTATTGTTATTATTATTATTGTTGTTGTTATTATTATTATTTTTGTTGTTGTTATTACTTCTACTACTGCTGGTATTCTATGAAAACCTACTTTTGGTATTAAATGTTCCATAAAATAAATTACAATTGGAATTGAACTCACCATTTCTGTAGATCATTCGCGTGCAGACAGGTAGTAACGTAGATCCTATTGCGTACTATTATTGTCAATCACTATCGTGCATATCACTCTTCACTTTATTTAACATTGAACTTTAAATTGCAATGTCACTCTGAATCTGACACAAGTCCCTTTGCATGTAACAATCGGAACATTGTTTTGGTTCACAGCCGATTCCTTGCTTTTGTTTTCATCAGATTTACAGTTGAAAACACTCATTCCACTGTAGCGCTAGAATGTGGAAGACTCAAAAGACATCAGCTAAATTTGTTTGAAAGAGGGAAAGCTTGTTTTGAATCGGCATAGTTCTTTTTCTTTACTTCGCTCCAGAATTCTTCCGCTGTAGAGTTACTGCCACATTCAATGGCAGTATTGCGCAATAGTCTCCATTCTGTATCTATTTGTTGGATTTCTTCTACTTTCACCAAATTAGGAAACCGAGAAGCAAGTGGTGCAATTGACTGAACTGTTTGGATTTTACCTGGTTCTAACACTTCCAACATTGTAAGAAGAGGATCACTTAAAGAAAAACCATTTACTAGTAGTATGTGACGAACTGACTCCAGGTAAAAATCAACACAGCGTATTTTGAAAACTTGTACACGTTTCTTTGGCAGGGATGATTTTGTCAAAGATATTTGAACTTTGGTACCAAAATACATGTTTTCAACAGGAAGAACTACTTTTGGATCACTATATTCAATTTTATCTGTTTCAGTGGAATTCAAATGTTCAGGTTTAATGTAGCAGTCAAGGATAGTTCGCAATGCAGAAACAATATCCCCTTTAGATTGTGAATTTGAGGTTCTTCACTTTGCACTTGCTTGTTAGACCGTTAAAAATAGGTAAGACAAACTGAAAGAACTCCAGGTATATCTTGTTGTAGAGTGATTTTAGCTTGTTCAGAATTACTTCAGTTGCTTGCAGTTTATCTTCAGAAGAAGCATGGGTGAAGTAAAGAATAAGGGTATCATACTGCTGTAATACACGAGAAACGGCTCACTCGAGAGATAACCATCTTGTTTGGCTTGGCTGTAATAATTTCTGTAGCTCAGTGTTGACAAACGTTTGAAAATCTTTGAGAGCTTCCGTGCGCTTTGCACTGACATGAAAATAATTGAAGACATTTCGAACAAGATCTTCTGGTTCTCGCGGAAGTTTAGTGCAAGCATAGGATGAGCACAAATTAAATGAATGGCAAACACATTTCATTATAAACAAGTCTAGTATGTCATTCTTTAGAAGAACAAAGAATGTTTTTTACCCGTCATAACACTAGCTCCATCTGGGGTTAATCCAATGAAGCTGTCTTTGTAAGGAACGTTTCTACAAGTAAAAGAGTTTACCACACTTTGATATAAGCTAATTACGTCAGCACTACTTACATATATCAAATCGAAAAAGAAATCCAAAATCCTGCTAATACCAGAATCAAATCGAACAACCAAACACAAATGTTTAGAAGAACTGACAATTACAGAAAACTTATTTTTTCTCAGCATTGCAAATAACATTTCTCTAGTTTCAAGACCCAAAACGTTATTTAGAATGGCTGTTGCTTTTGCTCTAGAACAGGTTATCCTTTTTGCAACTTCAGAATCAGGGCATATTGATTTAACTAAAGAGGGCAGATGTTCCATAACATTAAAAGAAATATTATGTTCTGCTAGAAAAAACAAGACGAATTTCTGCTTATTTTGCTTTGGTAGTTGAATCAGGGGACTGATGTGCAGATGATTGAGCTTTTTGTCCAACTAGCCGTTTAGCAGACTGAATATGTTTGTCTGTTATTACATGCCTCTCCAAAGCAGTTTTACCATTTGATGCAACATTTATGGTATAATCACATACTTTGCAAAATGCAAAAGTGGACCCCCTTTTAGAAGAAGTTAACTAGCCACTAAACGTATCTTCTTGCTCCCATTCAGCTTTGCAGTTCTGACTGTACTTATGTTTCTTACTCATGTTCAGTCAACACTAAAACAACAGCGTCGATAGTTAAAATATAAAAAAACATACGCACACTAATTTAACACTACCAAACAACACTGATAGTAATTTTCGGTTCGTTCTTCAGACAGGACTGTAACGCAACTGAAAAACTGATCATCTGCAGTATGATTATTTTATTGAACCAAACACAGGGCAACTGTTATGTCAGGTGGAAGAAAGACGAAGGGATAAGCTAATCGCAACAGCGATAAGTTTCCCTAGAATAAAGATGCATTATCTAAATAATGCCGCATATGCACATAAGCACCCAAAATATGGCACTATAAACAGAAGTGAGAAGCGTAAACCCAATTGATAAGTAGCAAATTCCAATAGCCTAACAGACTAACTAAACTACTGGGAAGGGCAATATATCTCTCCGATGTACTAGTAGGTTGAATAACATGTCATTGTTTGTTCGTTATCTCAAGTGTACGATTTAAAAGAGTGTATATATTTCTTCCACTTTCTTATTAGCACAACTCAGATTTGAAAAGCAAGCTCTGTGATGATGAGACAATCCAGAGGTGGCATACTGTTTATGTAAACAGATGATTATATTAATCTTTCGTCTTTATACATAAGGGAATGACTTGCCTGAAAATCTTTTTCGAAAGGTGAATCATACGATGTCAAGGAAAACATGTTTAAAAAAGGAAAATATCTAAAAGCAGAAGATTTTGAAGTGCAGTAGATCAGTAGATTTGCAAAAAAAAAAAAAAAAAAAAAAAAAAAAGCAGCAGATCTCTTGCAAAATCAGTAGATCTGGCAACCCCTGCTCGGTACAGCGCATGTCAACAATCTAAAGCCCTTGGTTTAACGTCATCGAATTCTTATCTAATTAGCAAATGCTTTAAGGATAAGACTTTTACAGGTAATATAGATTTGTTTGACTCAATTTAACCATCTCTATACGGAATAAAACGTCCGAATAATTTATAATAAACAATATTTATAATCAAAGATGTTTTACTCCCGCATAGTCAAAGCAATGCGTGAAAAACACCTATGTTCGCCAGTAACAGAGTATGCTAATCCATAAAAATTAAGGAGTGATTTAAGCAATGACATTCCTACGATGAAGATTAAACTCACGTGTGTGTACACTTACAGGAATCAGAAACCCAAGCTTATCTGAATAGTTAATCGTAAGCATCGTTAATAAACGTACTCTCGCTTCTTTCGCGTGCTTTGTTGTAACCATTGGCTGTTAACTAACGAAAGCTGTTATTAAAAGGAACTAAACCTAACCTCCCAGTGATTCCCAGGGTGGGTGGAACAAATGCTTTGCGAACGACTCAAGAACTAAAAGACCGAGGCGCCAGGACGCGACATCGCAGCCGCGCGCGTCCAAGCCGCCCAAGTACAAGTGGGGACGTTAACTTTGAAGTCCTCCACACCAGACCATGCAGCTCCTGAAGGACGCCGGAGTGGAAAACTTTAGTTTCACACCCCGGAACGACCAGCCTCTGCGATGTGTAGTCAAACGTCTCCCAGTGGACATGGAGATTGACTACATCAAGGAGGACCTGGAAGAGAAAGGGTACACCGGCGTCCAAGTGCGTCAACTGATTTCTCGCGGCAGGCCTCTGCCTATGTTCCAGGTAAGTCTCGACAGGACCACCTCAAACCAGAAAATCCTCCAAGAACGAGAGGTGTGTCATATTATGGTCACCGTGGAGGTCTTGAAAACCAACGCCAATATAACCCAGTGTTATAACTGCCAACAGCTGGGACACACTTATAGAATGTGTCAAATGACCTCCCGGTGTGTCCTTTGCGGTGGCCTCCACCGCCTTGCTGACTGCCCCCAAAAGGCAAAGCAGGACGCTCAACCCCACTGCGCAAATTGTGGGGAAGCGCATCCTGCCAGTTATAGGGGGTGCGAAACGTTCAGAAACGAACGCCACCGTCGTCAACTGGCAACCATAGCCAGGACCACTCCAGTGCTCAACCAGGGCCCAAACCCATTCTAAACCCGGCCCTGGTTCAACCAGGCGTCTGCTATGCCGGAGCCACTGGAGGGAAAAAGGCCAAATGCGCCACCACCAAATGGTCCCCCTCCACTACCCCAAACCCCACAGACACCTACCGGAGATCTGAGTGGTCTGAGAGAAGTCCTAAACCTGCTCAAGGAGCTCAACCTCACAGCCCTCTTAGCAAAATTGCAGCCTTTCCTGGTTAAATTCAGAAGCTGCACGAGCACTATGGAGAAATTAGAAACCATAATATGCCTCCTCTCAACCCTCCTAGAGTAAATGGCCTATATAAGGGGAGGTACAATTTTAACTCGCGCGCTCCTGTGGAATGCGGATGGCATCCACAGGAAACAACACGAACTTGAAAACTACCTGCGGCGTAACAAAATTGACGTCGCATTTATATGCGAAACAAACTTAAAGCACGAGCACACCTTTAAGCTCCAGGGGTATCAAATCTTTCGAAACGACAGAATTGGTAGACAAGGGGGAGGGACTGCTATTTTGCTTAAAAATACCATTGCTCATGCTTCTGTTCCGCTACCTACAATGGCAGCGTTAGAGTGCACGGCTCTCAAAACACGTGTTAATAGTCAAACGGTGATGCTGGTAGCATTATATCGGCCCCCCAACTCCCCAGATTTCATACGTGACCTCGAACAAATCCTCGCTTTAGAGGAGCATGTTATAATTGCAGGAGATTTCAATGCTCGGCACCCCTGGTGGTTTTCACGCCGAGCAAACGCGGCCGGAAATCTCCTGGTTGAACTTATAACTGATAATGACGACATTGAGGTACATCTTCCCCCAGAACCCACGTTTTGGCACCGATCAGGGCACTTTGACCCCGAGATTTTGGACATCGTACTTACAAAAAATGCGACACTGTTATGTAACTTTACTGTGTATCACAGCCTGGACTCCGACCATCTTCCTGTGCATTTCGACATACAGGGTGGCATTTCGGCCAGTGCCTCTGGCCCTCGAAAGAGGGCGGAGACTGACTGGAATATGTTCACCTTCGAAATGCACAGGATGGCGCAACCCAGGCTGTCATACTATAGCGAGGCAGGCATAGATGTCGCCATTGAAAACTTTACTGCCTCGCTACACACAGCCAAAAGAAGTGCTACCACATACACCACAAGACCACCCGGTTTTTGCACGTACCCCGAGGTAGAGCAACTCATTGCGCGGAGACGACGCTTAACAAAACTGTGGCGGTACACCCGTCAGCCTGAATATAAAGTGCTAGCAAAATGGTTACGCAACATCATTCGGCATCAAATTAAAATCAACAAAACTGAACAGTGGGGAAACAAAATGCTGAGTACCACCCATTCGGACTCTTCTTTGTGGAAATTACTCAAGGCTTTCAAGGTTTCCACGAGCGTCAACTCCGCAACTGAGGCGCTGCACACTCAAAGCGGCTTGCACTTCTCCGCAGAGGAGAAAGCCGAGGTCTTCGCTGACTGTCTCGAAGACAGATTCAGCGAAAATCCAGTGACCAACCGTGAAATAGAACGGGAGGTCCAGGCATGGGTACAAACCTGGGTGGCGCAGAAGCAAGAGCAACAACTACCCATCATAACACCGCAGGAAGTTTACAAGCTCATTAGGAAATTGCCTAATGGGAAAGCTGCCGGCCCAGACAAAGTGACTAATGAGGAACTTAAACATCTCCCGAGAAAAGCTCTGGTGCAACTAACAAAGATATTTAACGCCTGTTTGCAGCAAGGCTATTTCCCCTCTACTTGGAAACGAGCCAAGGTCATCATGCTCCCAAAGCAAGGGAAAAGCACCAGGCAACCGCAAAACTACCGCCCCATTAGTCTCTTGTCTACTATTGGTAAATTGCTCGAAAAACTTATACTTTCTCGACTTCAAAAACAAGTTTCGGAATCTCATGAACTCTCAAATTCACAGTTTGGTTTTCGAAAAGGACATTCTACTGATTTACAGCTTCTCAGACTAACAGATGACATAACAGAGCAATTTAACAATGGGGCTTCAACGTTGGCGCTATTTCTGGACGTAGAAGCCGCATTCGACCGGTGCTGGCACAATGGCCTTATTTACAAACTGCACCACAATTTCCCGGCTCTTCAAAATTATCTATACCTGCTGCACAATTTTCTAGAAAAACGGAAGTTTTACGTCCAAGTGGGCCGCTCCTTCTCACGGGAGCGAGTGATGCGGGCTGGCGTCCCACAAGGGGCAATAATGTCCCCGTTTCTGTATATATTATTTACTAATGACTACCCAGTGGACGCCAGATGCAAGGTCGCCATGTATGCTGACGACACTGCAATATACAACCACCATAGAAACCCACGTTTCGGCCTTGCAGAAATGCAACGTTATGTTAACAACTTCCTCTCATGGCAACATGACTGGAAAATCAAAATTAACCCCGACAAATGCCAGCTAATTCATTTCTCTAAGCGGCGTCACACTTTGGCAAAGGACCTAACGGTCGGTGGTCAAATATTGCACTGCCGTCAGCAGGTTAAATACTTAGGTGTCACCTTGGACCGCACAATGTGTTGGTCCACCCACATAAAAAATAGCGCCAATAAAGGCAGACAGCGGCTAAAGTTGTGCGCCCCCATCTTCCGCAGTAAACAGTTGCGACTGAAGTCAAAACTGATATTATATAGGTCATTTATTCTCTCGGTGGTCCTGTATGCATGTGTGGCCTGGGCTAATGCCTCCAAAACCGCCCTGAAACAACTCCAAACCCTCCAAAACCTCTCCCTCAGAAAAATCCTCTCTGCTCCACTCCTCACCAGTACCCAAACACTACACCTTGAAACCCGGATCCCGTTCATCCCGGAGGCAATTGAAAAACGAGCAACGGCTGCATGGACGCGCATTAGAAACCACGAAAACGACGTGATCGCCAATATCGGCAAAGGCGAGCCGAAGCACCGCAAGCATAATAGGATCAAAATGTTCTAGAAGCGGCTCGGCTCGCCGACTAATGCGCGTCCACGCAACCTCGTTCCTAGGCCACATACATGTTATGGCAGAGGCCCTCGCCTCGAATATTCAGGAGCTGCCACCGCGGGACAGTGTATATACGAAGTGTAAATAGTGCAGTGTGCTGGGACGCATTTCTCTGGTGTGCCCAGTGAATATGTGTGTGTATGTGTGTGTGAGAGTGTGCGTGGGTGAATGCGTGCGTGAATGTGTATGTAAATAAATTGTAAGTATGTACATATGTATATATAACACAAAGAAGAAATAGAACTTAAAAAGACAAAATAAAACTATTCTCGGTGACCTACAGATGGTCACCGTATGGGTTTTTTGTTGAAACCGAAAAATGTGTATATATATATATATAAACAAAGTTAAATGTAAATAAAAATGTTAAATATAGCCTGTAAGCCGGGCCCATTGTACCGGCACCAGGCCAACACTTTCTAATAAATAACTTGAACTTGAACTTGAAGTCCTCCACCGATCATTCGACGCCACCGCCACCCATAACAGAAGAAACCACACAGCTGATAGCCTCCAGGTACAGCTGCAGAAGTACTGGATGCGATTCCGACGTAGGCGGCGTCCAGAGACATCTGGGAAGTTCTTGAAAAGTGATTTGGAAACCACAGTCTGGCCGCAGCCTACGGCAACCAGCTCAAGTCGAGACTGCAAAGCCAGGGGGAATGCTGCTGGAGTTCGTCCTGACCATTGAACAGCTGGTGAACAAAACTCTGGTACGGGTACGTGTGCCAGAAAACTGTCTATTCCTTCGTCAACAGGGCGCGTGAGTGAAGATACTTCAGCGTCTGATGCTCGCGAAAACAACATCTATGAGGTGTTGTCGGCGGCGCTGAGGATGGAGGCCCCCAAGGTAACAACTGCTCGATCTCGAAGACCAGGAGAATTCGATATGACCGGGATAGAGGAGCAACTTATAGAAGTCAGAGGTCTTCCAGTGATGTGTTTTGGAAGTATGGTCAACCAGGGCGTCTGCTGAGGGACGTCCACAGCCGACCGTCGGTCGAGGAGTAGGCGGAAAATGAGCGAGTAACAGCGTGACGAGTGGCACGTCGGGGCCGTCTTTGCCAACCCCTCAAGGAGGATGGAGGACAGCCTTATCGCAGATGGATGAGTGCATGGGAAGCGGTGGCCACTAGTGCAGGCATGACCGTGATCCGACTTCATGGATAAAGGTTTACCGTCGATGAAGCGCAATCGCCCTACCAGTTAGTGGCGGCATCGAGTGGCGCATTGACTGTGAAAAAAGGTGCCAGGCTGGAGGTCTGTGGAGAAGGCCTTGTGGCGGAAGGTTATAAGACTTTGAGTGTTCGCCGCGAGGGTGGCTGAGGAAGTGAACTTAGGACTGGACGCCCTCAGGAGCCATGACATAACTGTAGATGTCGACAGGGGATCATGCGATTCTACCGACATGAAGGGACGCTTGTAAGCCCAAACGAGCAAACAAGTGTCTAGGGAGCTACACGCCCGCCTCCATAACTCAGTGGTAGCGTGTCTGCCTCACGTCCAAAGGGCCTTTTTTGTTTGGTTAATTAACGCCCTCCAAAGTAATGTCATATCGGACGGTGAATGAATGAAATGGGTGAAGTTATACTCAAATGAGCCCGAGGCCCATGAAGCTTTAGGTTATCCGACATTCGTCTTCTCAGGGTAGGGAAAACCTTGGAAAATATCTTATCCGGATAACTCACCCTAAGTGAGATTCGAACTCGCGAACTTTTGAACGTGAGGCAGACACGCTAACCATCACGCTACAGAGGCGGGCGTCCAAGAGGTCGCGAGTTCGAATCTCGCTTAGGGTGAGTTATCGGGATCAGGTTTTTCCGAGGTTTTCCGTTATCCTGAGAAGATGAATGTCGGGTAACTTAAAGCTCTATGGACCTTATTTGAGCATCATGTTTGGCGAAAATATCCTACTAACAAAATCATCGCATCAAATAGGTTTTGACTGTACCGCAGACCTTGCATGGTTCAGTCTAATGCCTCCAAATACTTTTTATGTGACATCGTGCATTCATCCCACACTATCAATCAGTGGTGGTTCCTGGGTGATCGCATACTCGCAACTGCACACCCACTAATTTTTTCCGTATGTGAATGTGTATAGACATGCATATGAGAAAGTCGAATGTCCAACTTTCTTGTACGTATATGAACTTGCTCGTTTAATTTTCCCGCGCCCTCTTTACCAAATGTCAGCTCATGCAGTCAACAAGCTCAGACGCATAAACCCGATTTTGCGACTGGCGAAGGTAGCTTTTAGGCGAGGGGTACGCAGGGAGCGGTGCAAAGCTTGCATTTAAGAGTACGGCTAGTTAAGGCAGCATAATCGACAAGGCCAACACATGCGATTCTTACCGCGCAAGTGCACTTCATTCTCGTACAAGTCCCTCCGTTTTCCTTGCTACAAGCATTTCCCTCCCGTTTAGCAGAACCTACTAGGCAGCCAATGTGACGGTTCTAAATATAATGTTGCCATCTTCTATATTATATTAATGTTATAAGCACAATTACATCTAGTCTTATTAAGCGATTATAAATGCGTATAATTACACTTCATGTCGTAATTTGCTAAGGCCAATACTTCAGCTTGGAATAGTTATTTTGTTACAGTGTTTATTACTGTTTGTTATGTTTGTGTTCTGGCAGCAAGTTGCATGCAGCTGTGTCAGCACATAGCGGGGCATTTGAATCTATGAAAGTGTGGAAATGAATAACATAGCGAAACTAAAGGAGATAAATCTTTCGGGTTTATTTTTATAAGAGAAGCTGTTTTCCGCTCTTATTGTTTGCGAGTGAGAGAAATGGTGTCTGGACAAATAATAGTTATTGTGATATAGGTCATTTAAAACAAAAAATAGCAAAACATAAGAGCTCAATTGCCCATATGAATTTAGAATTAGAATTGTGTAGTGTGTGTTAGAGAAAGAAAGGGAGTAAAGGAGGAGAGGATGTAATGTACCGCACTCCCACTGCGACAAGTCACGAGCCGCCACTGCTATCAATTTACATTGGCACAACACATTTGTCATTGCAGAGCTCTTCAGAATGTTGCAGATCGGAGTTTCGTTCCCCTTTAAGATAAGCAAACTATAACAGCAATGATGAGTAAATAAATTACGCTAAGCAAACTATAACAGCAATGATGAGTAAATAAATTACGCTTAACTTTTATGAAGGCATAATATTGATCGCACCCATTAGCTTCTTACTTAAAACCAACAATTAATTAATTTACTACAATAATTGTAAAACTTCGCGCCTCACCTGTAGTCTTGAGACGGCACCCTACCGTAGCGCAGCACACAGGTTTCGGAACACTGCATTACAGCAATTATTTAATTCTTGTTTTATGTCCAGGCTTGTGCCGCTTTCGAATATGCTCTATTTACGAGCCTAGAACTGGTGCACCAGCAACAAAATACGCATAATTATAATGATACTATTCATTAATTTAAGGAACACTGTTTCATATTTTACAGGATATGTGCCCCTATATGATATCACACAGTGAAGTTGAAGAAGAAGCAGATCAATGTGTATATGAGACACTGGAAAAGTTGTACAGACATGTAAGTTTTACTTTTGAATTTAAGATATTTTGTTTTTGGTCACCGCCTTGCAAAACCCATTGTGAATTATTATTCATTATCTTTTCTTTTGCTTCCTAGATCTAATCATGACTTACTTATGGGTTATGCGAAAGAACAATCATTTTCATAGCAAACGGAATGCATTTAAATTCACTTAAATACAATATTTTTACACTTAATTTTCTAAAATAGTTGTTTAGTGGGTAATAGATAGTAGATATGGTAAAGCTACGGCCATAGTGTTATTGACCCGGCATGTTGCCACAGAAGCCCTTGTTTTTGAACTCGTTGCAGAGAAGCCAACCGAAAGATTTTAAATCAAGATTCTGTTTCGACGCCGTATTAATTAGTTAATGTGTGAACGCCATTGTATATTTCATGTGTATGTGGTTTTGTCTTGACTTGTTTTAGAGATATGCAGTTATATAGGGTTATCGAGAAGTCGCTCCGCAGTCTCCTTTAACCAAAATGCCGGGAATTCCGGTGACAGCACTGGCTGCCGCGAGCCTATGGCTATTTATAACGTTCTACTAAGTAAAGCATATGATAGTATGTAATTCATGAAAGGTAATGTAGATACACAGGATACCAAGTTATCTTGAGTGGTAGGCATCGGCATGGTGCGGAGGAACTTGTTGATAACTCTATAGTTAAAATTGTTATTTTTGTATTCACTAAACAGTAGTGCATTAAACATATGTTACGACATTTAGCGTCAGGATGTGATTTTATTCAAAAGTGTTATTGCAGAACAAGATTTACCAAAGGTGAGTAGATTCATCAGTGTTGTATGGTAATGATGTTCAAGCATTGTTATCGTTTGAAAGCATGTTACTTTAACTCTGTGGTATTTGAGGTTCGACATACATAATACTTTTAGCATGTAGGTTGGCGGTACTGCTTTTTGGTGAAATGTGGACTGCAGTTTAGTGTAATTTCGGCCATATTGAATTCTTGGGAACTGCCGATAAGCTGTTTCCCCTATACAATGGCTTTTAAATGGAATGACTGATCTTGAGGACTACCAAGCCGGCAATCAACATGAAGTATATTGTATTTTCATGTTGTATTCCCCATAAGGGAGATGTGACACGCACCAAGTGAATTCAACTTAATAGATACTATTACTCTTATTAGGGGCGCTGCGACCTCCATTATTACCGGTAGATGGTCAGATGCGAGGTCATTTTATACCGTTGTTTCGGTGTCATACGGTATTCCTTTTAGCAAGGTAATGTCTAAGATATCTAGCCTATGATTGGCCTCTCGCGAAATAAAGGAGGGTTCTTCTGGGCCAGTTAGAAGGATGTTTGTGCGATTTACGTATGTGAGAAGTTGTGTGCTCGAGGTGTCCGTTAGTTCTGCCAAGGACATGGGAAGGGAGGCTCTGGATCTCTTACTTCTGTGTATTTGCACAGCCTTAATGACCTCTAGGTTATGGGTGGCCAGTTCCTGCTTGATGTAGTCTCCAGAGACTTCTGCATACAGCCCTTTGATAACAAATCTAAGGATCCTCTGTGTTGGTTCGGGGATTAAGTGGGACTATAT
Organism: Tenodera sinensis; assembly: GCA_030765045.1. NCBI lineage: Eukaryota > Metazoa > Arthropoda > Insecta > Mantodea > Mantidae > Tenodera > Tenodera sinensis. The sequence continues at coordinate 78,162,388 of CM060966.1, read as the reverse complement.
GCGTTCGCATTTGAGGTGTTCTACAAATGTATTGCAGTCCTTCCTGCAGAACAGCTTGACTGCGTAATCTCTGGAGCGTGGCGCGAAGCGTATAGTGTAAAAGTATTCACTTTTGCATTTCCTGTGAAAGCTATGGATCAGTGTGTGTATTTGTGTGAGCTGGCGCTTGTTTACGAAGATAGGTGCCAAATTGGACGGACCTATAATCCACAAAAGTGTTGGCGTGTGTGTGTGTTTGTGTGTGTGGGTGGGTGGGGGGAGGTCATGTTTGACTTAACCTGTGCCGCGTGAGCGTATCTTTCCGGTATCGGTGAATGTGCTTTTGACATGGGTGTAAGTCTCAAGTCAGACAAGTCGATGAGGTCGTGAGGTGGTGTGAGTGGTGTACGGATGATGTGAGCACTGGGGTCAGCTTGAGTGTGTGTGGGTGTTGGGTGATGGCTGAGTGATCATGGGTGCATGTGTTCGTGTGGGTGATGGCGGAGTGAGCATGGGTGTTCGTATTCGTGTGGGTGATGGGTGTTTGAGCATGGCTGTTTGTGTGCATGATGTCTGTGTTTGTGTGCGTGTGGCTGATGGCTGAGTAGACATGGATATGCGTGTGCGCGTAGGTGATGGCTGTGTTGGTTTGCATGTAGGTGATGGCTGTGTTGGTGTGTGTGTGGAGGTGATGGCTGAGTGTGTTTGGGTGTGGTAATGTCTGTGAGTGAAGGGTGATTGTGTGTGTTTGCTTGAGTGGGTGTAGGTATGAGTACAGGTGTTGTGGCTGTGAACATGAGTTCCACTTCAGGCGTTTTGTTACGCTGCGAGCGTGTGCATGGTATTGAAGTGCTCGGCACGGATGATGATGATGGTGGTGGTGATGATGATGATGATGATAATGGGGGGTGCAGATGGTTTGTCCCTCGCCATTTTCAGTACCTTAGCTGCAACAGGCTTTTTGGTGGTTAATAGTGATGATGGGGACAGCCTAACAGTCTTCGTAGGGTCTACTTTAACCATCTTTGGGGTATCAATGTCTAGTGCTAAATAAGAATGTGTATGTGTGAGTGTGAGTTGGACGGGGAGCTTAAGTTTAATACTGCTTCTAGCCTTTAAAAAGGCAGATAGCAGGTAGGCTACGCTTTTGCTCTAGTGGAACTGCCTCTTTAAGGTAGTTGACTTACGCTAAGCTATTGGAAGAAGGGGAGAGAGAACTGTTTTATAAAAGACTAATTGGTAACCTAACAGGGGACTTAAAACTACATAGAATAGGGTAAAGATAGTGAAAGTAGAAGAGAAAGAGCAGTTAGTGGACGCTAAGAAGCCCAAGTACAGCGGACCTGCCTGAAGGCACCTAAATGCTAGTCAGGTGACTGTTGATAACGGTCTTGTAGGTACTCCTACCCAGCTAATCTCTTAAGTGTGCCTGCACGGGCGATACTGCAGCTGGCAAGCGGGACGGTAGCGATGATCACCGGGCGAGCTGTATGCTGTACGGATGCTCGCTCAGTTCCCTTCTATCCTTTTCCTTAGGCTTGTCGGGCTCTTCTAACCAGCTGCAGTAGACTTTTAGCTCCGTAGCAGTGGCAATCGGCAACCGCCAAAAATTGGCCGAGTTTTACCAATGAAAGAGATGTGAAGGAATTCTTAATTTTTTTAATTTAATTTTTTTTTTTTTTTTGTGGTGGTGGGAGGAAAGGCACTTACGCCCTTACCGCAGGTAAGCTTGCGAGCATGAGCGTCGGCAGACATTTTTCCAGGGGGGGGGGCACATGTTGGAAGTTTGCAATCAGATATTATTAATTCATTATTTTATTGTCAAAATTTATATTTGTTGCAGATAACCGTATTGATTTGTGCTAAATAACAATTGTTCTTAATTAAACTAACAGTTTAATAGTCAGTAATTGATTGCACATTAAGTTCACCAACTTCCAAGGGGGGACCGCGGGCCCCCCTTGCCCCCCATTCGCGACGCCCATGCTTGCGAGTGTAAGACTCCTACCCTAGATTCAAACCAGGGCAGCACTACTCACTAAAAAAAACCCACCGGAAGTCCTGAGATCCGTACCTCTCGTAATTACAGATGTTGCGGAGGACAGCCAAGGCGTAAGCCATGAATGTCCCCTGGTTGCTACGAGAGTGATGAGAGACGAAGCCGGGTGATAAGTGGTGAGTGATAGATGATGTGTCTATGACGTCATATCATGCTTTTTTCTTTTTTTAATTAACGTCCTCCAACATTGTGTCATATCGGACGAATGAATGGTGATGCTCAAATGAGCCCGAGGTCCATGAGCTTTAAGTTACCCGACATTCGTCTTCTCAGGGTAGGGAAACCTCGGAAAAAAACCTTATCCGGATAACTTACCCTAAGCGAGATTCGGACTCGCGACCTCTTGAACGTGAGGCAGACACGCTAACCATCACGCTACCGAAGCGGGCATCATATCATGCTGGTGGTTGTTGTGGTGTGGCGTAGTAATTGGCTTCCGCATAGCACCCCGGTTATTGAGGTCTTTGTGGCCACATGCGTTGTCATGCAGCATGCGTTGGTTGGTCCGCGTGGTACCCGTACCGGAGTCTGAGTAACACCGCGGGAAGTACAGTTTGTTTATGTGTGTACGAGTGTGTGTGTGGGTGAATGCGTGCGTGTATGTGTCTGTATATAATTTGTAAATATGTACATATGTATATATATAACCCAAAGACGAAACAGACAAAAGACAAAAGAAAACTATTCTTCGTGACCTACAGATGGTCACCGTATGGGTTTTTGTATGTAGCGAAAACTGTAAATATGAACAAAGTCAACTGTAAATCAATGTAAATATAGCCTGTAAGCCGGGCCCAATGTACCGGCACCAGGCCAATACTTTTACAATAAATAACTTGAAACTAACTTGTTTGCGTGGCTGAGAGATGTGTTTCCGCGGTATTGGGGACAGACGGACGGGACACGAATATGGGGCTGTTGTAGTAGTGATGTTATGTGTGTTGGTGTTGGTTTTGTGGCTTACCGTCGCTGTCGTGTGAGTGGTGTATTTAACTTACCATTTATCTTAATCATGTCCGGGGCCATTGCCAGGTCAAAAAGTCATCACAGTTGGGGGGGGGGGGGGCTCTTCACCCCGGGCCGCCCTGGTGAACAGAGTCTTGGAGGGCTACCGGATTGTAGAGGGTGCCTGTGGAATATGAAAATATGCTAGTGGATGCTGGCAGTGATGTTGTGCAAATGTACAGCTACATCTATGGCTGCATGAGGGTCGGTTAAGTTACGGTCAGAGGTGTAGTGGTCTTTTATGTTTCAGGTCAGCTGTGTCATATGTCCCAAGTTGTTGTGTAAGTGGGTTAGAGCTGGTAGCAGCGGATTTGTAAAGGTTACTGACTAAAATTTTAATAAATTGCTCTATTGTGGGAATACGGAGCTCTTCACGTAGTTTGTTTGCTGGTGCGTAGTAGCATACCTTTGCGGCTATGCGGAGAATTTTGTTTTGGAATGTGGTTAAGGTCTTAATACGGGTCGGTGCCGCATAACCCCATACAGGGGCAGCATATGTAATGATGGGCCTAATACGGTTTTTATATAGGATTACCCCAAGTCTTGGGCTCAGTGCATTGTTCCTGTGAAGCAGTGGGTATAGTTTCCGGAGTTGTGCTTGCGCTTTGTGACGGACTGGATATGCGGTTTCCAGGTGGGTCCCTGGTCCGTGATAACACCAAGATATGTGACTTGATTGGTCCAGTTGATGTCTTTACCGAAGAGCTGAAGGGGTGGAAGAACATGGGTGGGGTAACGATGAGTGAGGCTTTTTGTGAAAATGATAGCTTTATATTTCATATTGTTGGCCTTGATGCGTCACTTTTCCAGCCAGGGTTGCAGGGTGTGAAGTGCACCCTGGAGCCTGTTTCGGATAGTTGCGGTCCCGCCTGCTTGCGTGGTGATGGACGTATCGTCTGCATATAGGGGTCAATCCACGTCAAATCGAACACCCGTAAAACACGACTTTTTCGTAGGAGGTTCAAAATTTTTTTTATGAATAATAGGCATAAAATAAGGAGACCCGTATTTTTTTTATTTACGCATTTTTAAATTACTTTCTTAGTTATGGCTATTAGAAACTAAGCAATTTCTGCGCGCACCGTAATATAAAATCACTGGTTACTCTAAGTTCATATAGAGTTGAGAGATGGGGTTTGGTGCACTGGAAAGGTTAAATATAACACTTTTAACAAATTTCGATCAATCATTATTACACATAAATTTTGGACTGTTTTTTATGGTATATTTTGTAAAACCAAAAATAGAATTTAAATCGATGTGTTAAAAATCTTTAAAAAAAAAAAAAAAAATTATCTATAAAAGAAGAAGTTGAAAACTATGGAGCTTGCATTAGTGCATTTGCCACAATTTTTTTTCTGGAGGCCTGCAAGCGCACACGGACGAGTAACAAGCCAGGTGACTGCAGACAGCATGCAAATTGCCGCGTCAGCTATGCTAGTCAGATAACTTCTTCTTACTAAGGCAGTACTGTCCATGCAGAAAAATGCCTCCCCGATGTACCTTCTTTCTGATACTCCTGCGGCATCTGGTACGTGCTTTTGAACTTTTGAATTTTTTTGAAAAAATCTTCCGATGTAAACCAGTTCTTTACTTTTAGCTTCTTCCTTCATGTACGTCCATACATTTGAACTAATTTCTCTACTCTGACTGTGTAATGTTTTGGTTCCTAATTTAGAACTTACAGGTGGCATAATTGATTTACGCTATGATCAATGTCTCACAAATTCACTATATTCACTCTTTATCGCAAAGGTCTATGTCTTCAACCGCACACTGCACTAAAAGGCACCTTGAATAAGCAAAGACTGTGTCAGAGCATACAGACATCACTACCTTCCCCCTCCCTCCCCCTGTGCATGGTTTTATTCGCAGAATTATACAATATGAGCTGATGAAACAGACAAAAGCTATGGATTCGCCAACAGGACTTCCAGTCAAGGTCAGAGGCCAAGAACGATGGGTCCAGCTGTGCTTTAAAATTACATTCCTTCATTCCTTTGTCAAAAATTGAGGCTTTAATGAAACAATTTTCTTTCGAAGAAGGAAGTAAAGCTGTGTGTTGTATGGAAACAGTTTAAAATGCATATTTTAAAAACATTTTGAAGATGCTAATAGTGTACATATAATAGTGTCAGCTAGCAGTGTTCTCCTTACTGTACTGTTGTAACGCTCATGGAACCTCAAGCAATGAACAGTTGCCGCAATGGAAGGTGGCAATTGTGTGAGGTTACTGTAGCCGCCACCGCTGCCACGCGAATTCGCTGCACTGATTTGCAAAGTTAATTACAACTGAACTATTAGAGACTCCATTCTGATTTTTTCTGAGTATATTGAATAAACTTCATTGTATTTTTAGTTTTTTCTTTTTTTTTTTCCAGATTTTTAAATAGTCGAGTTTATGTTATTATCTAACTTTAAAACTTTAATCGTATAAAATATAATATTAATAATAATTAGTAAAATTTTCTAATAAATACCTCACGAAATACTGCAATTTATCTTTAATTTGAGCCAAAGATCAAGTAATTTGCTTCTTTACAATCGGAGGTATGATTGATCGAAGAGATTAATATCTGCCAAAATAAATTTTTTTATACAAAACGAAGAAACACGGGTCAAATATATTTTGTTCCAAAAAAAAAAAATTCAAGAAAATCTGAGAGATCAAGGTCATTTTTTGCAATATTTTGTTCGATTTGACGTGGAATGACTCATAGGTGTAGCGAGAAGTAGGGTGATCTGGGTATGTCGTTAAGGTATATGTTGAACAGGATAGACCCGATCAGACTTCCTTGTGTGACGCCTGCGTTGATCATTCTCGTAGCGGAGTTTGTGCTGAATACGGAGGAGAAGAATTCGTGATTGTGAAGGTAATTCGCGATGAGCTTGATCATTGAGTTGGAAACGTTTATCATTTGGAGTTTCCGTAGTAGACCAGCGTGCCATACTTTATCAAAGGCGCTCTCAATATCCAAAAGGATAGCGCCAGTGGAGCGTTTAATATTGAAACCGTTGGTGATGAGTTCTCTTTTGTGTAGTAGTTGTAGTGTTGTCGAGTGTTTGGACCTAAAGCCAAAACTGCTCGTCAATTATAACGCTGTGCTTAATCAGATGGTGAGTGAGTCGTTTGAGGATAATTTTCTCAAGCACTTTGCTAGTGCTGTTGAGTAGGTTGTATTCCCTAGGGTACGTAGAGTCCTTTTGTTTCTTGTGCAAGTGTAGGACTTGAGCCGTCCTCCAAGGCTCTGAATACTAGCCGCTGGTTAGGGTGTCATTGAAGATTTGAGTGAGTCGTTGAATTGCGGGGGAGGGAGGTACGTTAGGATGATGTTAGGAATGTCATCGGACCAGGAGCTTTCTTATTAGGGAGGTGATTGATTATCCATTGTATTTCGGATCCACATGTTTTGCGTATTGGGTTGTGAGTTTGTGTATGAAGCAGTTTTCGCGTAAGGAAGTTGGTTTCGAGTACTAATTCCCTGCAGGTAGGGTCTTCGTTGAGTGTGAGTGTCCTTTCTAGGGTGTCTGCTAGGGTTTCTGCTTGATCTTTGTCAGATGTCGCGATTCGGTTATTATGGTGTAGCGGGGGGATTGTAATTTTCTCGCACGTGAGACGTCGTGATATTTGTCAAACTGAGGCATAATTGTGATCGAGGTATTCGAGTGTGTTGTTCCATTGTTCGTGCATGTATTCCGCAGTGCTCTGCCGGAGGAGCAAGTCACTGCTTTGGTATCAATTTGAGTTGCAAATCAGCATTTATCCAATTACTTCTAAATGTTAAGGTTTTGTTTTTTTCGCCAAACTTAACAGACAGATGCCATAATTTGAAATCAAATACTTTTTACCGAAAACTTATGGTCCAGAAAATTCTATCTGTCATCCACACAGAAGAAATGGTAAAAATGAACCTTCTACACGCTTGTTGCATAATGTGTGAAACATTTGTGCATAAAAGTATTGCTAATGGCTGAAAGCCAGATTGATACATCCATGAGATGATCTGAACCACAACAAGACTATAGTAAGGACATTACAGCCTTAGTGAAGAGCTTGGAAGACGTGGACCATGATTTATCATACAAGACTTTATTTTTAGACAAAGGCCTGGTTGTTTGTGAGAGAGGTCACGAATGAGGATATGTTGATGTTCTCAGCAAGAAGAACTGAAAAGGCATCCTCAGAGGATGATATAGCCGCTGAAGTTTTTGACGTCACACCACCAACATCAACTGAAACCGCCTTTCACATCCAGCAAGAAAGAACACTTATTGATTTGCTTGATTTTAATTTTGATGCATTAAATTAACTGAAGGATTTCATATTAATCTAACAAATCAATAAAAAGAAGCAGACTAAAATTAGTTCCTAATTTTCAAAGGAATTGAAAGGCATTTTATAGTCGTTATGAACACTGTACTACTGTATCTGGTGCATGTTTGTTAATGTAGTTGCTTCTGTTGAGGTCTACCAGGTATGATTGTGTACTATTGTCACTCCTGTATTGTATTTGTTTGTATTACTGTATAATATACTATGCTTACTATGCTGTATAATTTACCTATCATACTTTTAAAAAATTGAATTCTTGTACAGAGACAAAGTATTGATTTGTCTGATGGGTAAGCTGAATTTCTTATAAATGTACAATTAACAATCTTAGTCATGTGTATCTTTAATCTGTAACTTATTTTCATAATTTACTTTGAAAAAATTAGTTGCATCCCTTATTAAAAGATCCACAATATTCTCTGGTAAATCCATTATTTTGAAACTATCACATTATCTCATAATCACAAGAAATACAAGTGCTCTTTACTGTTCTTCTACTAACCACTGAAATTCAAACAGAATTTTTCAGCTAACCCTAATGCTTGTTTAGGGTTGCCTTCATGGCAGCAGATAGAAGCTGTGAACCCCTCACCCCTTTTCTGCATATAAAACTTTGAGCACTCAGACACATGCATGAATAAGGTGGTGCAGTTTTTAAATGATTAATATGGGGAATTGGTTGTGCTATGAGACTCGTTTTCTATCTACAGGGTCGTGGTAACAGATGGAATGCATATATCAATGTTTCTTTATCACAATGTATTTATTTATTAACACTTCGATATTTTACACTCGCAGCACCATATTAAATACTTAAAAACCTTTACACTTTTTAGTTTGGTAGAATTTACGCTGGATAAAAGTTTGGTGAAAGTTCCATGTTCACATGCTACCAAAACACGTCTTATCACCTTGAACATATAGACGCTACTGAATCGTTTCTTGGCGTCGCTTTTACACGACACACCGCGATTTTGTATTCATCTGCGCAAACAGTTTTTATTGTTAAAACACAAACAATTCTAATATTTATACACTTTTAACAAACATTTATATGAACGATTTTCTATTAGGGTCTAATATTCTGTCTCATATGCCCCTTGTTTTGTTTTTCAAGTTGTCACCTACCTTTACAATCTTGAAACACAATACAATACTTCTCCGTACTCCTCTGATTCAATCACTTTGTACAATATTTTTTTTTTCTTTTCTTTACAGTCTTCTTCGCTGTTTGTCTTTGTCTTTTGTTTTGGCATGATACAGCATTGTCTTTATAAATTTCACATATTCAATTACTACACAATATATGTTCAGTTGTTATACATCACATATTCAGTTATTATACAATACATATTCAGTTATTGTACAATATATCCAGTTATCATACCACATATGTTCTGTTATTATACAATACATATTCAGTTATTGTACAACACATTTAGTTATTACACAACATATCCAGTTATTATACAATACATATTGAGTTATTATACAATACATATTCAGTTATTGTACAACACATATTCAGTTCTTATACAACACATACTCAGTTATTGTACATTTGACATTGACACAAATATAATTTAAGTGTATCATGGTTTATTATGTGGTTTTTGACTTGTATTCTTTGCTATGAGGAGAGAAAAACAGGATACAAATTTTGAGCTAATGATTATGATCATGTTTATGGCAATATTTTATTCATTTCTTTGCCTTCTTTGCCTTGTAAGCTTATTATGTATAGGCAGGTCATTGAGTCAGTTCTTAAACTCTGATGTTACTAATGGTACCATTTTTCTTAATTGGGTTATCATTCATTATTATTTGGTTCAATATTTCTTCGAGCTTAGCATAGCATCTTAATTCATGGGCATTGCTTTTCTGATTATGGTTTTCCTTACTTCACTAATTGCCACCTCTTTGTCTCTTATTTCTATAAGAGAAAACTTCTATACTTATAATTATTCTGCAATTGTATTATTTTTCTTCTCAATTCACCCTCGACATCTTTGTGTCAAAATATATCTTTGTCATCATAATTGATTCCTTTTTATTTTTGTCCCTGACATCCTTATGTCAAAAACATATTATCTTCCGTCGCTATGATTCATTTATTTAATGACAATCAGTGTCCTCATCTGTCTTTGTTGACAATGCTCATTGTGGTCGATATAGCCAATGACTATGTTGATTTTCTTTCTTGTTGTATTTTCTAATCTGAACATAATTTTCTATAAGTAACCCATTAAAAATTGTTATTTTCCATCATCTCTACTATTCCTGCCTTACATATTTGTTGGCAAAGACTATTTGGTCCTTTCTTTGTATGGCTTTAATTTATTTTTATGGTATCTTCCTACCAACTTGCCATTTGTATTCTGTAGCTCATACATGTGGTCACCCAGCTGTTTTGTTATGACCAGTGGTTCCATCTTTCTCTTTGTGTAGCCATCATGGTGTCGATGTCAATTGTAAATTGCTGAGATTTTGTTGTTTGTCATCCACTCGGTTGGGACGAACTTAGTTGTTGTAATTTCCCTGAGTGTTGGTGGTGATGGTTGTTTCTGTATTCTGTGCAGCATCTGCCCTATTTGGCACATTTTCATCTACTTCCTGCTGTCTTATGTTGCCAGTGTACCATTGGTCTCTGCCCCTTTGGCGTGAACCTCTGTTGTATGACGGGCTTTGGTTGTTGAAGTATTCCCTACAGAATCGTATGTGATTCACTTGATGGGTACAATCTCTTGGTCTCCCACGATCATATGTATATGTTCTGTATCTCGATTCACCCCTCGGTATTGTGTCGTGGTACCGCTGTCTTGTGTTCTCCATCCTCTCTCCATGATTGTGTGGTTGTGGGAAATGGTGTGCCCTTCTCCCCCTTTCATGGGTGCTCCTAGTATTTCTATCTTCTCCCTCACTCTGGTTGTTTGTAGCCGTGCTCCGGTTTAAGATGGGTGAGTTTGGGTGACCGTTCCTATGTTTATGCTCATTAAGCCGACCATTTTGTGTTTCGAAGGCTGTCAGCAATTCTATCATATCTGCACAATCTACTGGCCTCGCAACAATTAACCCTGTTCTCACTGTATCTGGGAAATGTCTTGTTATGCTGGTAATTAGTTCTGCTTCCGACAAGTTGGGATCTAATAGCTTTCCTTTGTTGGCTACTTTCATAAAATAATCGACTAGCGATAACCCTTTGGTTGGATCATATCTACCTGTCGCTAGCTCTACCCTAGTTTGGTTTTGCTTAGCTGGGCCCCAATACCTTGATAGGAATAAATTTCTGAATGAACTATATGACTCATGACCAGCTAGTGTTAACCTGAGCCATTCTAATGCCTTGTTTTTTAAGCTTTTCTTATCTATCATCATCCTAAGCTCATTTGGTATCCTTTTCACTTTAAAATATTCTTCCATCTCTTTAAAAAAGAGTTTTGGATCGTCTCCCTTCTCCTCATCAAATGTAGGTGGTGTGATTTCATGTAGTATGCTGTTGGTGTAGCATGTGTTGTGTGTTGTGTCATTGTTTGATTGTGAACCTCTTTCTCTGTATGGTGAGTCAACATTTTGTACATTATTCAAATAACTCTCATCTTGTACATTACTTACATCTAAATCATCTTGCCTTTGTAGTGCATTCACAACATCATTTACATTAGCCAAACTTTCTTTCCCTTTTTTCATTTCTTCACAAATTGATTTTAAATCATTCTTTATTTCTAAGTGACTCTGTTTCATATGATTTATAGCATCCTGTTGTGAATGCATCACATCAGTCATCGTCTTAATTTTAGGAATTACAATTTGTTCTACAGTTTCATTAATAATGTCTTTCTTTACTACTTCAATCTGTTTCCTTAATTCCTCAGTTATTTCTGCTTTTACATTTGTAATCTTACAGTCTACACTCGTATTACATTCTGTTATTTCCTCTCTACACCTAGCAATTTCTCCTTCTAATACAATCTTATTTCCTCTCATTTCTGATTCTATTTTTGCCATCCTATCTCCTACGATTTCTATCCTAGCTTCTAAGGCTTCCTTTGTCTCATATAAGTTTTTATGTACTAATTTTAAATTAGTTTCCATTACTTTCATATTTTCTTTACACTCCTGTCTTCCTAATTCTATTTTCTGTTCTAAGTTCTGTCTTCCTAATTCCATTTTCTGTTCTAAGTCCTTTCTCACTTCCTCCATTTTCTGACCTATCTCTTCCTTATTCTGACCTAAACTTTGTTCTATGTCCTGTTTTAATTCTGCGTTATTTTGTTCCATTTTCTGACCTAATTCTACCTTGTTTTGTTCTATGTCCTGTTTTAATTCTACCTTGTTCTGTTCCATTTTCTGACCTAAACTTTGTTCTAGTCTTTCAAACATGATCATTAATAACCTTTGGTCTTTCCCTATTTCAACCTGTTCCTCACTTTCTAATTCTACCTGATAACTAGGCCTATCTGTCCCTTCCCCCACTCCTGTTTCTATCTCTTTTCGCGACATTTTAGTTTCTTTATTCAATTCACTTAGGGTTAAAAGTCCCACTACTTTGCCGCTTCTCAGTAACATAAAAATGAAAATAAACTGTATGTGAAAACAAAAATTTTTTATCCTACTTTTTTTTTTTTTTTTTTTTTTTTTTTTTTTTTTTTTTTTTTTTTTTTTTTTTCCCCGTTACTTCGTCCAGTTATGCACGTCTCCTGGGCAGTTGGCTTCGCTAGATGATCTCCGGTGTTTTCCCGCGTTGATTATCCGTGCATCGATGTTCTGATGTATCGTTGATATCAAACGATGGTCTAATGGCGTCTTCTTTCCTGCGCGATGAGATGGCGTCACTTGATGTTTATCGTGATTTCAATTCCCGTAATTTGCATTCCATTCTAAATTCGAGTTCCACGTTGGGTAAGCCATTTTGGTGCAGTTTTTAAATGCGATTCTATTGGAATGGGCTGTGCTATGTGACTCGTTTTCTATCTACAGGGTCGTGGTAACAGATGGAATGCATATATCAATGTTTCTTTATCACAATGTATTTATTTATTAACACTTCGATATTTTACACTCGCAGCACCATATTAAATACTTAAAAACCTTTACACTTTTTGGTTTGGTAGAATTTACGCTGGATAAAAGTTTGGTGAAAGTTCCATGTTCACATGCTACCAAAACACGTCTTATCACCTTGAACATATAGACGCTACTGAATCGTTTCTTGGCGTCGCTTTTACACGACACACCGCCATTTTGTATTCATCCGCGCAAATAGTTTTTATTGTTAAAACACAAACAATTCTAATATTTATACACTTTTAACAAACATTTATATGAACGATTTTCTATTAGGGTCTAATATTCTGTCTCAAAGGGAAACTGCATTTTACCTTAGGCTGCCTTGACAAGATGTCCGCTGCTAAAACACTTTTATGTGAATTGCATGGAACTCAGCAATGAATCTGAAATTAAATTTGTAGAAAAAAAATATTTAGATCACATTAAAATGAATGCAAAAAGAATAAAATAAAATTAAAAAAACTAAAATAGTAGTGATATTTTAGGATAGGCTCAGCCTTACAGCCTTAAGGCACTTCTTTCATCCACTGTTCAAATTTTTTGTTAGGTCTTCTCCTATTCAAATTAAAGAAGTTGTCATGCACTATATTGTATTATTGCTATGCTTCTGGTTTCTCTGATAGTGGAAGAGAAGGCTTCATTAGCATTAATATATAAATTAATAAATTACCTAAACTTTAAAAGGATTAATCCTCAGAATCAAATCCTGGCTTCACCATTGCTAACAATATTGTACTAAAAGCATTTGTAACAGTAATAATTGTTTTTACTTTGCAACATTGATAGAGGATATTAAAAATATTTATTTTATCTTGTTTTATAGACTGTTTTTGATCTGGAGCAAAGAGAAGATATGGATTTCTTCACACCACAATACAAGCTTATGTATACAGAAATGGAAAAATTCTTTAAAAAAAGTCAAAACTTAAGAGAAAGTAACAAATATTTGCAATCAGAATTAACCAATACAATGGCAGAACTGCAGGCTATGCAGAAACTTTCAGCTATTGATAAGGAAATGATAGAACAACTCAAGGAAGAAATGGAAAGGAAGTTGGATCAACAAATGGATGAGTTGAATTATAATGAAGAAAACAAAGCAAATGAAGTGCTTTATGAACAGATCAGTAAACTTTCATTGCTAATCAGTGAAAAAGATGGAGTCATAATTGAGCTGCAAGATGCGTGAGTAAGAAAGAATAATGAGATAAAGTGGAATAAAACCACGGAATTTTTAAAATACTCTTTATGTTTTAGTTACTGCATCTATCAATTATAGGCATATTACAAATATCCATCTTGGGAAAGAACAGTAAGTAATTCCAGGAAATAATACTTCCAGATGAAGTATGATGAACATACTGTTTATTAAAAATTAAGTTTTTATTTAGGATGCTCTTTAAATGCGATGTTTCTCAGGCTCCCATTCAATATTGCACATGAAAGACAGCTTAGTTTTGCTCAGAGGCCCCTTCATTAGGCTTGAGTTCCTTAACGTGCCGTAAGTTACTACATTACTATGTAACTCCGATTTGCACTATAGCCTGTGTATCTCATTAGCCACAGTAGATACTGATATCCATCCATCCGTCCGTCCATCCATCCATCCACCCATCCATCCATTATGAATTTATGTCTGACCAGTATTAGTGGTTGTGCCTGCTGACAAATCCATTCAGACAGAATGTAGCTTCATCTGAGAACACAATTTGTCTTACAAAAACTGAATTGCTGTTAATGCACTCCATCATTTCAGAAAAACAGGTGGTTGTGTCTCCTGACAAATCCATTGACAGAATGTGACTTCATCTGAGAGTGCCCAAGCAGTCAATAATAATTGTTAATTCAGGTGGGTGAAATTAACTCATTATTTTTCTTTTGATTCTTTTATGCACAGTGTGCAGCAAAAAGAAATCTTTCTTCAATATTAACGTTTCCCATCCATTAGGTATTAGAAGGTTCTTTCCTTATCAATAAATTACTAGAACTTTATACGAAAAAGTAAACACTGATAGCCTTGCAAGAGCAATGTGCATTGTATGTTTCAGAACTTCTGGTATTCACTTTGGACAATTCAATAACTACCAGTATTGGTCACTGTTGAGCATCGGCCCAACCAAAGCTCCCTATATATTCTCTGTATACTGAGTTTTGTGTTAGCCACATGCTTCCAAAATTATTTAGGTGGTTCTGGACTTTTGATTAAGAATCTATTAATGGTATGGTCTGTATAAAGCTTTATAAGCGAACATATCTTAAATGAATAGATAAAACTGAATGCTTTATATTGCCAATTTATTTGTGGAAGGGACCTTCTAAATTGTGATAATGGGCAGTGTTCCCTCAGGACCCCTTAGAGTGCACTGGATTCCAAAATTTGTAAATAGAACTATGACAAAATTTCTTTCTGTTTTGGTTCTCTCAGAAAAACTAAGCAACTATGATGATGCTCACAACAATAGTTTATATTTTGGTGCGGGTTTTATTTTTTATTATCGTCTTTACCTAGCTGCGGGAATATAGCAGCAGGAATAATGTTTTTACTGAATGATGTAATAGTTTGATAGCAGACGCTACTCTTATCTTCAGGGTTGTGGTTACAGAATGGAATGCATAAGTCAACGTTCCTTTATCACAACATATTTATTCGTTAATTTACACTTTTAGCACCATATTAATTATTCAAAGACTTTGCACAGGATAAAAGTTTGGTGAAAGTTCCATGTTCACACACTACCAAACACACGTCTGATCATCATGAGCATACAGACGCTAATGAAAACTAGTCCTTTGGCGTCTTCCTGACGCAACACTGCCATTCTTTTGTATTCATCCGCGCAACAGTTCTCGTTGGTTGAACACGAAGTGACAAGAAAACATTGGCTATCTTGAATATTGAAAAATAAGTCCCTGATACACCCAAATTAAAAGAATTAGAAATTTACACACTCTTACAAAAATATTTACATGAACGACCCTCTATTGGTCAATATTCTGTCTCATATGCCCCTTGTTTTGTTTTTCAAGTTGCCACCTTATTTACAATCTTGAAACACAATACAATACTTCTCCCTACTCCTATGATTCAATCACTTTGTACAATATTTTCTTTTTTTTTTTTTTTTCTTTACAGTCTTCTTCACTGTTTGTCTTTGTCTTTTGTTTTGACATGATACAGCATGTCTTTATAAATTTCACATATTCGATTACCACACAATACATTCAGTTATTATACAATACATATCCAGTTATTGTACAACACATTTAGTTATTACACATGTCCAATTATTATACAATACATATTCAGTTGTTATACAACACATTTAGTTATTACACAACATGTCCAATTATTATACAATACATATTCAGTCATTGTATAATATACCCAGTTATCATATCACATATGTTGTTATTATACAATACACTTTCAGTTATTATACAATACATATTCAGTTATTGTACAACGCATTTGGTTACTACACAACATGTCCAATTATTATGCAATACATATTAAGTTATTGTACAACACATATTCAGTTCTTATACAACACATACTCAGTTATTGTACATTTGACATTGACACAAATATAATTTAAGTGTATCATGGTTTATTATGTGGTTTTTGACTTGTATTCATTGCTATGAGGAGAGAAAAACAGGATACAAATTTTGAGCTAATGATTATGATCATGTTTATGGCAATATTTTATTCAGTTCTTTGCCTTCTTTGTCTTATAAGCTTATGTATAGGCAGGTTGTTGAGTCGGTTCTTAAACTCTGATGTTACTTATGGTACTAATTTTCTTAATTGGGTTATTATTCATTGTTGTTTGGTTCAACACTTCTTCGAGCTTAGCATTGGCTATATTCATCTTAATTCATGGGCATTGTTTTTCTGATTATGGTTTTCCTCACTTCACTAATTGTCACTTCTTTGTCTCTTATTTCTATAAGAGAAAACTTCTATATTTATAATTATTCTGTAATTGTATTATTTTTCTTCTCAATTTACCCTCGACATCTTTGTGTCGAAATATTATATCTTTGTCATCATAATTGATTCCTTTTTATTTTTGTTCCTGACATCCTTATGTCAAAAACATATTATCTTCCGTCGCTATGATTCATTTATTTAATGACAATCAGTGTCCTCATCTGTCTTTGTTGACAATGCTCATTGTGGTCGATATAGCCAATGACTATGTTGATTTTCTTCCTTGTTGTAATTCCTAATCTGAACATAATTTTCTATAAGTAACCCATTAAAAATTGTTATCTTCTTTCATCTCTACTACTCCTGCCTTACACATTCGTTGGCAAAGACTATTTGGTCCTTTCTTTGTATGGCTTCAATTTATTTTTATGGTATCTTCCTACCAACTTGCCATTTGTATTCTGTAGCTCATACATGTGGTCACCCAGCTGTTTTGTTATGACCAGTGGTTCCATCTTTCTCTTCGTGTAGCCATGGTGTCGATGTCAATTGTAAGTTGCTGAGATTTTGTTGTTTGTCATCCACTCGGTTGGGATGAACTTAGTTGTTGTAATTTCCCTGAGTGTTGGTGGTGGTTGTCGTTTCTGTATTCTGTGCAGCATCTGCCCTATTTGGCACATCTTCATCTACTTCCTGTTGTCTTATGTTGCCAGTGTACCATTGGTCTCTGCCCCTTTGGTGTGAACCTCTGTCATATGACGGTCTGTGGTTGTTCAAGTGTTCCCTACTGAATCGCATGTGATTCACTTGATGGGTATGGTCTCCTGGTCTTCCACGATCATATGTATATGTTCTGTATCTCGATTCACCATTCGGTATTGTGTCGTGGTACCACTGTCTTGTGTTCTCCATCCTCTCGCCATGATTATGTGGTTGTGGGAAATGGTGTGCCCCTCTCCCCCTTTCATGGGTGCTCCTACTATTTCTATGTTCTCCCTCACTCTGGTTGTTCGTAGCCGTGTTCCAGTTTAGGATGGGTGAGTTTGGGTGACCGTTCCTATGTCTATGCTCATTAGGCCGACCATTTTGTGTTTCGAAGGCTGTCAGCAATTCTATCATATCTGCACAATCTACTGGCCTCGCAACAATTAACCCTGTTCTCACTGTGTCTGGGAAATGTCTTATTATGCTGGCAATTAGTTCTGCCTCCGACAAGTTGGGGTCTAATAGCTTTCCTTTGTTGGCTACTTTCATAAAATAATCGACTAACGACAACCCTTTGGTTGGATCGTATCTACCTGTCGCTAGCTCTACCCTAGTTTGGTTTTGTTTAGCTGGGCCCCAATACCTTGATAGGAATAAATTTCTGAATGAGCTATACGACTCATGACCAGCTAGTGTTAACCTGAGCCATTCTAATGCCTTGTTTTTTAAGCTTTTCTTAACTATCATCATCCTAAGCTCATTTGGTATCCTTTTCACTTTAAAATATTCTTCCATCTCTTTAACAAAGAGTTTTGGATCGTCTCCCTTCTCCTCGTCAAATGTAGGTGGTGTGATTTCATGTAATATGCTGTTGGTGTAACATGTGTTGTGTGTCGTGTCATTGTTTGGTTGTGAACCTCTTTCTCTGTATGGTGAGTCAACATTTTGTACATTATTCAAATAACTCTCATCTTGTACATTACTTACATCTAAATCATCTTGTCTTTGTAATGCCTTCACAACATCATTTACATTAGCCAAACTTTCTTTCCCTTTTTTCATTTCTTCACAAATTGATTTTAAATCATTCTTTATTTCTAAGTGGCTTTGTTTCATATCATTTATAGCATCCTGTTGTGAAAGCACCACATCATTCATTGTCTTAATTTTAGGAATTACAATTTGTTCTACAGTTTCATTAATAATGTCTTTCTTTACTACCTCAATCTCTTTCCTTAATTCCTCAGTTATTTCTGCTTTTACATTTGTTATCTTACAGTCTACACTTGTATTACATTCTGTTATTTCATCTCTACATCTAGCAATTTCACCTTCTAATACAATCTTATTCTCTCTCATTTCTGATTCTATTTTTCCCATCCTATCTCCTACAATTTCTATCCTAGCTTCTAAGGCTTCCTTTGTTTCATTTAAGTTTTTATGTACTAATTTTAAATTAGTTTCCATTACTTTCATGTTTTCTTTATACTCCTGTCTTCCTAATTGTATTTTCTGTTCTAGGTTCTGTCTACCTAATTCCATTTGCTGTTCTAAGTTCTGTCTACCTAATTCCATTTTCTGTTCTAAGTCTTTTCTCACTTCCTCCATTTTCTGACCTATCTCTTCCTTATTCTGTTCCAGTTTCTGACCTATACTCTGACCTAAACTTTGTTCTATGTCCTGTTTTAATTCTACATTATTTTGTTCCATTTTCTGACCTAATTCTACCTTGTTTTGTTCCATTTTCTGACCTATTTCCTTCATATTCTGTTCTAGTCTTTCAAACATGATCATTAATAACCTTTGGTCTTTGCTTATTGTTAGCTGTTCCTCACTTTCTAATTCTACCTGATAACTAGGCCTATCTGCCCCTTCCCCCACTCCTGTTTCTATCTCTTTTCGCGACATTTTAATTTCTTTATCCAATTCACTTAAGGTTAAAAGTCCCATTATTTTTCCGCTTCTTAAAAACATTAACAAATGGAAATAAAATGTATGTAAAAACAAAAATTTTGGATCCTACTTTCTTTTCCGTTGGTTCTCCGTCCAGTTATTTACGTCTCCTGGGTAGTTGGCTTCGCTAGATGATCTCCGGTGTTTTTCCCACGTTGATTATTCATGCATCGATGTTCCGATGGGTCGTTAATATCAAACGATGGTCTAATGGCGTCTTTTGCCTGCGCGATGGGATGGCGTCATTTGATGTTAACACTTCGTACTCGTAATTTTGCATTCCATTCTAAATTCGCGCTCCACGTTGGGTAAGCCATTTTGGTGTGGGTTTTATTTTTTATTATCGTCTTTACCTAGCAGCGGGAATATAGCAGCAGGAATAATGTTTTTACTGAATGATGTAATAGTTTGATAGCAGACGCTACTCTTATCTTCAGGGTTGTGGTTACAGAATGGAATGCATAAGTCAACGTTCCTTTATCACAACATATTTATTCGTTAATTTACACTTTTAGCACCATATTAATTATTCAAAGACTTTGCACAGGATAAAAGTTTGGTGAAAGTTCCATGTTCACACACTACCAAACACACGTCTGATCATCATGAGCATACAGACGCTAATGAAAACTAGTCCTTTGGCGTCTTCCTGACGCAACACCGCCATTCTTTTGTATTCATCCGCGCAACAGTTCTCATTGGTTGAACATGAAGTGACAAGAAAACATTGGCTATCTTGAATATTGAAAAATAAGTCCCTGATACACCCAAATTAAAAGAATTAGGAATTTACACACTCTTACAAAAATATTTACATGAACGACCCTCTATTGGTCAATATTCTGTCTCAATTTAATGGCACTAGAAAATGCCAGGTTCATATCAGTGAGCTTTTTTGGTGCGCTAGAAGTTTGTACACAAGAAGTTAATGAACCCACAGAAATGAGGCTGCTGCAATAAGAAAACATTTAAACACCATGAAAATAAAATCTTTGTAATTGAGGTTGTATTCCTTATATTTTCAAATTTACCATTAATTATTCAAACTCAAGCCCAAACTTATTCACCATTAATATAACAAGATATTCATTGTTTTGTCAGATTACATTAGTTGATACAAAATTACCTTTATATCAATCAATCAATTCATTCATCCAATTTACCTTAGAGGAAGATGTAGGATATGTCACAATTCATATTATACAAAAGCTTATATACAATATACAATAAAAAGTGCATATAGAATATATAGTTAATTACAATAAATAGTACAATTCATCCTGATATTACAATAGTGTATTCCTTCTCAAACATGAAGAATACTTCACTGTTATTAGTACTTCTATTTTTAATATTCATAGTTCTCTTCTGTCAGTTTTATCTCTCAATTGCATGAAACAGAAACAAAAATAAAAGTCCTTAATTGAATGTTTAAGGTTACTATTATATAATTTCTCAAGTCTTATCTATATAACTCATATATTCTTTTACTGAGTAGAACTGGTTGAAATTTTGGAATTTGTGAATTTCCTTTTTAAACTTGGTTACTGATTTAATGCTCTTTAAACGTTCAGGTACTTGATTAAATATTTTGTGCTCTGTATTTAAATGATTTCTGAAAAATTTAAATTCTATGGGCATTTATATGGATTTTTTCCCCTGGTGTTATGGGCATGTATATCTGTGTTCATTGTTGTTACCCAAATTTCTTTTAACATGAATTAACATTTCTTTTCTATAGAAGCTCAGAAAGGTATGTTTAGTTGTTTCAAATATTCTCTACAGCTTTCTCTACCAGAAATACCCACTATGATTCTTAACACTCTCTTTTGTAATTTAAATATTGGATTACTATAGGTAATTTGAATTTCCCCATAGCTTTATTCCATATAATAGTTATGGGTTAAAATAAGTGTAATAGCAGGCTTTTAGTACACACTAGAAAGACGAGACTTTAAATGGAAAAAGATAAAGCACACTTTACTTAATTTCTTTTGAATTTCTTCACATGTTTATCCTACCTCAGATGTTGGTCAACCCACAGATCCAAACATTTTACTTCAGTTTCTAGTTTTGTTATTTTTGATCCAAATTTGATGCTTGACAACCCCTGGTTCTATTGTTGAATTGAACAGCTATGGTTTTGTCCTGATTGATTATTAGTTTGTTGATTTTAAACCAGTTAGACATTTTATTTACTGTGGATGAGATGGTATCTTCAAGCTTTTTACTGTCCTTTCCACTAATGAGTATACTTGTGTCATCAGCAAAGAGTGCAATGTTTACATCAGGTTCATCCTTTAAATAGAGTGATATTATTGATGTAGATCAAAAATAGAAGGGCATGCAGGACTGATCTTTGGGGTACCCCAAAGAATACATTTCTTTTTTTAGAGTCTTATTTTATATATCCTAAATAATCAATTTCTACTCCCTGTTTTCTAGATATCCAGTAAAGCAGTTATAAGCTATGTCTCTCATTCCACAATAATTGAAGGGTTTATTGAGCAAAATATAATGATCTACCATATTGAATGCCTTAGTTACATATATTGAGAAATAGTCCCACCCCTGGTTCACTACTGTTCATTTAGTCATAGTTGCTATCAACAAAATTCATGATGGCTGCACTAGTAATTTTACATTTCTGGAAACCGAATTGACAGGAATTGACTATATCAAACTTAGAAAAAGTTGAGTCATTCTTCTACACATTATTTTACCTATAATGTTTGAAAAGACTGACAGTAGGTTTATTGACCTGTAATTATTGGTATCATGTTCATCTCCTTTTTTAAAAATTGGTTTTACTTTCGCTTGTTTCAATGCTTCTGGGAATTGTCCATTTTCCAGTGACTTGTTTATCAAAAAGCAAAGGGGTTTTATAATGTAGCCACTGCAGTTTTTTAATAATTTCATTTGAGCTACCATCCCAAGTTTCTGATTTTTTGTTCTTTAATTTCCTGATGATAGCCAATACTTCCTTTTCAGTAGCTGGTTCTAGAAAAAGTGAATTAGCATTCCTGAACTCATAATTGTTGGTCTCAATTCTTTCTGCACAGCTTTTATTTTGCATTTAATTGTAATTTTCACAAAATAATCATTGAAAGTATTAGCTATTTCCTTGGCTTTGGTAATTAAATGGTCATTTGTTCTTAATTGAATATTTCTGAAGGCCGGTTGTTTCTGGTTAGTTTCCTGTTTTATTACCTCACACATTGCTTTTTGTTTGTTCTTTGAGATGCTAATCCTGATATCATTGCTCATTAATTTTGCAGCTTTTATGAGTTTCATACATTTTTTGTACTTTCTGTAATACATTTTAAGACTTTATGGTACATTTTCTTTTTTAACTAGTTTGCTTGATGATCTCAGTATTTCTTTGGAAATTAATAAAGCTATAGTTGCCCATTTTGAGGGCCCTAACCTTATTTTTCGCCTTACAATAGGAAATACCAGTTCATAGTAATACTTGAATATATTTAGGAAATGCGTACCTATTTTAATTACAGATTCCCCTGAATAAACTTCATTCCATGTCTCTTTGCTCAATATATAGGTAATGCAAATATTTGTAATTTTCCATATACATTTGACAAACTTTTTTGAATGTTGTGCATGGTTTTTCAAACTTATGTTTCTGGTGCCATTTAAACGATATGGCCTGGGCAAAGTGATCTGATAGGCAGGTGTCAAATACTTTTATCTCATAATCTTGATGTTTGTGTAACTGTTGTGGGTACTTCTACTGTTGGCATCAAACCATTCATATTTAGGAGCGATAAACTTTGATTTATCAGAATTGTTTAAAGAAAATCAATATACATGTCTTCCATTATTATAATGTTTTTATTTGTCTTATGCAATTAAAAAAGAACAGAGCCCAAGGTTTCTAGAAAAGTAGTTAGGTCACTTGTAGAGTTCTGATATATGCAAATATAACTAATTTGTTAGGGATTTCTATAACACTGTATCAACTTAACTACAATATTTATCAGTTTAAATGTATAATACATTTAAATAGCTATTAAATTGAGTCTATAAACTTATCTATGCTGTAATAAGCCTCTCTCTATAGCAAACTGTTCAAATCTCTTTTGAGACAATGCATGGACTATAAATACTGTTAAATTTGCTGACAATCTATTGAATAGCATAATCCCAGAATACTTTACCCTTTTTGCAAACAGGGATGTTTGATGTTCAATAACTCTAAATTTGCTTTGTTTCTAGTATTTTGCAATTTCATAAAATTATTCATATTTTGCTTCACATAACAAATGAGCGTTTTTTCAAAAGTCGATAAATGCAGAAAGGTAAATTTTGGGGGAAATGCCTTTTTTATATATCATACCAAAATACTAATTATAGAAACCTGATAATTTAATATTTACACTGTGTTTCTTAGCAGAATTCTGAATATTTGTATGACTTTCCTGAACTTTTCACTCTTTATATAAAAATGAATGGACAATGTTTGCAAGCTTTTTCAAAAGTCAATAAATGCAAGGAGAGAAGATAAAAGTTCTATTCATATACACTAAAAGTATTCTTTTTACTTTTTATATTTTTATCTTTAAACACTAACTATAAAGAAGGATACTTTATTGCTCTTTTTGCATGGAAATACAATAGCATACTACAATATAGCATTTTTGTATCATTAATTTTTCATACATGTTTGAAAAACGGAAGTGCAAAATAGCGAGAAACAGTACTGAAATACATTTTTATTGATAAGCACATTTAAAGTGTTTTTAAAATCTTTTTAACAATAATTACAAAGACGGCTGCTTTATTTTTCATTTTGCATACAAATACAATGTTATACTGCAATACTGTGATACAATACTTTAGTATTGTACTTTAGTACTACACTTTTCCATAAATTTTTGATAAGAAGATGTGCAAAATAAATATTAAAATACAAACAAAATACTGTCTACAACAGTACTGGCAACCTCTGGATCACTTTCAACAATGTCCTTATAAAAATCTTCTTCTCCTTGTGGTACGCTAAAGTGCCTCATAAGTTTTAAGACATTCTTTTTCTTTTCCTTGCTGACCATGTTCTTCTTTTCCAAGGTGGTTGCTTTCCTCACTTCCTGGCTACAGTTTCTGGATTTTCGTACCTCAACCTCTACATGACTTCCATTATAAGTGTCTGATACTGATGACAATACCTTCTTCTTAGACTTTCATAAGCCATCACTCACTGAACAGTTATTTTGAAAGGCATCTTAGATCACAGGGCTTTTAGTGCATTGGACTTGAGATCCTTTGCTTCCCAATCTTTATTTACTATCTTAACTATACCATGCTGTTCCAGCACTTTATAATATTCGGTAGCTGAAAGAATGTCCTCCTTTTTTCAATAGTCTTTTTCCACTCTACCAAAAACTGTCAGGAGGCATATAACTGTGTCCAGGAATAGGGAAGTAATGCACTAGTTTATTAAGTTTTCTGCTTTCTTCCATAAAGGCCATTAGCATGCAGATCATTACTGTATTTTTATTTTGACTGCTACAGGAGTCCGAAAGCAAATGAATTTCATTTGGGCCATTTTCCTGGGATACCTCAAGGTTTCTGAGGAAATTCAGTAGAGCAGAGGCTACATGATTGCATCCTTTAGGTCCTTCAAGTATAAAAAGTAATCCCTTCCTTTGTATGTGCTCGGGAATGAATCACAATGCACAAATTATAAAGCCAAACTTATCTTGAATAGAACACTTCACCTATGGAGAGCTTTGGTATTGGCTGATTCTGTTGTATGTCAAAACATACTTTAACCACGTTTGGATTTTCCTCCTTCATTATTGTATAGAACTTTTTGCACGGAGCTTGTGCAACCTGTGGTTTGTTCTTAATTGATTCTTTTTTTTCCAGATCTTGTTCCTTCTTCAGTTTCAGCAGGCCAATCTTGCATGTTGAGCATGCATCTGTATTAGGAGCTTTAAATGGCAAAAGTTAAAGCAGTGATAGCAACTATGTTTGTATTTCGAGTTTTTTTTCTTTTCTTTATTTCTTTCTCACATTATCACTGACAATGACGTCCTGCATTGTTGGACTTCCTACTATCTGCACATTCAGTTTAATAGCCTGCTCGATTAAATGCAAACTTCTCCCTGACAAAGCTGGCCCAATATGAATGACATTAATAGGAGCTTCTTTTGCGTGTAAAACAAATTCCTAATATTGTTTCTGGCGGCAAGTGTTCATCCAGTATTTCTTTTTTTCTTTTCTTTATTTCTTTCTCACATTATCAGTGACAATAACGTCCTGCATTGTTGTTGTCCCTTCAGGTCCCTCAGAAGCTTGGACTGTCAGCGTTTATTGACTTTTGCTTTAAATGACTGAGAGCAAATATCGAGCTTTGCAAAAACTTGAAGATTTCAACACCCCATAACAACAGCAAATATCGGATTTTGACAAAATCAGTTCAGCAGTTCATGCACGGCAATAAGCTTTATATGTAACTGCAAAAATCTGAATTTCGATCAAATGAGCATTTATCAACTTTTGAGAAAAACGTTAATGTTTTTAATTCTTTAAAAAAGTGGCCTACACAAGTCAATTTTATCATTATTTGTAATGGTTCTAATGGTTCTTTTATGATCCAAATTGACATGAATTATACATTTTATTTTACTGTTTATCAACTTATATAAGCAAACCATGGTGAGTTAGTATCTATGGCTTCACTGCACAAGCACAATTAAGGTAATTAGAAAAAGTTTCAAATCTCTGCTATGGCTGTTGGCTGATGTCTTTGTTCCATGACTGGAAGGGGCCTTTTAGCAAAATTAAGCAGTCTTTCATGCCCACTATAGAATGGGATGCTGAAAACAATAGAACTTAAAGAGAATCCATAAATAAAAACTCAATTTAAATTTTTCAAAAGGAGAAGTATTCTGTTTTTCCTTTTGTAAGCCTGAAAACCTGGCTTCAGGGGAGATTTTTAAATATGAAATATGCTTAGCTTATGTATCTTTGAATAAGATAGTAACAGTGATGTGAATCTAAATTATAATGAAAATTGAGTAGGACTGAAACACTTAGCAGTTGTGCACCGTTTTTGGACATCCAACCACAACATTACACCAAACATAAAACTTTCAAAAGCTACAAAACATGCTGCAGAGTTGAATACCTGGGAGAAAATTCGTATCATAAGAAACAAACTCTGCATAATGAACTTTGATTTTCTGCCACCAAACCCTTTATAGAATTCATCAGCCCACCACTAGATGTCAGCTCAACCAACCACAGGTCAAAAAAGATCTACAAGAACCAGTTGGGCAATTCTGATGATTAGAACAATTAAGTTCTTGAAACTGGTTGGGATTAATTACATGCAAGTGATGTTAAGTGTTTCAATCCAATCCAATTTTCATTATAATGAAATATGTTGCCTGTACTTAGAAAATTCTGGAAGCCTATTAAATTCAGTGTTTGTCCTACCACACACTGAAGTTCACTCTTCACTTCCTCAAAGATTGATATAGACGCACGAAGGGACAAACCACGCATTTCTAGTATTTTTAATGCTTGAGGTATAATTTTGAAATGCACCTTTATGATAGCCAAGTCTCTCTGCAATGTTTCATTTCTGAAAATGTTCTGTGAATGTTGAATTGCCAAAGCATCATTTGGATTCTGACTGCAGACAACTTCTTTAACTGCACTGAAATTGTCAGCATAAAAGAAAGCAGCATTTATCCATGTACTCCAGCGGATAAAAATTGGTTCCAGGGGTACAGGATGTTCCAGGAGTTCTCTATAAGCAGCTATAAGCTGGGGCTTTTACAAATACTTTCTTTGTAGTAGAAATTAAGGTATTTACTTCAGGAAACTGCTTCCGTATGACTTCTGCTACTCTTTGAAGCCCATGTACATTATATGTAACGTGGATTAAATGGGGATAAAATACTTTCAGACCTGAAGCCTCTTGCAGCATGTAGGCTGCAGCATCTGGAAGCAAAACCTGTCATTTCTATTCATTACCTGCTTCTGGCCATAATATTCTTAAAGCATTGTTGACAAAGCGAGCAATGGTGGAATTATTAGTTTTCTCTAACACCCTAGAAGCGACCAAATATTTCTTCACTGAATGGATCAAGGCTTCACGGGTGATCAGCCGTGTTAGATTTATAAAGGTCGAGCTTCCTAAAGATGGTCATGGAGTCTAAAATGGTCGAAAGCTCGACCTTTATAAATCTAACACAGCTGATCACCCGTGAAGCCTTGATCCATAACATTCGCTGTGAAAGCTTCAAATCTTACATTTCTTCACTGAGTTTACTTACTAGAAAATTTGCCACATGACATCCACAGGAGTCAGTAGTGTCGTCCACCACGTTCCATATAAGACAATCTTTCAAATCATCTTGAATTTCTTTAATTGCTGTTCGGTAACAGTCTTCAAGGTAGTTTTTCCTGAGGGTGATTCATTTGGAATGGTATGATTACAATATTTATCTAAGAAATTCTAGAACGTGGGATTGCTAAGCGAGTTCCATGGGATATTTGCTGCAATTAGCACGTGGCATAAATCACTGCAAAATTCAATTCTCAAATTAGATGAAGAGGGTTTTTGTTGTGTCAATACTTTTGCTTCAAGGAAGTTTGTTTCTTTTTAGCTGCAAGATGTTGATTCGTTTTTGAATGTTGGCTTAGCTGGAACTTTTTCTCACATGCAATTTGTTTTTTACACACTGTACAGAAAACTACTTTTCCATCTGTAGTATAATCCAAGTGAGAGTCCTTAACCCGCTGTTTTAAAACTTCACCTTTGCACTTCTCAATTTTGGCATTACAACTGCACATGGGACAAACGACAAACCACTAATTAACAGCAGAACGAAACTATCTTCTGGTGCTGATAGCAAAGCGGGAAGTCCCCAAGGGTGTATCCTGCAAACATCTACTCATATCATGTGAAGCTGAGTCATATACACACAAGAGGCTCCATATGGGTTGCCTTGCTTGTACGGAGAGGCTCAATATGGGTTGCCATGCTTGTATGAGAACGGCATGTTACTTATGTTATACAAATTAGAAAGCATTTAAATTATCAATTTATAAAATAGTAGTCAATACTGTAAAAACATTTGATATATGCACAAACATGCCATAATCATTAAATATACAAATATATGCACCATAAAACTTTACATTCAGAAAGAGGTGAACTTCAAATGTACTCCGAACTTTGTTTCCATATCATATATAAAAACAGAAACAAACATGCATTTGCATATAAATCCCATGTCTGCTTATTATATATGATCAGATTGTCATCGATAAATGGCTCAATAAAAGAATTGTCTTTGCCAGTTTAAGTAGAGAAACTTTTTAAGTGTTCAGCTGGGTTTAAACAGGTTTATGGCTCCAATTAGAGAAACATGTTACGCTTGGCAGGAAAATAGCTGAAAGAACTTCAAAAAAGCACTAAATCATAGCATAAATAATCATATTTATCTTACAAGTCCAAATGAAGTCCAGTATCTTTGGGGTACAATGTACACTGCATATTTGCATGGCTATTAGCATTAGCACTTCAGTTCCAATGATGTTAATGATGGCCACTGGTAGTAGTAGCAGTAATGTTAGTGGTCCTTTAGAAGCATAAGGCTGTAGATTCAAATTCTAAACAGACTTGTCATATATATTTGCTGAGGCTTTCATGGCCAGTGTCATGAAGAACAGAGTTGTTTTCCAGGCTGTGGTCTAGTAGGATTAATGTACTGAAAAAGCTTTATTAACCCTTTCATGCCTGAATTATTTTGCTACTTATGCTGTTCTTCCTCTAATTTGAAACTGGTTTAGATTAGGCGGTCTGGGACACCTTCAGCCTGCTGGCTTGAAGAGCCATGATCGTTAAGGCAACATGTAGTGCACTGGCCATGCACTCAAAGCCTGAGGTCGTGAGCTCGAGTCTCGGCAACTGCAGTCAAATGTGCCTGTGGTAAAGGTCGGGGAGAGCCCACATAAAATAATCGGTGTGATGGCACGCGTGGATGATGACGGGGTATCATTTGACTGCAGTTGCATGGATTTTGCTTCTTTTCTTAAAAAAAAAACACTACAATATAAACTGTAAAAAAATAATTTTTTATAATTCAAAACGTCTCAAATATGTATTTTTAATTGGTGACAGACAGTATAACAAGAATATAGCAGAAAAAAAGTTAAAACTAGTACAAATAGGAAAAAAAGCCTATGTATCTTATAATACACATCAGGCATGAAAGGGTTAACAGAACGGATCCATAGCACCCACAAACAGCTCGACACTACTGGCCGACTTCTACTCAAACAGCACTACCACCTGGCCAACACATCAAAAGAAAACTGGGAAAAGATTGACAACACACACTATTCTATGAAATCAGCACTTGATCAAGCAACATCCAGTCAGAAATCATAATTTCTACATTGCCAAAACAAAGTATAAAACCTTTACAAATCATTTTAAAATTGAGATTTTAGCTTCTGTGTGAACATTTTGTCTGTCAATACCTTGAAAAAATAGGTATCATGTTGTATAGATTACTCCTTTGTGAGATATACTGTTGATCGTTTTAACAAGTCAACGACAACAAATTATTTTAATAGCACATGTTTAATGAGAGTGGATATCTTATTTTTTTGCAAATAACACAAGTTATCATGAACAAAGGATACTGTTTCTAGATTGTATATTCTTACATGCTAATGGCAATATGCTTAGTTCATTGAAGTTTGATTGTCCTTAGGATTCTTTCTTACAGTTTAAATACTACTGCAGATTGATTAGAGGTCCCCAGAGTGGAATTCCATAAGTAAGAAGAGAGTAAACATAACCAATGCATACAGTTCTCATAGCCTCTGTATTGCAGACTTTGATAAAATTTTAATTGCATATGTAGTACAGCTTAGCTGCTTACAAAGGGTAAGAATATGCTTGTTCCAAGGAAGTCTTGAACTACAGTAGGTGAGACCTAACCTGGTACTTGACAGCTGATTCACACATCTGCGAATGAAGCTAGACTATCTCATTTAATCAACTAATTGTTGAGCGATGTGTTTGTAACATGACTGGACAAGAGAGGGCTATCCTTGTTCACAGCTGAGCAAATCATGTAGCTGTCAAGTGACAGGTTGGCTCTCGCCGACCTTAGTATAAGTTTCATTATACATGACTGAATTATCTATCAAAATTTAGTATTGACTTTCAGAGTTAGGACATCCAGTAAAGCCTAGGTAGCTAGTCCTATCAGCATTCACAGTCAGTCTATTACATTTGAGCCAATGAGTTAGTTTATACAGTGAGCCATTTAAGGTTGACTGCAATGAAACTGCTAGTATTTCTGAAAACAAAATTTGCATCTTCAGCAAATAGAGTACTATTTTTATGTGCAAGGTGAAGCAGAAGATCTTAAGAATTACAACTTAAGACTACTTATTACCAATTTCCACAAGATGGGAGCTATTTCCAAGAAATATATGGAACCATAAATTTGCTCTCTTCTTATGCCAAAGCAATCAAGGTTTTGTAAGAGAAAATCATAACTCAAATTGTATGTTTGAGATAGTAGTGTGATCATCCAGGTAGCCTATTAGGTTATTCGTGATCTCTTTGATAACCTTAGCAAGAACAGAGAGCAGGGTTATGGGCTGATAATTTTCAGTGGGTGTTCTCTCTCCCTTTTCAAAAATTAGCTTAATTTTTATTATAAGAGTTTCAGGAATGCAGCCTATTACAAAGGACAAATTACATATATCCATAAGAGGTTTAAGAAAATATTTTTCCATATTGCTTTACAATTGAATTGGGAATGTTGCCAGAACCACTGGAAGTTTTGTTTTTATGGAATTGATTGCTTGCTGAACTTTCCAGCCATAGGCTAGGATGAATCTCAAGTGAGAGCATTTCCGTGTGATGATTTTCTGTGACTCTAAAGTTGTAAGGGGAGAAAGAATGTCTCCATGGACTCTAACAGGCATTTTGAGATGTTATCCTTCACAATTAACAATCTATCAGTGGTTTACAGAGCTTAGAAGAGGAAGAGATTCACTCAAAGATGAAGACAATGCAGGAGGCAACTGGCTGCAGCAACAATGGATGAAAATGTGATGAAACAGTACATGTTGTGGGAAGATCATCATTGCACATACTATTTACAGATTCAAGAATATTAGATCAACAGTACCATCCTTCAAGAAAAAATGTCAGGAAGCTTTGGAGTCATTGGGTTTCCCACCACCTCACAAATGAATAGACATATGTGCAATGATGCAAGGAAATTATAGAAAAATGTGCTGGGGAAAATCCAAAAACATATTAAACATTGTAACAGGTAACAAAAGCTGGATATATCAATATGAAACTAAGCAACGAACATCAATGTGGGTCTTCCCAGGAGAGAATAATCCAAACAAAAGTGAGACAAGCAAGAAGATGATCTGTTTGTTCTCAGGCAGTAATCATATTGTGACAGTTTTACTTGAGGCACAAAAGACTATCACTGCCAGATGATATAACACAAAATATCTGCCATAAGTCTTCAATGAACTGAAAACAAAGTGTCCTGAGACTGGTCTGCTTGGAATTTTGTTGCACCAGGACAGTGCCTCTGCCCACACTAAACTAGAAACAACCCAATTTCAGGAGTCATCCTCTCTATAGTCCAGACCTGGCCCCATATAACTTTTTCTATTCCCTAAAATAAAAGAAAAAGTCGAGGTCAATAATTTGAATTACCTAAAACTGTAGTAGCTACTTGCAAAGAATATATTTGTACTCTTTCCATAGAAGAATGGTGTTTGGCATTTGAAAAGTGGTTTGGAAGGATGAGACAGTGTATAGAATGCAATGGAGATATAGTGATAAGGTCTAAATTTTTAAACTCTTGCATTCATTCTCAAAATTTTAAGAGTGACTTCATATATACAGTTGGAAGAGGGATAGGTGCCATCTGTTTAGGAGGCAATTTTATATGTAGAGATAAGTAAAACATCAATATTCTTTCAAGTACTTAGCGTCTGTGCTCTTTTCATGCCATTTTAACAAAAATATGGAATGATTAAGACAATCTTATTGATGCATCAGACCAGTACTAAGTCTACACTTTATTTTTTGTATTGCAGGGGCAGCTATCCAGGGGAAGTAAGTAATTTGTTGTCATTGACTTGCTAAAACAATCAGCAGTATATCTCACAAAGGAGTAATCTTATACAACAAGATACCCATTTTTTGCAAGGTATTGACAGGCAAAATGTTAACACGGAAGTTAAAATCTCAGTTGAAGAAAATTATGGTGAAAATGAATTTCTACAGACTCAAATTTTAAAATGATTTGTAAAGGTTTTATACATTCTGTAAATACTTAAGTAAAATTATTGACGCAGCCATTTATATGTGTGTATAAATTTGGTGAATAAGGTTTATTCTGTTCCATTCTGTTTCATTTCATTCCATCCCATTCCAGTTCCATCCATTCCATTCTGTTCCATTCCATTCCATTTTGTTCTGTTATAATCTTCAATCTAAAGCTAGGAAGACCTGCTTTGGCATATCACAACTCGTTGTGGACTACTCTCAAAACTTTCAGAGTGAATCTCATATTGTTTATAGTGTTAAGATGTACCCAAAATCTGAACTACCTTGGAATCACAAGTGTAATGGAAAGTCATTTTATTCTATTGCTAAGCTCAAAGTGGTCATACAATTCCTGCTAATTGCCTAGAGTACAATGATGCTGTTAGCAGCCACAGGCAGTAATATCTGAAAAACTGCACATTTCTTGGATAATGTGCAATATTCTGACATAATTTTGTGTATGTGAAGTAGGTAAGTACATGTAGTACAGGGGTGTGCTTAGAGATGATCTACTCCTCAAATTGAATTCTCTTACTCACCTGCAAAGAAAAGCATGCTGTTGTCAAAACTGCATTTCCAAAGCATTTTTATGAAAAATCTATGGAAAACCAAAGAAAAGTAGTTATACAAGTCTTTTCAGTGTACTTAACAAGTCTCTCTCTGGTTTAAATGTAACCATATGAATCCTTCCACTTAGTATAACATTCTACAGTGTTATAATGGTGCTATGGGCTTTGTTTATATTCCAGGGTAAATACGCTCAGCACAATGAGGGACAGTGCAAATGAACACAATCAACTGCTTCTTCAAGAAAATGAAAATTTAAAACAGGAATTGATATTCACCATAAAAGAAAAAGAAGATGTGGAAGAAAAATACCTTGATGCAGAAGACAAATTGAAGGAACTTAATGCTTACATACAGGTACAATAAGTTATATACAATGGAATAATTTAAAGCATGATCTTCTTAATAAACTACTGAAATAGTTACAAATTTATAACTGAATCTTCTCTAAAAGATTGACTCTTCAGTTCTTCACTTTTGCTAGGATTCCAAAAGACCCCAGCGTAATGTGTTGAGCTTTCCCCCTTTGAAAATTAACAAAGATCAGAACAACCCCCTGGTTCAAGATCTCAAAATCTGTTGTGCTCAAATATTTGAGCAGTGTCACTCTCCACTTGCCGAAGTCTGTGCTATCCCATACATAAAGATTATTAGAGTCACACTCAATAAGTGGAGACTTCAACTCTTGCAATACATCACAAGTTCTTTAAACTCCTTAGGAGTTGTAATCTCCGCAGAATCATGTGTTATAAGGACCATCACCAGATCTCTCTTGAGGAAATCTGGCAATCCCCAAGCATTGCTGTGTCTTATCATAACACACACTCTGGGTGTTTTATCAGCGGAAGTACTGTATATAGAATACCTCATACTATTTAGCCCCATGATACAGTCCTTCTTAAGCCATAGTTCCGTATAAAAGCAATTTCAATAACCTGCCTTGTGATCCTACTGTGCTGCATGTTGGTCCCCCTAGTGGCCTACTAGAGCAGGTACAGGTTTGGCAAATCCAGGATCCTAAGCCACACTCTCAATTGGGTTCCTCTAAGAGGTGAGACGGCATATGCTAAATGCTCAATCAACTTTGGTCCACATATGTGTTTGACGTCCTACCTTATACCTCCCTGAACACAGTCTGATGGATACCTTTCATGTGGGTTGTTGGTGGTTGGGGAGAAGCAAGGGGTGACTGAGTAATCATGTATTTCCCAGCCCCTGGTTATCATGTAAGGCTTGTGTTCATATCTGAGATAAAGATCAGTCCTTGGCAGGGGCCATTGCATGAGTTGCACTCCTGAAGGTGATTGGGTCTCTCTGTCTATACACTGGGAAGTGAGACCCTAGGGTGAGCAAGGTACAGGCCAGGACTCTCACCTAAGCTGGGGTGGCACCCAGGATGTGAGTATGCCAAGACATTTGCAATGATGGCCATGGTGATTTTATACCAAGAATTTCTCCCCACTAAAATTTCTGTCCTGGGGGGTGGTTTTTCATAATAAGACAAACAGCTAAACATATAGTACTAAAATATTTCCATTTCAAGATTATTATTTCATTAGATGACTAAAAATGAAGCATTAAACCTTCTGACTATAAATTAGAACTTCAGCAATAATTGATTGGAAGTATTGAATTCACCTCATGAAACCACAACTGCTTTTATTTGACATATTTTAACATGTACTTTTCTAAAGTAAAAACAAATTAGAAACTAAAAGCTTCACTTATCTTAGTAATATTGCAAGTTCCTTGGTGCTGACAAGTTTCGAGTTGACTCCAATTCATTCTCAAAGCTATACAAACAAATTAGTTACCATAGCTACTGATGCTCATTTTAATCACCAATCTTGTAAATTTTGTAAATTTTTTATTGGCCAACGGATGGTAAGTATACTTTTTAAAAATACAATTATCTTTTACTTTTATGAGGGTAGAAACCTCTTTAACAGCCTTTTGATACTTAGATTTTTCTATATTTTTATGTATAAAATCTGTATTAAAACCATTAATTACTGCAGTGTTAATGTGCTTATATTCTGAGTCAAATTATTCTTTATTAAGGGGTATATTTATTAACCTATAAATTAAACTATTGAAAATAGCAAATTTATGTGCAAAAGGATTGAAACTTTTATTTTTTATGTAATTATCCGTGTGAGTAGATTTTCTATAAATAGCAAAATTCAATTTATTGTTATGTCTTAATTTTTAAGCCTAGGAATGGAAGGCATCCATTATTTTCAGTTTCCAAATTGTATGGCCTTATCCTGTAAATTTAGAAGTTTTAAAGCATCATTTGTCTGTTTTTTAGGGACAACAGCAAAAATGTCATCCACATATCTATACCATGTTTTAAAAATTAGAGGAATGATTTTATAATTTGTGTTTCAAAAAAGCTCATGAAGAGATTAGCAAGAAATAGCAAAAGTGGACTACCCATTGCCAAGCCAAAAGTTTGTTGAAAAAAATTACCATTAAAATTAAAGAAATGTTGATCTAAACAAATATTTGTAAGTTTTAAAAAATCATCTATTAATTCTTTGTTTAATTCTAAAGAATTTAACCATTTTTTTAAAAAAAATCAAAAGCTTTTTTCTAGGACCTATAGATTTAATGGTTTGGGAAAAGATATTTATTTTAAAAAACAGAAACCATGTTATGAATTTTGAAATCTCTCCAATAGACTGTATTTATAGATTTTTGTTTTCAGAGATTGGTGATTAAAATGACCATCAGTAGCTATGGTAACTTATTTGTTTGTATAGCTTTGAGAGTGAATTGGAGTCAATTTGAAACTTGTCAGCACCAAAGAACTTGCAATATTACTGAGATAAGTAAAGCTTTTAGTTTCTAGTTTGTTTTTACTTTAGATTCTTGTTGCTTCACTGTTAATAGCTTTATTATTTCCTTATCTACTTTTCTTTTAAAAGGCAATGTAAAAGTGCTTCCTTCCCACCAACTTTTAACAATCTTGCACCCTGCCTAGATAGTGCTTGGACCATGCCAACTGGAACCTTTACACTCAGTTGGCTGTGTTTGCTTAAAATGAGCTTGACTCAATGAATGATTTGGCATGACATGTCACCGAGAGGATTCTTTTTGCTGCTGAGCAATCTATTCCATGATCGATTTCTCATCCCCATTGATTTCTTGTCCATTGGTGGGCGGATGAATGTTGGAATGCCATTCATGCTTGAAGGCGTGCTCTTAGGGCTTTTCAACCTTACCGTACATTGAATAACCTAATTCAACACAAGAAAACGCATGCCAGGTCCAGACAAGTAATTAAAGATAGCAAAAAGATATCTTGGAGAAATTTTGTACCTTCATTTAACCAACATACACCTTGGTTATATGGAATAAGTTAGGGTGCATAGCTGGCAAATCGATCCATATGCCAATTGGGGGACTGAAAACGGCTATGGGAGCTGTTGTTGATTCATTTGATGTGGCCAGCACCTTTGACAGTGCGCCTGCTCAAGTGTCTAGCTTGGAAAACTACTCCCCTGAGTTCCTTTCAATTAAAACTGGGTGGAATCTCTAGGCTTCACATTTCATTCTAGAAACATAGAAGACTACAATCAGGTTTTCACCATGGCAGAATTAGAACATTCTCTTTCATCTTTGCAACTGTCACATCAGGACCAGACGACATTCACTTACAAATGTTATAACACATTCCCCTTAAGGAAAGGCATTCCTACTCAAGCTCTATAATCATGTTTGGATTGACAGTATACTTCCAGAAAACTGGCAGGAAGCCACCATTGTACCCATTTTGAAAGCTGGAAAGGATTGTCATCTCCACTCCAACTACTGCCCTATTTCTCTCACCAGTTGGGTTTGCAAAGTGATGGAATATGTAATCAATGGACAGTCGGTATCATGGTTAGGAACTCACAACCTACTGACTAACATCTAGTGTGATTTTCAATGATGCTGTTCAATGTGGACTATCTTGTGCCAATATTGACACGGTTAATGAATGGATTTATGAAGAACTGTCAAATCATTGACATATAAGCTGAGAAGGCTTATGATAGTGCAGGGACACTATGTTTCCTGTGCACCTGAAACATACATAGACACCTACCACTGTTCATTCAGGAGTTTATGAAGAACCTGTTTTCCAAGTAAGGGTCGGCTCAGTTTTTTCCAATCCTTTTCTTTAGAAGAATGGAGTACCTCAGGGTTTGGTACTAAGTGTCACACTGTTTCCTATAGCAATTAATTCAATCTGGAAATGTGTTCCACCTGGAGTTTCATGATGCCTATTAGTAGACTATTATACTTCTCAGCACACAGCTTTTTTAGAACAGCGCCTGCAGTAAAGTTTAGACAATCTTCAAAAATGGAGCTCGAAAAATGGGTTCCTTTTCTCAGCTGAGAAGTCA
This sequence comes from Tenodera sinensis, assembly GCA_030765045.1. Taxonomy (NCBI): domain Eukaryota; kingdom Metazoa; phylum Arthropoda; class Insecta; order Mantodea; family Mantidae; genus Tenodera; species Tenodera sinensis. The sequence continues at coordinate 78,125,029 of CM060966.1, read as the reverse complement.
ATCTACCTTAAATATAGGAGATGATTCCCACCTTTGCTCTGTATTGGTCCAGATTTACTTCTCTTCACTGATGAGATGCACTTCCTGGGGTTGATCTTGGATAGGAGGGTTAGCTGTTATCTCATATAGCTCAGCTAAAAGCACAATGTGACCATTCCTGGAATATCTTGCGGGTACTAAATGGCAAATCACGGGGAACGAATCAAACAGTTTTGCTGCAAATGTGTTGCACATTGGTCCGATCCAAACTATACTATGGATATATTGTTTATCCTTCAGCATGACCATCTGTGCTGGGAAGATTAGACACAGTCCATAATTGGGGCATACGCATGACAATAGGTGCTTTTGTACCCCAAAGACAACTTGCAATTGGTAAGTACTTTATGTCCCAGTTTTAAATAACCTTTAGATGGTAATAGCTTTTTACACTGACATAACAATTTGGTTGGGGAATTTAATGTCATACTGGCAAGTTGCCATGGTAGCTCAGTGGTTAGAGCAACCTTGCATGATGCGGAAGGTCTGTGTTTCAAACCCTGGCTGTGGTATTGAATTTTTCAGTTTCAATTCTACCTCTCAAAAATTCTGAAAGGTTGTCAGTAACTCAGAGGTTCTGTTAGCAACACATCTTTCCAAGTGCCATGCATCCCTTTGGCATGGATCACTTAACACCTTAGGGTTGGGAAGTTGGTTCATGGTCTCCTATTGATTATTTGGAAACAGGCCTAATGGCATGTTAATAAGAAGATAAAGCACACAGCCGTGAAAAAGATGACATATTGGTAGTGAACTGATTCCACCAATCTGGTCCTGGCTATCCACCACCTGTTGACATGTCTGGTACCACTCAAGGTTTAGCGTTAGGGGCTTGTGGATATTTAAACCACTCCAGCAGTCTCCCACTGAAACTGCAGTGCATAGAAAGCCCATGAACAACTGCTCAGCAACTAAGACACACAAAGATAGGACATACTTGAATATGGCAGTGAAAGTGAGAACAAGTATAAAATGTCAAAATCAGTGAGAACTAGGTCAGGGATTAAATAAGTGAAACTAAAGGTTAGAAGGCATAGGAGTGAAAATGAGAATAAATGAAAACAAATGCAGGTTAAGACAAATGAACTATGAAAGCCATGGGGAATTCAACATTCTTAGTTCAAATGTGGGAAGACCATACAAGCTCCACACAAGACATGGGATGCATCTTAATAATTTGGGGAAGAGGATGTTAAGTAAAATACTGATTAAAGTGATTTCAGTTTATGTGAAGAAAGGAAACAGCGGTGAATTAGAATAAACTGAGGTAAATAAAGTGAACTCCTCATGTAGTCCAAAAAATCTTTCAGCAGTAAAGCAGAAGGGTAATTTGTTGAAGTTAATTCATTGAAATATATGAATGCTCTCTAATAAAATTGATTAGTTGAATATATTTATATCAGAAGAAAATCCTGGTATACTAGTTCTAATTGAACATGTCTTAAAGGATACAGAATGTAGTCATAACTTTGTTCCGAATATGAATTTAATAGTTAAATGCTGTACAATCATTAAAAAAGGAGCAGGGTAGCAATCTTTACAAGATTAGATATGTTGGAATATTCTACAAGAATTATTATTCAATACTTCTGTGTTGAGGAACATGTAGAATTGGGAGGAATAAATATTTCATTTAATAAATTTAAGTTACAGCTGTGGTGGACACAGGCCACCTAAAGGAACCTTAAATGTATTCTTGAGAAACTAACTTTACTGCTAACTCATATTTTGGTGAATACTAGATGTAAAAGGATAATTTTAGGAGATATAAACATTGACTTTCTTGGCAACTCTTTCAGAATTCACGTGGCTGACAGCTTGAGAAGAGTTATTTTCATTGATTTTCTTCAAAACATGAATGATAGGGCCAGATTTCAAAACCTTTTAAATGAATATAACTTGCATATACTGTGAATAAACTTACTTGCATCACTAACAATTTAATGATGGCTATTAATAATAGAGTAGAACCCCAATAACTAGATTGATTCTCGATAACTGGACCTTCTGTGTAACTTGACACCTTTTTTTTTAAAAATATCTTTACCTTTTAACTTGACTGTAATAATTTCTATGATCCACTATTCAGTATAAACAGCATCAGTAAATTTTAATTGGTATACGCATACAATCGACTGCATTCTCTGTCACAATAACAAAAGGCCTGAACGCATGTTGACCTTTGATATCTTGTCAGAATATAAGCAGCCAGCACACCACTGGCATAAAATCAGAAGTTTGCCAGTATAATATGGATGCATAGCACAAACACTTGTTTCGAAGGTTTGGAAGTTTATTACTTCATTTAATATATAAGTTTTAAACTAAACTTTCAGTTACATCTAAATTAAGAACAAATTAGAAATTAAAAGCTCCACTTGTCTTATTAATATTGCAAGGTGGTATATGAGACAGTATTTATACCGTGCCTGACAGAAATATAAATGAACGTGAGGAAACATGACTAGTTCCAGCACTTTTTTATTTAGAACCAGTCACAGGGCAAGTGTAAGGAGTAATATAAGTTATTATGCAAATGTGTACATGTAAATACTCATAAATGTTAGTGTATATATTTGTAAGTATAAGAAAATCACCCATGCAGAATACAGTTTATAGGAAAAATTCGAAAGATTTTGTTTTAGAAACATCATCCGGGTCTTTGAACCGAATTAGTTCTGCTTGAAAGAGCGACAGTCTGTCGCCAGCCAAATTGTAAGCTCCATTGTTAGGCAGGATTATGCCTTTGTCAGGCAAAAGTCATGAAAGGGCCTATCAACTGTGTTTGAAAGTCTACCACTAGGGGGCAGAACATGACATTTCAGCGGCAAACCATGTCCACCGACGTGTTTGGTCAATAGCCAATCAGAAAATTAAGAAATACCAAAATTTTAAGTAATCAGCAGAACCTGCTCCAATGAGAGTGAAACTCAAAATTTTTATGTGGAGGGGAACTGAATATGCCTTTCGTATTCCCGTATGGAACGAAAAGTCGAAGAATATCACACGAACAGAAGAGTCGCAAAATACCACACGAACAGAACAGTCACAAAGTACTACCCGAACGGAACAGTCGTCAACTACTATGCTGAGACATTACTTAAAACACACACGGATTAAGTACACTAGAAATTTATGGGCTAAATTAACATCAAAAATTATCTTGCAATATTGTGTAGTCTAGGAAAATTTTACTTCAAGAAATTATTTCGGCTCATCATAGAGTAGGCTAAATTAACATCAAGATCATTTCGGCTTTCATCCTACTGACTTAAAAACTTTTGGCTTTTGCACGGCGATTCATACAAAACTTGACTCTTGGTAAAGCTATAAACTGCAATCTTCGTCAATTCATTTGTGTGTAATAATTGTAATATTTTAAATTCCTTGTGCCTCGTATACAATAAAGTAACGTAATTCTATCCTACTCGAACTTGTTCTAATTGGTAGCTTGAAAACCTTCATTTGTAAGTGATTCCATGCCCTTCCTAGCAGTCTCTGGCCAGGCACAGCTACGGAACAAGTAATAACCACTTAGCAATTAAACGGGAAGAAGAGGATTTTAAATGCTAAGTAATTATAAGTGTTAGGAGGATTGAGTGGCGCCTATTCAAACAAATTTTTCCCAATCTCTCCGATAATGCTGTAATAACTTCCAGTGGCACTTCTGTAATTAATAAGTACAACAATTACTTATTTAATTACAATCATCACGCTTTACAAGTGGCTTTCCAATGTTGAGGCAACAACCCAACCATTAACCAAAGCAAAGAAAGAACGTTGAATATAGTACTGACTAGTTTCAAGTTGCATCCAACTTATTCTCAAAGCTTTTAGTTTCTAACTTGTTCTTAATTTAGGTTGTTGCTTCACTGTTAATAGCTTCAATTTTTCCTTAATTATTTAGTTAAATATTTCTAGTTGTAGTACCATTTCTTAGATTTCAGGTTTATTGTTAGTGTTGAGTTGAGTTGTGTTTGTGCCAGTAAAAACGTGGAATGAGAAGAAGAGACAAGTTAGCATGACAGTGGAAATTAAATTGGTTTGTTAAAGAGATTGGACAAAAGGAAACATTCATACATAATAAATGTTAGGATATTTTGTACTTTTCTGTTTCCTATATTGTGAATTTATGCAATTTGCAGTATTACATTATGAGCTGTGAATAACAGACCCCTTATTCTGTGAAACTAGACATTATAGGTCAAGTTATCGAGACACTACTGTATTAATTCTAATATAACAGACTTAATGTACAGGATAACATTATTCTGTCATGCTCATGGCTAAAAAGCTAAACCCCTAGTGCTACAGCCCAGGAAGGGCCTTGGCTTGTGACCCAGCCACTTCATCCCCCACCTCTACCCACTACAAGCGTCATTGGTGGGGAGCAATACTGGAGGGTAGGACGTGGTCAGCGCCCTGAGCCCTCCCAACCAGTAATGCGGCCTTTGTGATCTGGGGCTGCTACTTCTCCATCAAGTAGCTTCTAAATTGGTCCCCCGGGACCTAATGAGGCTGAGTGCACCCCGTGCCAGACCTCCCAGCAGGGGAAAAGTCCACATGCTGGTACCAGGGATCGAACCCAGTTCCTTTGTGCCAGAGGCAAGTGTGCTACCAACTGCGCTACTGAGGTGGTCCGTGCTTATGGCACAAAGTATTAATTAAAATGGTATAAATGAGCCTCCTACAAAACATAACAACAATAATAGCTCTGTTACAAAATTTTGATATTCCTTTAGTAAAGTTAATTTGGTAACACATAAGGGTGGGTTAATTAATGAAAGCTGGAAAATAGTATTTACTGCACAAGTACTTACAGAGAAACTAAAGAAGTTCTATCATACTTTGTATTATTACATTAATTTATATTGTCCTCCCATTGCTATAAGTAGAAATAACTCAAAAACAGCTAATTATCAATTGATCACTCATAAAATAAACATTTTGTACTCCTCTCAGAATCACCATAGTGCTAAAGAATAATGGTAATTTAAATTTCACGGATACCAGGTTAATAAATCTAAAAAAGGTTTGACCAATCTTTAGTAGAAGTCAAACAATGTGGCATCAGTAGTAGAATACTAAGCTCTCAAAATGTAAGTAAAGCTAGCACCAAAGTAATTAATGAATTTTGTGGGTCTCAACCTCTTAACAATAACTCGCACATTCAAAATTAAGTAAGTGGACTTGACAGGGCTTCAAAATAAGTATTTCTGGTGGAATCTTGACATCAAATACTTTAGTGTAGTATTCCTTTATTTACTGTGACTATGTAGTATTACAGATTGAAGAAAGTTTCTGACTACAGAAACAGGTTTTCTTCTCCAGATTGAAAACAGTGATATTGAAGAAGTATATGAATATAAATTTCTGGGAATTCATGTGGATAGCACACTAATGTGGGATAAACACATAGATACTTTGTGTGATACTGTTAGTAAATCAGTTTATCTATTAAGATACTTGAAACCATTATTAGGAGAAAAGTACCTAAAGCTAATATATTATGGAGTCATATATCCATATATCTTGACTGGGTGTGCAAAAGCGGTTAAGTCAAAAAATGTAGAAAATGAGTTCTCCACAGCCTTTGATGTAATTTTATGCGCAAGAGTGCAAAAGTGGTTAAGTCAAAAAAATGTCAAAAATGAGTTCTCCACAGCCTTTGATGTAATTTTATGGGCTTTACACATGAGTCTAATTGGTTAAGTCATATCACTTATAATAGCAGAGTAAAATGAATGTGCAAAAGGAGGTACCTCATGAAGTCATCAGTTGTGTATGTGCAAAGATGGTTAAGTCATTCACTTTTGACTTAGCTTATTCTACATCATCAAACCAGCAGTGCAAAGACTTAACTTGCGCACTATAAATTTAAATGACTTACCCAACTTGACACTACATCTATCTGATGAGTATTTATTTTCACTGCACTAATATGAAGATTGAGTAATGCAAAACAGCTAACTCTGATTTGTCAACAATACACATGAAAAAAAAAAATATTGCAATGCTGTATATAATTTCAGTAAAAACACAGAGAAACCATCTACCATATGGTGTCACTTTAACTGCTTATATGAAGAATATTTAAAAGTTATTCCTGGACAACATGTTGGTAGGGGGATCTACGAAACTATTTTTGATCTTGAACTACAGAAACCAAAATTGGACGCATACCAGACATGTGATAGACTTAAGCTGAAGCTAGAGATCTCTGAAGGCGAAAAATACTAGAGTTTTGTTGTTGTAGTGTTTAACGCCCGCTTTTACTACTACGGCACCGCAGGCGGTGACACACTGATGACACATGGAATGAAGATGGTGTACCAGTGGAATGAGATGGCAGTGGAAACCGGAGCACCCGGAGAAAACCCGCCCTGACACCGCTTCGTCCACCACAGATACCACATGCCAGTCCCTGGGATCGAACCTGGGCCGCCTAGGTGGTAGGTGAGCGCACTAACCGCTTGGCCACGGCGCCGCCTACTAGAGTTTGAGTGTAAGAAATGCACCCAAGAAAAGGTTGACTTGCAAGTCACTCTCAAGAAATTATCTTACAAGGAAAGCCATAACATTCAACTTACAACAATGCTTGCCAACTCCAGTAGTCAGTAGCTCCATGCCTTCTATAAAAGATAGCTATGGAGCTGAAACTTAGCATTCACTGCTGTGATGACAAGCAAGCATACTGTGTCATGTAGCACAAAAGACAAGTTTTAAGAGGGCTAACGAATAGGATCTTGTCTTTAAAATTCATTTAAACAACTTCATCTACATGTAAAAAATACCTTATGTATTCCAATTCCTGCCAAGGACAAAACAAAAACGGTCACATTGCCATAATGTGGATGGCTGCACTTCAGGAACACACAATCCCCCAATCTATTGCCCACTAATTCCTAATATTAGGTGATACACACATGGAGAGTGATGGAGATTATGCAATCATAGAAAAAAGGAAATGGAAGTATTGTGTTCCTATTCACGATCCTCACAACTTGGTGCAACTTGTTCGTTTATCAGGAAAGAACAAGCCATTTGTGGTCAGTGAAATGTCTAATGAGGACCTTTAGGATTTCTCAACATTGTTGGGAAAAGAATTCATGCTAAGAAAGGTTAACATAACTGGACAAAACATCATTTGGAGGGACCTGTAGTGGCTCTGTTTCAAAAGGTTTCCTTTGGGCAATTATTTCTCAAGTACAAGTTAAGGAAAGATGATGATTTCAGATTTGTCAGTTTTCTCTGAAGAGGAAGTAAATCTGCAGGTATAAAACCTTTAGGAAGTATTCTGGTCCAAATGCAGTAAACCTAGCAAAAATAGGACTTGCTGGACCTACTTTCATTTATGTCGGCCACATTCTAAGAATTCTAGAGCACTGAAAATATCTGAAAGGGCTCTTAGTACATTTCCAAATACTGATACCAATGACAACGTTTAGTGAAAAATGTGTTATTATTCATTATATTTTGGATGGTGAAAACAATTTCATGGAAATTTAAAGAAAGTATATGACATTAAAGTCATAATAATAAAATCTCTTGTTTCTTTACTTAGTGTTATGTTATATATTTTGCCAAGTTCATTAACTTTAAAAACCTTTTATAAAAGGCTAAAAAGTATAACATTTACTATGTGATTATAAGGTATTATTTTAAAATACTATAGTGATATCAGGGTCGTCTCCTTAGTGCGGTGGTAGTGCTTCTGCTTACCAACGGTGAGACCATGGTTAGATTCCTGGCACCAGCGTGGGGATTTTCTTCCACTGGGGGACCTGGAACGGGTGCACTCAGCCTCATTAGGTCCCTGAGAGGCCAATGAGTAGCTTCTTGAATGAAAATTTGCGGTCCTGGTTGCGTAGACTGCATAACCGGCCGGGAGGAACCGAGGTGCTGAGCATCAGTGCAGCACCAGACTCTTGATGCCTGTGGTAGTTAGAGATGGGGGACGCAGCAGCTAGGCGGTAAAGGCTATTGTGCCTTGGGTTTTTATTATTACCATAGTGATATTACCTGTTTCATTATCCTTGTAATATTTTTATGTTGTCATTTTCTCAAGTTCTGCTAAATGTGAATTCTACATAAATATGGCGGTATTTTATCCCCATGGGAACTACAAGAATTGATTACATATTTAAAAATACAATTTCATTGTATATTCTAGGGGAAAATAATAAATCTTCCACTGACACCATTATTATAATGTTTGTGTGGAAGTGAATATGTTAAAATGTACTGTGAAAAGTCAAGTAAGTCACTCATCTACCCTCAACCCTTCAGACAATCCTTATATAAGGAATGAAGATTTACAAGAATTAAAGAAACCTGATTTTTATATTTACAGTATTAACCAACAAATATATTTTTGCAAAATGTGTAGATTTTTGGCACATAAAAGATTTGGAAAATTGATTTTAATCTTTAATTTATTTTTTCTCATTATGAGGTTTTTTGACTTAAACGCTTTTGCACACCCAGTTGAGATATGTTGTATGGTATAGAGATCTGGAGTGGTGCTACTGAAGTACGTATGAAAAGATTATTTGTTCTACAAAAAAGCTGTATAAGAATAATCTATAATCTCACATCAAGAGAATCGTGTACAGAAACATTTATTCAAAACACATTTTAACATTATACTCATTGTATGCATATCATATGATTCTGCTCACTATTGATAAACAGCTAACCAAAAATAATGATCTGCATTCTTATAATACCAGAAATAAAACTGATTATCATAAACTTATACATATTAAAAAAGTAATTAATAAAGATCCTAGTGTGATGGGAATTAAACTATATAACAAATTACCTGCAGCATTAAAAGTAGTAAATGGCACAATATTTAAATGCCAACTGAAAAACATTCCTTGTATGTAAATGTCTGTACAATCTTAATGAACTGTAAATAATTATTTAACAATGATGTTTTCATAGAAGTAGAACTTTCTCTTATTGTATCACATTATACCTGTATGTATTTAATCTGTACTGATGAACTCAAAATTCTTTAAGAACCTACGACTAATGAAATTTGAATTTGAAAAGGCTGGAGAAAGTAAAAGTAAGAGCTGTGTATGTTATTATTTATTTATGGCAACAAATTTACTGTTGGTGTTTTTAAACAAACAAGCCGTGTGTGGGCAATGTTTGAGAGGTAGAACTGGAACTTAAACATTCAATGCCACAGTAGCTTAATGGTTAGAGTACCCACCTAGTAAGCGGAGGGTACGTGGTTCAAATCCCAGCTGTGACATTGAATTTTTAAGTTCCAGTTCTACCTCTCAAGCTGTGTATGTTGCTTTGAATCTAGGATGCAATATTCTATCTGCACTTTTTTAACTTTTTAGGAGCTAGATGACGAACTACTAAATGAAAGCAATGAGAAAGAGCAGCTAAGAATTGAAATGATAAATATGGCTTTAGAAATTAATATCCTAACTGAAAAGTGGCAAAAACTAGAACAAGGTCTTGAGGCAAAATCTTCAGAATCAGTTAACCTTAAAAATGGAGATTATGCCAAACTGTGTGCAGAATTGGAAAAAGCAAATGGTATTATTAATGATGTAAATGAACAAATAAATAAAAAAGAAGAGGAAATTGAGAAACTTAAGGAATCACTTGATAAAACCAGCTCCAATGTGAATCATTTGGAGGATACAGTTGAAACCTTGCAGGTATGAAAGAAAATAATTTATTTGGAGTAATAACAGATTTAATAAAGGGTTCTAGCTTGTTTTGTACAAATATATATTTGTACACTGTATGGTGGTACATTGAGATGGCCTCATGCCAGAAAGATTGATATGATTGTTAAAATGTATTAAGTTATTTAAAATTATTTTATAATTATTTATGTTGGAACTAATATGGAATGTTGAATTTTTTTATCTGTTTACATGACCTACCTTAGAAAGATATCAACAGTATACTTTGTTCTTTATAACTATACAGATCTTAACAATCTAGGTGTGTAGAACATTTTTCAAAAACTGCAGCATCATTTCATACCATTACAGCTATGTTTTACATCAAGTAAATGTAAAGGAAGATTTTGAAAATGTATAATTCCAAATTACAATCCATAGTCAGCATGGAAGCCCCTCCAAAGGAATGTCGCCTTGACGTGGCAGAGGGACTCAGTACCTGATCCAGACAGCCTACCAAGTGTGTCATTTTTGACTACAGTTGGGCAAGAGGTGAGGGGAAGCAAAGAACATTCCAAAATGGCTAGATGAGGCTCGGTAGTCTTGGTCAATGACTCATTTAGGAGAAGAGGACTCCGAAATCAAACTTCCCCAGAGGGTCCTACTATGACAGGTACGTGTTTGGCGTACCCGGGGCCCCGAGCCATAGTCTCAATTGGGTTCATCTAAGAGGTGAGAGGGCACATGCCAAACGCCCAAGCAACTTTGGTCCACTTTTGTGTTTGACCTCCCACCTGATACCTCCCTGTACATGGTCTGATGGATAACCTATGCGCGGTTTGTAGGAGGATGGGGAGATGCACAGGGTGACTGGGTAACCGTGTAAGTCCCAGGCCCTGGTTATCATGTAGGATCTGTGTTCATATCCGCTGATAAAGGTCAGTCCCGGGGAGCATTGCATGAGCTGATGCACTTCTAAAGGCGATTGGGTCCCTCTGTCTATACATTGGGAGGTGAGACCCTAGGGTGAGCAAGGTCCAGGCCAGGACTCTCACCTAAGCCGGGGTGGCACCCAGGATGTGAGCATGCCATCGGAGACATTTGCAATGGTGGAGGATTAAAGCGCCATGAGTTCACAAAAAACTCAAAACAAAAAAACAGGAAAGCAACAGTAAAGAAAGTAGTCGAGAGTTGTGGTCCTTGCTACTTAGTTATTTCTAGAACAGAGGAAGGTAAAAAAGTTTTCATTGGTGAGCCCATTTGTAATCCAGAAGGGCCTGGATAAGATAGCTGGTCCAGTGAAGTCATGCACTAGATCCCGTAATGGCACACTCCTAGTTGAAGCGCATTCAGCAGACCAGGAAGCTAAAATACAAAAAGCGAACCTGTTAGCCAGCTATCCAATATGTTGTGACCTTCACAAGACACTGAACTCCTCACGCGGTGTGGTTAATATCCGCGCATTAGACGGACATAGTATTGAAGAGATTAAGGAAAACCTAGAAGATCAAGGTGTTACCTGTGTGTATCGGGTTCATCGCAAAGAAAGCTGAAAATTGAAGCCTACTCGTACCCATTTCCTGACCTTTGATCGGGTAGATCTCCCTCAAAGGATTAAGGCGGGATATGAAGCAATAGAAGTAAGACCATACATCCCGAATCCAATGAGGTGCTTTAAGTGTAACCATTTTGGACACACAAGTGAACTGTGTAACAGAGCAGCTTCCTGCGTCAACTGTGGAGGCGTCGTTCACGGTCTCCATGATCATTGCCTTCCAGTTGTGTGAACTGCAGCGGCGAACATCCAGCTAATTGGCGAGGATGCCCCCGTTTTATACAGGAAAGGGCGATCCAGGAAATCCGAGTCAAAGAGAAGGTGTCCTTCTCAGAAGCTCGGAAACTCCTGCGTATCCGACAGCCGCCCTTCCAAAGTCCGGTACCTATAGCCGGTAGAGAAGCGGGAAATCGCTACACAAACCAGCGATCAAACCTGGGATAGACACAAAAAATTCTCTTAGGAAGAACAGTTCCAAAGGCTTCAACATGTACGTCTCCTACCAAGCCCGTAAAGGAAAAGAACACATTTACAAGGTCACCGTCTAAATTACCAGTCTACAACAATGGCAAGAATGAGCCCGTTATTTAAGTTGCTTCACCGAAGAAATTCAAGAAACACTATGTAAAGTCTGACTTCCTCAAAAAAGAAAACGTATCTTTTCCCATTAAACCATAGAGAAAGAAGAGCCAGCGTTCATCCCCTCGAAGATCCTCTTCTGAGGATTCTTCTGGGATGGACACAGACCGGCGGCTTTCATCTTCGCCGGTATCCATGAGCAATCGGTTCGAGACTCTCGAACCGAAGTTTGCTATGGGGAGACGCACCATCTCGGTAGAGGAGATGCAAGAAGATCCTGCCTATGCTGGGAGAAACCCAGTGAAAAAGAGGCAGGATAAAGCTGAAAAGAGTGTAAGCCCAAAAGATCACAAAAGGGCTAAATTGAACCGACCACCGCCTACTACAAGGTAATGCACAGTTACCTTGCTGTGATTGATTGATTGATTGATTTGGTTTGAGGGCGCTCAACTTCTAGGTCATCAGCGCCCTTAAAAGATTCATGGCAATAGCCAGATATAAATTTCACTCAAAAAATAAAAATACTAGCAACAAGAAAAATATACAAAGGTAAAAAGCAGTGGCAATAGCCAGATATGAAACAAGGTGATAAATATGTCCAAAATCAGAAACAGATAATTAAAAATTTTAAATCCTCAAATTCATATTGCACTCCGCTAAAAAATTAAAAACTCTATCAACCGCTGTTTTGTCGTCCGCTAGGACCTCTGCAAGTCTGGCAGGCAGCTGCAGAGAATCCCGAAGGTGCGCTAGAGAGCAACACTCTAGCAGCACGTGGCCAACCGACAAAAGGTTGTCACACAGCGGACATAGAGGCGCAGGGTCCTTTTGAAATAGATAACCATGCGAAAAATTGCAGTGCGCTATTCTTAATCGAGCCAAACTAACCTCCTCGCGACGAGATGTGCGACAGGAAGTTACCCAGTTTATCGGAAGTTCTTTCACTTCTCTAAGCTTATTACCGCGGAGAGCTGACCACTCGTCGTGCCAGGACGACAGCACTGCTCTCCGCACTTCAAGCCTGAAGTCTTCCGAAGTCACACGTGAGATGGTAATACTAGGTTCTGTAGTTGCCGTCTTTGCTGCTAAATCTGCCATTTCATTCCCCGGCAAACCTCTGTGACCAGGAATCCATGCACACACCACGTCAACACCAGAAGCGTGTAAAACATGGAGGGAATCCTGGATACGTTGTACAATAGGGTGGGGGTTGTACAACTGACAAAGGCTCTGCAGTGCACTAAGGGAATCGCTCAAAATCAAGCAGTCACCTAATTTACGACGGCGCACATACAAAACGGCTCGATAAATTGCATAAAGCTCTGCAGTAAAAATGGAAGTGCTATTTGCAAAACCGAATGTATGTGGTTCGGTTCCATAAACATAAGCACATCCAACACCATTGGTGCTCTTTGATCCATCGGTGTAAATATATCGACGGTCAGTGTAGCCTGACAAAAATTCTAAAAAACACGTGCGGATACTTGAAATAGGCATCGTGGACTTCTGGTGTACGGTCATCCCAAGATCTACATGGGGCGTACCAGATAGCCAAGGGGGGTAAAGTGTCTCGCCCTTGGCGAACATCACAGGCAGTTCCACTCCAAGCTTCACTAGGAGCTCTTGGAAACGGAACCCCGCAGGCTTAGGACTAAGGGTGCTATTCCTATATCGTTCTCTTAGCGTGGTGGTGGAAAAAGAAGCGAACATTGGGTGCTTGGGCATACATCTAAGCGCACAACCATAATTTGCCAAGAGAATCTCACGCCGATATTGCAGAGGAGGTTCTGCGGACTCGGCGTAAAGGCTCACCACTGGGCTTGTTGGAAAAGCTCCTGTTGCAATGCGGATGCCCCTATTATGGACCACGTCTAATTTTCTCAGCACAGATGGTCGTGCTGACGAATAAACAATACACCCATAGTCTAGCTTGGGTCGGACCAATGCCCGATATATTCGCAACAAAATTGTTCGATCCGCTCCCCACGATTTGCGAATCAGTACTCGCATAATATTTAGGGAACGCTCACATCTCGCTCTTAGCTGTGTAATATGCGACGACCAACTAAGCTTCCTGTCCAAGATCAAACCCAGGAAGCGCGTCTCATCTACGAAGGGAAGTGAATCTGGACCAAATCGGAGCGAAGGTGGTAATCGTCTCCTACGGCGCCAGAAATTAACGCAGATTGACTTCTCAGTTATCTACGAAGGGAAGTGAATCTGGACCAAATCGGAGCGAAGGTGGTAATCGTCTCCTACGGCGCCAGAAATTAACGCAGATTGACTTCTCAGTTGAAAAACGGAAGCCGTTTTTTCACGCTCCATTCTCTAAGGTTGTCCAAACATTGCTGCAGGCGCCGTTGTAAGAACGCCGTGTGCTGAGAAGTGCAATAGACAGCGAAGTCGTCTACGAATAGGCATGACGAAACTCCAGGTGGAACACATTTCCAGATGGAGTTAATTGCTATAGCAAAGAGCGTGACACTTAGCACCGAACCCTGTTTAAACCAAATCCAAATCCAAATCCAGCACCGAACCCTGAGGTACTCCCTCCTCCTGAACAAAAGAATTAGAAAAAAGCGAGCCGACCCTTACTCGTAAAAAGCGGTCCTTCATAATCTCCTGAATGAAAAGTGGTAGGCGTCCACGTATGTTCCAGGCATACAGGGAACGTAGAATCCCTGCTCGCCAGCACGTATCATAAGCCTTCTCAAGATCGAAAAATATGCCAACGGTTTGACAGTTATTCATAAACCCGTCCATTATCTGTGTCGATATTGACACAAGATGGTCAACAGTTGAACGGCGTCGTCGAAAACCACACTGGATGTTAGTCAGTAGGTTACGACTTTCTAACCACCATACCAATCGTCCATTGATCATGCGTTCCATCACCTTGCAAACGCAACTGGTGAGGGAAATAGGACGATAGCTGGAGGGAAGATGACGGTCCTTCCCAGCCTTCAAGATGGGAATAACGGTGGCCTCCCGCCAATTTTCTGGGAGTATACTGTCAACCCAAACACGATTATAGACCTCGAGCAGGAATGCCTTACCTTCAGGAGAGAGCTGTTATAACATTTGTACATGAATACCGTCCGGTCCTGGTGCTGAACATCGCGAAGATTTCAGGGAATGCTCCAGCTCCGCCATGGTGAAAAGGCGATTGTAATCTTCTACGTTTCTAGAACGAAACGTGAAGCCTTGAGATTCCACCTGAGTTTTAAATGGAAGGAACTCAGGGGAGTAGTTTTCCGAGCTAGACACTTGTGCGAAAGTACTGCCAAAGGTATTGGCCACTTCAAATGAATCAACAACAGCTCCTGTGGCTGTTTTTAGTCCCGCTATTGGTATTTGGGTCGTTTTAGCTGCAAGACGCCTTAATCTATCCCACACAACCGAGGAAGGTGTGTGTCGGTTAAATGAAGCTACAAATTTGCTCCATGATGACTTTTTGCTATCCTTAATGACTTGTTGGACCTGGCGCGCATTTTCTTGTATTCGATTAGGTTTGCCAGTGACGTTGGAAAACCCTGAGTGCACGCCTTCGAGCACGAATGGCATTCCGACATTCTTCCGTCCACCAGGGGACGGGAAATCGACGGGGGTGTGTAGTCGACCGCGGAATCGATTGTTCAGCAGCAGAGAGAATCGTCTCCGTGAGAAGCTGCGCCAAATTATTCACTGAGTCGTGCTCGTTGTAGGTAAAGACAGCCAACTGGGTGTACAGGTTCCAGTTGGCATGGTCCAAACGCCATCTGGGCATACGTGTGGAAAATGTATGTTGTGTCAAGAGACTAATAAGACATGGGAAGTGGTCACTAGAGTGTAAATCAGAGATGACATTCCATTGTAAGGAGACTGCCAACTGAGGTGAACAAACTGCAAGATCAAGGTGTGAGAAGGTGCCGTGAGAGTCAGAAATGAATGTAGGCTCTGCAGTGTTGAGGAGAGCTAGGTTGTGACTGTCCAAATAATCGGCAATGAGCGTACCTCTCGCACAAGCGCGACTTGAACCCCAAAGTGGGTGGTACGCATTGAAGTCTCCCACCAACAGAAACGGAGTTGGCAACTGGGAAACTAGATCGTCTAAATCAATGTGCGAGAAGTCATGGGACGGAGGCAAATGTATATTACAGATGGTGAAATGGATGTCTGGCAGTAGAATCCTTATTGCAACTGATTGGATATCAGACTGTATTGGTACAGATTGCATATATATATATGTCATGTCTCACAAGTATCATAGCGCCGCCATGTGCCGGAACACCCTCTTCTGGTGTAACATCACACAGTACTGGGGTGTATCGCCTTAGATGGAAAGCGTCTTGAGGACGCAGCTTAGTCTCTTGCAAACATACGACCAGAGGTTCGTTTTCTTTGAGCAAGAGCTCAAGTTCTGGCCTTTGAGTTCGAATGCCACGTATGTTCCAATGTAAGATAGCCAGATATCCATCTGTGTGGGATAAATATTGCAAGGTAACAGTGTATTACCTTGTAGTAGGCGGTGGTCGGTTCCATTTTGCCCTTTTGTGATCTTTTGGGCTCACACTCTTTTCACATTTATCCTGCCTCTTTTTAACTGGGTTTCTCCCAGTATAGGCAGGATCTTCTTGCATCTCCTCTACCGAGGAGGTGCGTATCCCCATAGCAAATTTTGGTTCGAGAGCCTCGAACCGATTGCTCGTGGATACCGGCGAAGATGAAAGCTGTCGGTCTGTGTCCATCCCGGAGGAATCCTCAGTGAGGATCTTCGGGGGGATGAACGCTGGCTCTTCTTTCCCTTTGGTTTAATGGGAACAGACACGTTTTCTTCTTTGAGGAAGTCAGTTCTTACATATTGTTTCTTAATTTTCTTCGGTGATGTAACATAAACAACGGGCTCATTCTTGCCATTGTTGTAGACTGGCAATTTAGACGGTGACCTTGTAGATGTGTTCTTTTCCTTTACGGACTTGGTAGGAGACGTAGATTTACCTGTAGATGTTGAAGGCTTTGGTACTGTTCTTGCTACGATAATTTTTTGTGAAATTGTGGCCCCAGTTTGATCGCTGGTTTGTGTAGCGATTTCCCGCTTCTCTGCTGGCCTAGCTACAACAGAGCGATAGGTACCGGACTTTGGAAGGGGGGGGCTGTCGGATACGCAGGAGTTTCCGAGCTTCTGAGAAGGACACCTTCTCTTTGACTCGGATTTCCTGGATCGCCCTTTCCTCTATAAACCGGGGGCACTCTCGCGAATTGGCTGGATGTTCGCCGCTGCAGTTCACACAACTGGGAGGCAATGAACATGGAGCGTCGTGAAGGACGCCTCCACAGTTGACGCAAAAGCTGTTCTGTTACACAGTTCACTTGTGTGTCCAAAATGGTTACACTTAAAGCACCGGATTGGGTTCGGGATGTATGGCCTTACTTCTGTAGCTTCGTATCCTGCCCTAATCCTTTGAGGGAGATATACCCGATCAAAGGTCAGGAACAGGGTACGAGTAGGTTTCAATTCACCGCTTTCTTTGCGATGAACCCGATACACACAGGTAACACCTTGATCTTCTAGGTTTTCCTTAATCTCTTCAACACTGAGTCCGTCTAATGCGCGGGTATTAACGACACCACGTGACGCGTTCAACGTTTTATGAAGGTCAACACGTATTGGATAGCTGGCTAACAGGTTTGCTCTTTGTATTTTAGCTGCCTGGTCTGCTGAATGCGCTTCAACCAGGAGCGTGCCATTACGGGATCTAGTGCATGACTTCACTGGACCAGCTATCTTATCCAGGCCCTTCTGGATTACAAATGGACTCACCGATAAAAACTTTTTACCTTCCTCAGTTCTAGAAATTACTAAGTAGCGAGGACCACAGGACTCGACTACTTCCTTTACACTTGACTTCTGGTATTTTGCTTTATTTTGAGTTTTTTGTGAACTCATGGCGCTTTAATCCTCCACCATTGCAAATGTCTCCGATGGCATGCTCACATCCTGGGCGCCACCCCGGCTTAGGTGAGAGTCCTGGCCTAGACCTTGCTCACCCTAGGGTCTCACCTCCCAATGTATAGACAGAGGGACCCAATCGCCTTCAGGAGTGCATCAGCTCATGCAATGGCCCCTCCCCGGGACTGACCTTTATCAGCGGATACGCACACAGATCCTACATGATAACCAGGGGCTGGGACTTACGCGATTACCCAGCCACCCCTTGCGTCACCCCATCCTCCTACAACCCGCGCGTAGGTTATCCATCAGACTGTGTACAGGGAGGTAACAGGTGGGAGGTCAAACACAAAAGTGGACCAAAGTTGCTTGGGCGTTTGGCATATGCCCTCTCACCTCTTGGAGGAACCCAATCGAGAGTATGGCTCGGGGCCCCGGGCACGCCAAACCCGTACCTACCATAGTAGGAGCCCCTGGGGGAGTTTGATTTCGGAGTCCTTTTCTCCTAGATGAGTCGTCGACCAAGACTACCGAGCCTCATCTACCCGTTTGGAATGTTCTTAGCTTCCCCTCACCTCTTGCTTACCAGTAGTCAAAATGACACTTGGTAGGCCGTCTGGTTCAGGTACTGAGCCCCTCCGCCACGACAAGGCGACACTCCTTCGGAGGGGACAGTTACCTTGCAATACGTATCCCACACAGATATTAATATGGCTATCCTACATAGGAACATACGCGGTATTAGAACACAACGACCAGAACTTGAGCTTCTGCTCAAAGAGAACGAGCCCCTGGTCGCATGTTTGTAAGAGACTAAGCTGCGTCCTCAGGACGCTTTACATCTATGGCGATACACCCCAGTAGGGTGTGATGTCACATCAGAAGACGGTGTTCCGGCACATGGTGGCGCTGTGATACTTGTCAGGGATGGCATATATATGGAATCCGTCCCATTACACTCTGATATACAATCAGTTGCTGTAAGGATTATACTGCCAAATATACATATCGCCTTTTGTACCTTATATCTGCCTCCTTCCCATGACTTCTCACACATTGATTTAGAAGATCTAGTTTTCCAGTTACCAACACCGATTCTATTGGTGTGAGACTGCAAAGCGCATCACCCACTTTGGGGTTCAAGTCGTGCTTGTGCGAGAGGTACGCCCATTGCCGATTTCTTGGACAGTTACAATCTAGCTCTCCTCAACACTGGAGAGCCTACATTCATTTCTGACTCTTACAATAGTTTCTCGCACCTTGATCTTGCAGTTTGTTCACCTCAGTTGGCAGTCTCCTTACAATGGAATGTCATCTCTGATTTACGCTCTAGTGACCACTTCCCATGTCTTATTAGTCCCTTAACGCAAGATACATGTTCCACACGTATGCCCAGGTGGCGTTTGAACCCTGCCAACTGAACCTTTACACCCAGTTGGCTGTCTTTACGTACAACGAGCACGAGTGAGTGAATGATTTGGCGCAGCATCTTACGGAGACGATTCTCTCTGCTGCTGAACAATCAATTTCGCGGTCGACTTCACACACCCATCGATTTCCTGTCCCCTGGTGGACGGAAGAATGTCGCAATCCCATTCGTGTTCGTAGGCGTGCTCTTAGGGTTTTCCAACGTCACCCTGCTTTGGATAACCTAATCCAATATAAGAAAATACGCGCCAGGTCCAGAAAAGTTATTAGGGATAGCAAAAAGTCATCATGGAGCAAATTTGTAGCTTCATTTATCCGACACAAACCTTCCTCGAATGTGTGGGATAGGTTAAGGCATGTTGCTGGTCAGTTGTCGGTCTGGGTGGCTCACTTGGTTAGACGCTGGCCTACCGATCCCAAGGTCGCGGGCTCAAACCCGGCCCAGGCCGATGGTTTTTAAGTGTGCTTAAAAACGACAGCTCCAGGTCAGTAGATTTATTGGCATGTAAAAGAACTCCTGCGGGACAAAATTCCGGCACACCGGCGACGCTGATGTGATCCTGGCAATTGACAGCGTCGTTAAACAACAAAATAATTGCTGGTCAGTCGACCCCTATACCAATTGCGGGACTGAAAACAGCCAAAGGAGTTGTTGATTCATTTGAGGTGGCCAATACGTTTGGCCTTGCTTTCGCTCGAGTGTCTAGCTCGGAAAACTACTCCCCCGAGTTCCTTCCAATTAAAACTCAGGTGGAATCTCAAGGTTTCGCGTTTCGATCTAGAAACATAGAAGACTACAATCACCTTTTCACCATGGCAGAGCTAGAACATTCTCTTAAATCTTCGCGATTATCAGCACCAGGGCCGGACGGTATTCATATACAAATGTTACAACAGCTCTCTCCTGAAGGTAAGGCATTCCTGCTCTAGGTCTATAATCGTGTTTGGTTTGACAGTATACTCCCAGAAAATTGGCGGTAGGCCACCGTTATTCCCATCTTGAAGGCTGGAAAAGACCATCAACTTCACTCTACTAATCGTCCTATTTCCCTCACCAGTTGTGTTTGCAAGGTGATGGAACGCATGATCAATGGACGATTGGTATGATAGTTAGAAAGTCGTAACCTATTGACTAACATCCAGTGTGGTTTTCTACGACGCCGTTCTCTGTAGACCATACGTGGACGCCTACCGCTGTTCATTCAGGAGTTTATGAAGGACCGCTTTTTACTTTCTCTACTGGTAAGTAGGGGAAGTATTGTATTCCATTCAAAAATTCGATGTCGAAATTTCACCGGAAATATATGTTTGCGACCCCCTGAATCAAAAAAAAAAAAAAAAAAAAAAAAAAAAAAAAAAAAAAAAAAAAAGCATTTTTAAGAAAAGGTCTGTATATGTGCCTGTGAACAGCATAACTCAAAAACGAAAGTCCTTTATAAACCAAAGTTGGTATTTAAAGTTTAATGTCTTTCAAGGATGCGACACGAAGATTTTGAAGAAAATAGCCCCACCCTAAACTACCCTTTACATGGAAGATTTTTCGAAAATTTTGATTTTCTTGAAAATGGCTCTAACGATTTTGATTAAAATGTCATATGTTTGAGATGTTTTTATGACAAATGAAATGTGTATCTTGAATTTTCTAGCTATAGCCCCTGTAGTCACATTTACTCTGGACGACTTTTGCATAACTGGTAAACCGTTGGACATAGAAGTCGGTCTGGATGGCTCAGTTGGTTAGACGCTGGCCTACTAATCCCAAGGTCGCGGGTTCAAACGCGGCCCAGACCGATGGTTTTTAAGTGTGCTTAAAAACGACAGCTCCATGTCAGTAGATTTACTGGCATGTAAAAGAACTCCTGCGGGACGAAATTCCGGCACACCGGCGACGCTGATGTGATCCTGGCAATTGACAGCGTCGTTAAACAAGAAAATAATTAATTAGTTAGACACAGACCAAATCATACTATAAAAAATGTATATCTTGCTAAAATACACAATTTATGTCCAAATAAATTTTCTTGTAGGGTGAACCATTTTGGAGATATTCCTTATTATGTGTGTGAGTTTCGCAAAACTTAGAACTTTTGTGAAATGGATCATCGTTGTTAATTTTTTTATATGTTAAGTGTGCAAAGACAATAGAATCTCAAAGCTTTAAAACATTTGACTATCGCACAAACCCTAGTGTATTCTACCATTCCCTTGCACCTACAAAGAAATAAGCAATAAGATAATTTGCACAAATGTTTATCTTCTTCAGTACAGCCAACGGTACTTCCAGTGCAATTGACTTAACATTAATCACTCCTAATATCCAAGATAAATTTGAATGGACAGTCGCCAAGCAACTACACGGCAGTGACCATTTCCCAGTTTTATTAACTGATGCAAATTACATTCCTTTAGGTTTTAAAAGCGTATCATAAAATTTCACGAGCTTACATACTCAAAACAATACGTAACATCGGTATCCATGGTAATTTGTATCACTTTATTGACAACTTCCTTCAGGAATGGAAAATTAAAGCTCGCTACAAAGGAACCATGTCAAAAAATCTGATGTGTTGCACTCACACGACTTTCTCTACTTTTGTACTAACCATTCTTACAAACTCTTATTCCTATATCTTCTTCGTGTTAGTTAAAATAAACATTTGTACAAATTATCTTATTGCTTATTTCCCTGTAGGTGCAAGGGGAATATTGGAATACAGTAGGCTTTGTGCGATAGTCAAATCTTTTAAAGCTTTGAGATTCCGTTCTCTTTGTACACGTAACATATAAAAAAATGAACAACGATGATCCATTTCACGAAAGTTCCAAGTTTTCCGATACTAACACACATTACAAGGTATATCTCCGAAATGGTTCACCCTACAAGAAAATTTATTGAGACATAAATTGTGTATTTTAGCAAGATCTACATTTTTTGTATAGTATAATTTGGTCTATCTCTAACGGTTTACCAGTTATGCAAAAGTCGTCCTGAGTAAATACGACTACAGGGGCTATAGCCAGAAAATTCAAGATATGCATTTCATTTGTCATAAAAATATCTCAAACATATGACATTTTAACCAAAATCGTTAGAGCCATTTTCAAGAAAATAAAAATTTTCGAAAAATTTTCCATGTAAAGGTTAGTTTAGGGTGGGGCTATTTTCTTCAAAATGTTCGTGTCGCATCCTTGAACGACATTAAACTTAAATACCAACTTTGCTTTTTAACCGACTTTTCGTTTTTGAGCTATGCTGTCCACAGACTGACAGACTGACAGACTAACAGACTGACAGACACACAGACACACAGACACACAGACACACACACGGACCTTTTTCTAAAAATGCTTTTTTTGGATTCAGGGGGTCTCAAAACATATATTTCCGGTGAAATCTCGACATCGAAGTTTTGGGTGGAATACAATACTTCCCCTACTTACCAGTAGAGAAAGTAAAAAAAAAGAATCCATTAATAGAGGTGTTCCTCAGGGATCAGTAATCAGTGTCACACTATTTCTCATAGCTATCAACAGTATAGTAAGCAGTATTACACCACCTGTAAAAGGTATACTATTTGCAGATGGCCTAACTATCTTTTGTAAGGGGAAAACCCCTTTACTACTGCAACACTTCTTCAAGAAACACTGGAAAATCTGCACACTTGGACTAATCATGCTGGTCTTAACTTGTCATATCATAAATCCAAATGCATATGCTTCTCCAAATCACCATGTAAAGTCTCAAACCCCACAATCTGCGTGGATAACAAACTAATCGACTCAGTGAAGGCTATCAAAATTTTAGGTTTAATGTTTGATGTAACTCTAAGCTGGAAACATCACATTGATGATATGAGAAATGAATGCCTCAGAAAATTAAATGTATTAAAAGCTCTAAGCTGCAAAAGCTGGGGTTTTGATCACAGTACCCTCATACGAACGTATCAAGCTCTCATTAGAAGTAAACTCGACTATGGAGCCCATATCTATAATACAGCTAAATCTTCATTTTTAAAGAAACTAGATACAATTCAAACAGCAGCTCTAAGAATATGCTTGGGAGCTTACAGAACCAGCCCTGTTTCTGCTATAACAATGGAAACCGACGAGCCACCATTGAACGTCCGCAGAACACATCTAAGCCTAAAATTCGCTCTTAAAACTTTAGCAAGACCCGAATCAATGATATACCAGTACGTCCTCCCAGAAACGTCCAACCAACGTTTACAGGCTAATTCACAAAAATAAATGTTTAAATCTAAAATAAGCAAATGCGTTGAAGAACATAACATAGAAGTTCCTGCCATAATGCCCAGAAGGTTTCATTGTCTACCACCTTGGAGAATACCAACTGCTCAACTAAATTTGAATATTACAGCTTACCATAAATCTCATACAGATGCATCTTCCTATAAACAGCTGTTTAAAGAAATAACAAATGCCTACCCTAACCATGCATTTATCTACACTGATGGTTCCAAAACGGACAGCGGCAATGGATGTGCCGTAAATACCCCAGATAAGAAACTTCAGCTGAAACTCCCTAAATATTATTCCATATTCTCCTGCGAACGTTCTACACTTAAGCATGCTTTAACATACACCATCCAATCTAGTGAGAGTAAATTTCTTATAATTTCTGATTCATTAAGCTCTCTCCAAAGTCTCAGAGATCGTTCAACTGACCTCCAACTGCTTCAAGATATCCACAGTCTTTATTCCATTGCTCTAAATAAAAAGAAAATGGTTACTTTCATTTGGGTCCCTTCACACTGCGGCATTAAGGGCAATGAAGAAGCGGACAAAACTGCTAAAGAAGCAAGTCGGCTAACAGACACACATGAACAGCAAGCAGTACCTTATCGTGATATTACAAAGTACTTCTCCAGACTAATAAAAACAAGATGGAAACAGGCCTGGAATCAATCGCCTCCAGAAAAAACTACACATGGTAAGGAAAGGAGACACTAATTCTTCCCCTGTCTATTCTCTTAGCAGGAAAGAGCAGGTGATTATCTCACGTCTCCGCATTGACCATACAAGGTTAACCCACTCATACCTCCTCAGCAACGGCCAGCCAGCAAAATGTGAAGTCTGCAACACCCGCCTCACAGTAAAACACCTCCTCACAGAATGCAAGCAATACGCTATACAACGACAGCTTCATCACATCACTGGAGACTTATCCACCATTCTGAACACGCCATCCAACTGCAGAAGGATATTATCATTTCTCAAAAGTACAGACTTACATACGAAAATATAATATTGTGACTTTCTGAGTGGGTTGTGTGAAGTATAGTAGACAGATGCAGTCGAGATAAAGAAACACTTTTATTTCCGTAAACAGTAACTTTGTACACTCGTTGCAACAACAAGAAAGTCTTTTCCGATTCTCCAACAGCACGGCTCCGAATTCGTAACACAAAGAACTGTTCCTTCTCCCTGGTGTGACTCCTCGACGCTTCGCATACGTCTCTTCTTTCCGTCGGCACTACTCAACCTTCACATACGTCTGACTGACTCTTCTGTCGCACTTTACCGCTATTTATATCTCCCAGGCACTATTCTGGAAGCTTCAGGAACGTTCAGTTATTGCGGCGAGATACAAAGCAGAGAAGATTCTCGAAGTCTCTATCCTTTTCTCTCTTTCGGCAAGCGCCCCAACAATGCGGCCATGCTCTGTCTCTTTCCTTCGGCTCCTTTGCGGTAGTGCCGGCAATAATGCGATGGGTGACACTGCTGTTGTCGGCAATTAGATGCGGCGGGCGCGGTGACACTATGAAAGATATTTTTGTTGTACTGATTTGTTTATTAGTATTTTCATGATTTTGGTTAAATAATTGTAACAAGTTTATTGTATACCGGTGTATTATATAGAATAGTCGCGACATGACTTAATTGTTAAAGCGACTCTAAATAAATTTAAAAAAAATGTTTATTTTAACTAACACGAAGTCGATATAGGAATAAGAGTGTGTAAGAATGGTTAGTACAAGAGTAGAGAAAGTCATGTGAGATTTTTTCGAGTAAGGGTCGGCTCGGTTTTTTTCTAATCCTTTTGTTCAGGAGGAGGGAGTACCTTAGGGTTCGGTGCTAAGTGTCACGCTCCTTGCTATAGCAATTAACTCAATCTGGAAATGTGTTCCACCTGGAGTTTCGTCATGCCTGTTCGTAGACGACTTCGCTGTCTATTGCACTTCTCAGCGCACGGCGTTCTTACAACGGCGCCTGCTGCAATGTTTGGACAACCTTAGAGAATGGAGCTCCGAAAACGGCTGTCATTTCTCAACTGAGAAGTCAATCTGCGTTAATTTCTGGCGTCGTAGGAGGCGATTACCACCTTCGCTGCGTTTCGGTCCAGATTTACTTCCCTTCGTAGATGAGACGCGCTTCCTGGGTTTGATCTTGGACAGGAAGCTTAATTGGTCATCACATATGGCACAGCTAAGAGCACGATGTGACCGCTCCCGAAATATCATGCGAGTACTAAATGGCATATCGTGGGGAGCGGATCGGACAGTTTTGTTGCGGATTTATCGCGCATTGATCCGATCCAAACTAGACTATGGAGGTATTATTTATTCGTCAGCGCGACCATCTGTGCTGAGAAGATTAGACGCGGTCCACAGTTGGGGTATCCGCATTTCAATAGGAGCTTTTCCAACAAGCCTAGTGGTGAGCCTTTACGCCGAGTCCGCAGAACCTCCTCTGCAATATCGGCGTGAGATTCTCTTGACAAATTATGGTTGTGCGCTTAGATGTATGCCCAAGCACCCAACGTTCGCTTTCTTTTTCACCACCACACTAAGAGAACGGTATAGGAATAGCACACTTAGTCCTAAGCCTGCGGGGTTTCGTTTCCAAGATCTTCTAATGAAGCTTGGAGTGGAACTGCCTAGGATGTTCGCCAAGGGTGAGAAGCTTTACCCCCCTTGGCTATATGGCACGCCCCATGTAGATCTTGGGATGACCGTACACCGGAAGTCCACGATGCCTATTTCAAGTGTCCACACGTGTTTTTTAGAATTTTTGTCAGGCTACACTGACCGTCCATGTATTTACACCGATGGGTCAAAGAGCACCAATTGTATTGGATGTGCTTATGTTTATGGAACCGAACCACATACATTCGGTTTTCCAAATAGCACTTCCGTTTTTACTGCAGAGCTGTATGCAATTTACCGAGCCGTTTTGTATGTGCGCCGTCGTAAATTAGGTGACTGCCTAATTTTGAGCGATTCCCTTAGTGCACTTCAGAGCCTTTGTGAGCTGTACAACCCCCATGCTATTGTACAACGTATTCAGGATGCCCTCCATGTTTTACACGCTTCTGGCGTTGACGTGGTGTGTGCATGGATTCCTGGTCACGTAGGTTTGCCAGGGAATAAAATGGCAGATTTGGCAGCAAAGATGGCAACTACAGAACTCAGTATTACCATCTCACATGTTTCTTCGGAAGACTTTAGGCTTGAAGTGCGGAGAGCGGTGCTGTTGTCCTGGCACGACGAGGGTCAGCTCTCCACGGTAATAAGCTTAGAGAAGTGAAATAACTTCCCGTAAACTGGCTAACTTCCTGTCACACATCTCGCTGCGAGGAGTTTAGTTTGGCTCGATTAAGAATAGCGCACTGCAATTTTTCGCATGGTTATCTATTTCAAAAGGACCCTGCCCCTCTATGTCCGCTGTGTGACAACCTTTTGTCAGTTCGTCACGTGCTACTAGAGTGTTACTCTCTAGCGCACCTTCGGGATTCTCTGCAGCTGCCTGCCAGACTTGCAGAGGTCTTATCAGACGACAAAACAGCGGTTGATAGGGTTTTTAAGTTTTAGCGGAGTGTAGCATCAATTTGAGGTTTTAAAATTTTAGAAATTTGTTTATGCTTTTTGACATATTTATCATCTTGTTTTATATCTGACTATTGCCACTGTTTTTTACGTTGATGTATATATTTCCAACATATCAATATTACTATTCTTTTAATATGATTGACTAGTTATAATAATATATCGGTTAGTCATAATGGGCCATTTAAAACAAAATACTATTGAGAATGGAATGTTCCATTTACATATAAATATTCTGTTTCAGTGAAATTAAGTTTAGCAATAATCCCGTGGCTCATATTTAAAATTTGATAATAATAAGAGCTATTGACATGGGTAGATAGTTAATTTTGGTTATATTGATATGTGATTTAGTATTTATGTAACGTATTATCATATTGTGCAGGTAGTTTGGTTACGCGCTTTTATTTTCAATATTGAGTGGCAATTCAATGGATATCACTTCCTTACGCTTTTCTTCCAAACGGGAAAGTCATGTTCACATTGGCTCCGGTTCGCTTCAGTCAGGTTCCAAAGATGACGCAATCGGGACGTAGCCTGAGTTTCGCGCAAACCTCGCGCAATCTGCTTCAGCCTCGTGGCCTGTCAAGCATAGAGATGACCTTACCTTTGTCTACAACTCACAGGGCCGTGGATCGAAAAAACGCTCTGCTAAATGTAATGTTATTCCGTTCTAAATAAGACATAGACATGAGCATGTCAATTGCAAATGAAGCATATAGTGCACAAGAGCAGAGTGGCGCAGTGGAAGCGTGCTGGGCCCATAACCCAGAGGTCCGTGGATCGAAACCACGCTCTGCTAAATGTATTTTTATTCCGTTCTAAATAAGACATAGGCATGAGCATGTCATTGGAGAATGAAGCATAGCATGCACAGGAGCAGAGTGGCGCAGTGGAAGCGTGCTGGGCCCTTAACCCAGAGGTCCGTGGATTGAAACCACGCTCTGCTAAGGGTGTTTTTATTTCGTTCTAAATAAGACATAGATATGAGCATGTGAATGGCAAATGAAGGGTACAGTACCCAAGAGTAGAGTGGCACATTGGAAGCGTGCTGGGCCAAGGCCGTTTTTATGTCACAGGCCTGGATGCGCGATTCTTGACGTCACAACTTGAGGCCCACATTTAAAGCAATTCATATACAATAATTGCATTTTTCCGCTGGAAGAAACATACATTCAATTATAATTTCACATTTCCATGTTAAAAGTTATTGTGTTTTAGTATGTCAGTGCAAAACATGCTTTTCGTGGTTGTACATGGCAGAACATGCGTGTTACCATCTTAAAAGTTAAACCCGTGGCACTATCGTCCATATCTGACCAGGGCCTGGCAAGCCGACCGCCGGCCTCACGCTCACATACGCAGGGTATAGGTGGGTGATCATCCGACTAATTATGGTAGGTAAGATATATACAGGTGTTGGGAGAATGAGTGCGCAGATTTCGCGTGCTGGGAGATCCAAATATAACTAAAGCACAATAAGTACAATAACAACTCCATCTATCTTGAATGATAAAGGAGATAATCGAACATTATTGAATACATTATCTGCACAGTGTGGCAACACAGGCCGACTGTTTTGTTTTGGTTTGCGGCCAGGCATGCGTTCACACCTGCAACGGGTGAAAGTCTAAGCTAGGCTAGCGCTTGAAATCCGGTTCGCCATGTGCCCGTGTGTTTCTTGTCAGCCAATGCCAGTAACCAGGGACGGGGTGGTTTGCTTTTAAGCTATTCAATCGTATTCACGAGAACTAAGGTATACGCTGCGTAAGAGGCTACGCATAAGGTGTAGTTGGATGATCAAAGATAGCAACTTCAAATGTTAAGTATGGAAATACCTCATTCGTGTAATTGTGTAATTAAATAACAGCCAGCTCTTGCTAAACAGGAAAAATAATCAAAAGAAACAGGAAGAAGAAGACAATTATTAATGGTCAACAACTTCAAACTCAACAAGGTGTCTTTTACAGTAGATGTTCAAAATGTGCTCCGTGAGAATCTATGCAGGCATCGCATCTTCTTAGCCATTTTGCCCTACCCTCGTTAGAGCTCCTGTGTTCTACTCAATCTGTAGGGCTGCTTCAAACACACGTGTGCGAAGATCATCAAGCGTTGCGCCTCACGTGTGTTGCAATCGGTTTTGCCCTAAGCAAGAAGCATATCTAAATACTCTTGATTTGTAAAGACTGCCAAGTTCTGAATGCATTTAACGCACCTGAAGCACTGATAGAACCTGCTGTTGTGCATGGGTGTCGCGGGGGTAGTTGTACTGTCAACATTCCCTCATCGTCCGCTCTTCTCACGCACTAATGTTTCGGGGTTGCCAAGCGTATGCCCACGACTTTATGCCAGTAGACACTCTGGAATCCAGTCCTTTCATATCATTTTGTGGCTAAACGAATCGTTTTAGCAACATATGATAAAGACATAAATAACGCATCTTTTGTAGCTCTACCTCGCTGTTCTAATTGCAGAAGTAAACGATAACGGAGTAGTGACATATTCACAATCACACTTTTGACTAGTTTTAATTTTTATTTATGAAACCATGCTCTATAGAGGAAAATGGGACAGGTACTTATGTTTCAGTTTAACGTCAGGAAGCTATCTTTGAAGTCTGCGCACTCATACCTTAACACTTTGTATATATATAAACCAGGTGAGTCAGCGGCCCCTTAATTTTTGGAAGGTAGGGCACCCATCAAACGCTATGTGCGCTTTCGTCCAGTTTTGCACTCACTAAAACGTATTGTCTGACGTTCTTAGAGAGAGGAATGCGCAAAATCTAGAGGAACAGCGGTTTAAGGGACAGAACGTACTCCTCGCTAAAGTACATCTCAAAAACATAGGACTCGTTTACTGAGAGCGAATTCCGGTTTCTAGCCGATTTTACAAACTTTTTATTAGAGTATACATAGCGGCGTAATTCAGTAAACGCCTCTGATAAAAAGGACCTATCATATGAGTACACTACAACACCAAATAAAAAGAAAATGGCGGACACTTGTACTTAGAGCAAGGATTGGCTGCGAAAAATTACTCAAAAATTAAGGACACGCGTCATCCACCATAGACACGTACAGTGAAAACTAACATAAAATTAAATAATGGTTTATTTAAATTTTTGCGTAACCTAGGTCTAGTACATCTTAAATAACAGGCATAATAGCTTTCGCCATCTAAGTACTAACATTAAAACCCCAGAAAAGGATTAAAACTGTCTCAAAAGTCTACATCAAGCATGCAAACTCGAGAAGTGGCAATGAAGTAACGGCTGGCATACAAGTCGTACTCTTGAACACTAAAAGTGCTTTCGTTGAAGTCGAAGTAGCTGAAGAAAATAATATCTGTAGCTTGTGCGCTACCCCTCAGGAACACGGGTTCGCGTCTCAGCATTGTGCAATTTTTTTATACTAGTCAAAACTTGGAAACCGAATTCACGATAAGCTAATTACAAAGTCCCTGAGGGTTTGGAACATTATAACTGAAATCGTTTTTGGTTGTCTGCATTTCGTAGTAGAGCCGGTATAATGACTTGTACCCGATTTGATTGGCATGGTGTAGTGCGTTATTATGAATGCCGACTCCCTACATTCTGCAAGCGGAAGCTGTTGCATGATATTTTGTGTCATTTCCTCACCACGTATTCGTCAGACGAGTACACTGATATACTTTTCATCTATTGAGAAACAAGGGCCCATGCACAAGCAGCTCAGCATCTATACCGGGAGAGATATGATAATAAACAACAATACCACAAAATGGAAATAAAATAATTACAAATTAAAATAATAACAGCTTTTAACATAATAATTGATCAGCCAATGTCATTTTTGAATATTATTCGGTTAAAAAAGAATCAGCAATTGGAGTGAAGTCGAACCACATCTACACCAAGAGGATTACTTGCGAATCGGACGCTCCTTCCAACTGAGCTATCTAGTAACCCGATATGTAAACATTCCGTTTAACGTGTAATATTAGCTTGTCCCAATGAACAATTGCAGGGGTGCGAACGCCAACTGTCCAGTTACAAGTAAGTATATTAAAAGGCGATGCTCTAACATTTATAGTACCTAATAATTTCATCGAGTGTGTAACTAAAGGCCTAAACTATGTGTAGAACATAGCTAGAGGCCGATGTTTCCATGTTAGAGAATAAAATGCGGATTGCATAAAAGTGGAGAATAAGGTGCAGCTGACTCACCTGGTATGTGTGTGTGAGTGTGTCTATATATATATTAAAAGGACAAATCTACACCCAAAAACTGTTCTCGGTGACTTAAAGATGGTCACCGTCTGGGTTTTTGTTAAAGGCCAAAACTGTAAACTTTGTAAATATTCATAACTGTAAGTTTAATGTTAATTGTAGCCTGTAAGCCGGGCCCTTTGCACCGGCACCAGGCCAAACCTTCTCTCAAAAAACAAAACTGAAACTGAGAAAATTATGCCCCGATGATAAGTTTAAATTTATAGATTCCGTCATTAATAAAGATTATGTAAGGTAAGTGGATACATTGGTAAGTACTTTATACAAGTGCTATTGAAAAATATGTGTTCCAGCTTCTCCGGGGTAGGCAACATATCAATATTACTATTCTTTTAATATGGTTGACTAGTTATAATAATATATCGGTTAGTCAAAACGAGCCATTAAAAATCAAAATACTATTGAGAATGGAATGTTCCATTTACATGTAAATATTCGGTTTCAGTGGAATTAACTTTGGCAATAATCACGTGGCTGATATTTAAAATTTGATAACAATAGCATCTATTGACGTGGTTAGATAGTTAATTTTTACTATATTGATATGTGATTTATTATTTGTGTAATGTATTATAATATTATGCAGATATTTTTGTTACGAGTATTTATTTTCAATAATGAGTGACAATTCAATGGATATCACTTTCTTACGGTTTTCCTCCAAACGGGAAAGTCATATTCAACTTGGCTTCGGTTCGCCTCAATCAGCTGTTCCAAAGATGACGCAATCTGGCCGTAGCCTGAGTTTCGCGCAAGCCTCGCGCAATCTGCCTCAGCCTCGTGACCTGTCAAGCATAGGGCTAGGAAGTTCATGCATTTGCATGTTTTTTCATAGGGGTTAAAAATGTATGCTTTTACATTATGTGCACGAATTATGGAATTTTCAGTTATTTGGACATGATTTTATGGTAATTGCATATTTTCTTGATTTTTGATAAATGCATAATATTTCAATATTATAGCCCCTATACTGCATATTTTAATGATTTTTATGGTTTTTTATTGTTGTTTTCCATCTGGATAGTATTTTTCATATTGGTAGTATTGCACATTTTGATGCAACTCACGAAGATTTCAATATTATAGCCCCTATATTGCATATTTTAATAATTTTTATGGTTTTTCACTATTTTTTCAATCTGGATAATATTTTTCATATTGGTAGTATTGCACATGATGCAACTCACGAAGATTTCAATATTATAGCTCCTATATTGCATATTTTAATAATTTTTATGGTTTTTCATTATTTTTTCAATCTGGATAATATTTTTCATATTGTTAGTATTGCACATGACGATGCAACTCGCGAGGTGGCGAGAACTAATGCTGAGTCATGTTGTCATGCAGTGAATCCTCTGTTCCATCCTTTCATTATATGTGTGTGCATAGAGAATAATCAATGCGTTATCTGAGAGGTTTAAAGATAAAGTGCAGATCAACGTTTTGAGCAGCACGATTATAGCAACACTTGCCTGCCCACCAGTAGTTGTGTCGTGGTCTTCAAACGTAACAGTGTTGTGAACTGGTTCCCACCAAATTAAATTACGCGTATAAAATGTTAAAGGTTCTTCAAATGCAGAAAATAAAACTAACTTCGAGTGCTAGATTAATTAACTTACAGAAAGAGTTTTCGGGTGATTTAATATCTACAGATAATAGGTACTATTTTGTGGGCGTGTGAGAAAAATGTAGGGAGTGAGAAAAGATTTCAAATAGTTGAACACATAAACACAGCAAAACATGAGCAGAATTTAATCAGAAAACTCGTAAACAAAGAACATGTTTAAAAACAGCTAGTAGAGTGTTTAGGAAGTAGGGTTACTGAATTTTCCTATGACTTGTGCCAAGCATTTTTAGCTGCTGATATTCTCTTGTTCAAAATTAATAATCCGACATTTAAAAGCTTTCTTGCCAAGTACACTCGACAGCAAGTGCCTTAAGAAAGTACACTGCGTAAGACTCATGTAGGATATTGTTACAATAACATATTGTCGAATATACAAAATGAATTAGCGGATCAGCTTGTGTGGTTGTCTGTTGATGAAACCCTTGATTCTGAGCGTCGTCCTATTTCTAATATAATCGCGGGTGCTGTAAATAATGAACAATAGACTACTTAATGTGTGCTAATTGTCGGCCACGTGACCCAGTTTGTGATGGACTCTTTGAAATTACTATGGCCATGTGGAATGAAATACGACCGGTTACTTTTATTTGTTACTGATGCTTTGTTATTATGCTAAAATAAAGACAAACTCTGAAAGGTATTTTTCCTAACTTAATTCATATAACTTGTTTGGCACACGCTCTTCAACGCATTTCTGAGACAATACGTGATTCTTTCCCATTGGTAGATAGATTTGTGTCCAGTACAAAGAGAATGTTTGTTAAATCTCCTAAAAGAGTTAAGTTGTTTAGATCAACAGCACCCAATATCCGACTTCTTCCTGAACCAGTGTTAACTCGATAGGGAACATGGGTCGATTATGCTGAGCACATAGAAATAGTCGAAAAGTTTGTTAATTCATTTGACTCGAAAGATGCTTCATCAATAGAAACCGTGCAAAATATTCTGTCAGGCACTGGGTTAAAAGAGGATCTTAGTTTCATATCTGCCCATTTTTCTTTCTTACCAATATGTGATCTAAGTTCGGTTCCAGGTAGCATAGGACAAAAAGTGAAAGACAAAGTGAATTATGTAATTTCAAAAAATTCTGGTTATAAACTGATGTGCGATATTCGAGACATCCTCGAAACAAAACCATCTGTCACACCAAGAGACTTGACTCTCTTTGTGAAGCAGTCAACATCATTTAAATATGTCCCGATAACATCTTGTGAAGTGAAAAGAAGTTTTTCACGTTACAAAAGTGTTTTGCGAGACAACAGACGATGTTTTACAGTTGAAAATTTGTGCAAAGTGTTGGTTATGAACTGCAATTTAGCAGTTAATACTAACAGCGGGACCACTTCTGCTTCAACCTCTAAGGAATAAGGTAACTTTAATTATTATTATTATTATTATTATTATTATTATTATTATTATTATTATTATTATTATTATTATTATTATTATTATTATTATTATTATTATTATTATTATTATTATTATTATTATTATTATTATTATTATTATTATTATTATTATTATTATTATTATTATTATTATTATTATTATTATTATTATTATTATTATTATTATTATTATTATTATTATTATTATTATTATTATTATTATTATTATTATTATTATTATTATTATTATTATTATTATTATTATTATTATTATTACTATTATTATTATTATTATTATTATTATTATTATTATTATTATTATTATTATTATTATTATTATTATTATTATTATTATTATTATTATTATTACTATTATTATTGTTGTTATTGTTATTATTATTATTATTATTATTATTATTATTATTATTATTATTATTATTATTATTATTATTATTATTATTATTATTATTATTATTATTATTGTGACTTTTTGTGTGGGTGTGAAGTAAAGAAGACAGATGTAGTCGAGATAAAGAAACACTTTTATGTCCGTAAACAGTAACTTTGTACACTCGTTGCAACAGCAAGAAAGTCTTTTCCGATTCTCCAACAGCACGGCTCCGAACTCGTAACACAAAGAACTAACTTCTCCGTCGGCACAACGCTTCACATCGTCTGTCCGTCTCCGTCGGCACGACTACTCAACGCTTCACATACGTCTGACTGCCTCTTCTGTCGCACTTTACCGCTATTTATATCTCCCAGGCACTATTCTGGAAGCTTCAGGAACGTTCAGTTATTGCGGTGAGATACAAAGCAGAGAAGATTCTCGAAGTCTCTATCCTTTTCTCTCTTTCGGCAAGCGCCCCAACAATGCGGCCAGGCTCTGTCTCTTTCCTTCGGCTCCTTTGCGGTGGTGCCGACAATAACGCGATGGGTGACACTGCTGTTGTCGGCAATTAGATGCGGCGGGCGCGGTGACATTATTATTATTATTATTATTATTATTATTATTATTATTATTATTATTATTATTATTATTATTATTATTATTATTATTATTATTATTATTATTATTATTATTATTATTATTATTATTATTATTACTATTATTATTATTACTATTATTATTATTATTATTATTATTATTATTATTATTATTATTATTATTATTATTATTATTATTATTATTATTATTATTATTATTATTATTATTATTATTATTATTATTATTATTATTATTATTATTATTATTATTATTATTATTATTATTATTATTATTATTATTATTATTATTATTATTATTATTTATACTAACTCGTCTTGTCTACTGCAAAGGGACATTAATTGTTTTAATTAAATAGTGCATATTTCTTGGCATATTCTCAAGTTTTTAAGAGCATATTTGCATGCATATTTAAGTATTTTTTAGGGCATTAGCTTCCGAGCCCTAGAGATGACCTTGCCCGGATCTATAACCCACAGGTCCTTGGATCGAAAACACGCTCTGCTAAGTGAATCCTTAATCCGTTCTAAATAAGAAACAGACGTGAGCATGTCGTAGGCAAATGAAGCTAATATTAGAGAGGAGCAGAGTGGCGCAGTGGAAGGGTTCTGGGCTCGTAACCCAGAGGTCCGTGGATCGAAACCACGCTCTGCTAAGTGTAATGTTACTCCGTTCTAAATAAGACATAGACATAGACATGAGCATGTCAATGGCAAATGAAGCATATAACGTACAAGAGCAGAGTGGCGCAGTGGAAGCGTGCTGGGCCCATAACCCACAGGTCCGTGGATCGAAACCACGCTCTGCTAAATGTGTTTTTATTCCGTTCTAAATAAGAAATAGACATGAGCATGTCAATGGTGAATGAAGCACACAGCACACAATGCACAAGAGCAAAGTGGCGCAGTGGAAGCGTGCTGGACCCATGTCCTAGAGATCCGTGGATCGAAACCACGCTCTGCTAAGTGTAATGTTATTGCGTTCTAAATAAGACATAGACATGAGTATGTCAATGGCAAATGAAGCATATAGT
Source organism: Tenodera sinensis (assembly GCA_030765045.1). Taxonomy (NCBI): domain Eukaryota; kingdom Metazoa; phylum Arthropoda; class Insecta; order Mantodea; family Mantidae; genus Tenodera; species Tenodera sinensis. Next base: position 78,088,666 of record CM060966.1, on the reverse strand, counting down.
GCGCGAGAGTAGAGTGGCGCAGTGGAAGCGTGCTGGGCCCATAACCCAGAGGTCCCTGGATCGAAACCGCGCTCTGCTAAGTATATTTTTGTTTCGCTCTAAATAAGGTGTGTGTGTGTGCGTGTGTGCGTGTGTGCGTGCGTGCGTGTAATTTTATTCCGTTCTAAATGAGACATGAGCATATCAATGGCGAATGAAGCGCATAAAACACAAGAGCAGATTGGCGCAGTGGAAGCGTGCTGGGCCCATAACCCAGAGGTCCGTGGATCGAAACCGCGCTCTGCTAAATGTATTTTTATTCCGTTCTAAATAAGACATAGACATGAGCTTGTCAATGGCAAATGAAGCAAATAGCACACAAGAGCAGAGTGGCGCAGTGGAAGCGTGCTGGGCCCATAACCCAGAGGTCCGTGAATCGAAGCCACGCTCTGATAAAAGTATTTTTATTCCGTTCTAAATAAGATATAGATATGTGTAATTTTATTCCGTTCTAAATGAGACATGAGCATATCAATGGCGAATGAATCGCATGAAGCACAAGAGCAGAGTGGCGCAGTGGAGGCGTGCTGGGCCCATAACACAGAGGTCCGTGGATCGAAACCACGCTCTGCTAAATGTATTTTTATTCCGTTCTAAATAAGACAGGCATGAGCATGTCAATGGCAAATGAAGCATATAGTGCACAAGAGCAGAGTGGTGGCGTAGTGGAAGCGTGCTGGGCCCATAACCCAGAGGTCCGTGGATCGAAACCACACTCTACTAAGTATATTATGGTTTCGCTCTAAATAAGATATAGATATGTGTAATTTTATTCCGTTCTAAATGAGACATGAGCATATCAATGGCGAATGAATCCCATGAAACACAAGAGCAGAGTGGCATATGGAAGCGTGCTGGGGGAAGTCCGTTTCTCAATTTTCTAAAAGATCACATCGTTTTCTTTTACTATGACAGTGGATCACTCTAATTTCACGTCACTAATTCTATTTTAAAGCTCTTCGAGTCAATTACGAAATGCTGCTGCATCCCTTTCCAACATTTTCCCTTTCTTTCCTCTGGAACTGTAGGTTTTGGAGTTGGTTCAGAAGTCAGCTATGGTGGTAAACTAGGAAACAGGGAGGGGTATGCATCTTCAGTATGTTTATGCGTTGTTCTGGTTACTACAAGAACAGTTCCATCATTTCGCCATCGCCATCTACGTGGCCATCGCCGTCGCTATCGCCATGGCCATCGCCATCATCACCGCCGTCACCAGCGTCATCGCCATCGCCATCGCCATGGCCATCGCCATCATCACCGCCGTCACCATCGTCATCGCCATCGCCATCATCATCGCCATCGCCATCATCATCGCCATCGCCATCATCACCGCCGTCACCATCGCCATCGCCATCATCATCGTCATCGTCATCGCCGTCGCCATCGCCATCATCATCGCCATCACCGTCGCCATCGCCATCATCATCGCCATCACCATCATCATGGTTATTATGATTATGATTATTATGATTATGACGGTTATGACGATGATTATCATCATCATCATCATCATCATCATCATCATTATTATTATTATTATTATTATTATTATTATTATTATTATTATTATTATTATTATTATTATTATTATTATTATTATTATTATTATTATCTTGTTATTGATTATAAATAATTTGTATGACTTCTGATTATACATTATGATGTTATTGATGAAAGAACTTAGAATTTCAAGCTGTCCCAATATTTTTCATACTCACTGTATGTGCATGACAGCTAAGAAGGTTATGGATAGATATATTTTGTTCTTTGTAACTATGTAGATCTTAAGAAAATGTGTAGAACATTTAAAAAAAAGAAAGAAAAGAAAAGAAGACCAATGCTGTGCTGCTACAGATGCGTTTTATAGCAAGTGAATGTAAAAGAAGATTTTGGAAATATTTAATTCTAAATTAGAATCAAAAGCCAGTAGTAAAGAATATTACAGGAAATTTATAGTGAATAAATTGCAAGTTATTTTTAAATAGAGTTCTTATTTGCTAGATTAAGCTGGTTTTTACAATCCAGTACCAAAACCAAAGATAGGATCAATGCCTAAATCTGCCACATCTGGTATTCTGAATGTGGGGCAAAGTAAAAGGAATCTCATCATTAAATTCAATGCTATTGTAAACAACAAAGCTATTTTTATATGGTCCTTTAAATATTAATTTGTTGCATGTTGAAGTTCTGTATATGAATTAATCTTCTGCCAGTCTTAATAACATTCCACTAAGAATTAGTCGCATCGTATAATACACTGGTGTGCAGTGATATCTTTCAAGGGGGACCAGCCGTAGTAGAACTGTCACAACATTATTTAATATAATGCATTACATTCACATGACTTTCTCTACATTCTTCAAGAAATTATTCTCACATAAGTTTTACTTCTATCTAATTCATGTTGAGATATAGATTTATAGAAATGGTTTTATTAGATATTTCTTTGTAGATACAATGGCAATAAGGAATACAGTAAGTTTAAGCAGCCATCACCTAACAGCTGGTTGCTATGTGAGAGCTTTGAAATTCTGTTCTCTTAGCATGACCAGGAGAAAAAAAAAATCTGATGCATTGCAATGTGTTCACTCTAGTACAAAATATTCTTATTAATGGTTATTCTTGTATACCTACTTCATCAATGAAATGAACATTTTCTGATACTATCTTATTATATATTCCCTTTTAGGTACAATAGGAAAAGGAGAATACATTAGGCTTAAGCAACAGTTAAATCTCTTAAGAGCTTGTTGCTATGTGATGGCTTTGATGTTCTTTTCTCTTTGCATGACCAGGATATAAAAAGCGAATATTGACTTCCTATTTGAGAAAAATAATAAGCGTTGGAAAGTTCAAACCAGTAATAAGGAATATCTTGGAAATAGTTAATTCCAGAAAAAATTGACATAAATTGTGTGCTTTAATGTGATCTACATCTTTTGTGCAATAAGATTTTGTCTGCCTCTTACAGTTATCAAGTATGCAAAAGTCACTTAGAATGAAAAGGCTATTTCCAGAAAATGCAAGGTGTACATTTCATTTTTCATGAAAATATCTTAAACATATGGTATTTTAATCAAAATTGTTAGAGCTGTTTTTGGGGAAATTAACATTTTTGATGATTTTTCCAAGTAAATAGTGGTTTGTGGTGTTCTTGTTTTCTTTCTCTATTTTAATCTATGTTCTTGGGAGATGTTGAATAAATACCAAAATCAACTTTTCATTTTTGAATGAACACCATACATACATGCACAGTTCTTTTTCCAAATCATTTTTATTCAGGGAACCTCAATCACTAGTGCTTGCAACCTATTTAAATGACCTGAAAATGTTGTACTCCATCATTATGCTTGATCTATGAGCTTTTTCTCAGACTCACACCAACTGTCTGAAAAGATTCTATATACTGGCTCAGTTAATGCAGCTGCATTGTGATTATTACTGACATCTGGAAAGCTTAAAAATCATTCACTCTCTTTTACATAAAGAATGCTTGTGTGAAGCTGAAAGATAATTTTGCTATATCTATGCTTCATCCAACAACAAAGTAATAAAAGGTACATCTTTTATTTCTTTCCTTATTACTTAGAATTACGTCACTAATACTTTCAATAATCCTACCAGAGCGAATAGAAGGAAAAGTGCGATCACTGCTGTAGTTCGTGTGTTCCGCCGCACAGATGGCAGCGCAGCTGCTAGTGCGGTACAATGCTAATACGAATACTAGCGTTTAGCAGGAGATTCATGTTTTAAAATTGTTGTTTAATGACGCTGTCAACTGCCGGGATCACATCAACGTCGCCGGTGTGCCGGAATTTCGTCCCGCAGGAGTTCTTTTACATGCCAGTAAATCTACTGACATGGAGCTGTCATTTTAAGCACACTTAAAAACTATCGGTCTGGGCCGGATTTGAACCCGCGACCTTGGAATTAGTAGGCCAGTGTCTAACCAACTGAGCCACCCAGACCGATAGGAGATTCACTGGAAAAGTAGCAAAGCAGAAGAATAGTGTCGTTTAACAATGACTGACTCACACATACACATTCTGACAGACATTCAGAGAAATCCAAGACAATAATATTACCACTAGAATGCAAAATGGCATTAAAGGAATAAAGTAAAATATAATTTCCTGTGAATGAAAAGTTAACTTTGCTGCAAGAATAGTACAAGCTATTTGTATTTTGTTCTACAGATAAAAATGTACTCACCAATGTTGAAATCAGCTGTTAATAACTTTCGACAATTTCTGAGATGATTTTGCAGCCTTTTATGATAGTAACTCCTTTCTTATTTCCTTGGTGCGGAAAAAGAAGTGACACTTCATGTAATGCAGAATTAGTTTGCGGACAAGATCCAGTAAATGTTCCTTACAACACCCAATTCCAGAAGCAACACGAATTTGGTTAACACTGTCACAACAATCGAAAAATATATTGCCCCACACAAGTTACTTTCATTTGAAAGTCTATCTGCTGAAACCCTCACTACTTGCAAAAGAACGCTATATACAGATTTAGAGGGATAAATAAGGCATAAATGTCTGTACCAGTTTTGTGGTCTTTAATTGCAGTTAAAAGTGATATGGAGGGGAAATCTGCACACTTGCCATGGAGTAAATTAACACATGCTTTGAACAATTGTGTGCTATATACCCACTCAAGTGATATACCAGGCATTCTTTAGCTATATCTTTCTGAGTAATTTCAGGTTTGTTGTTTTCCCATTCTAGTATATCAGGCTCCTCAGTCTAAATTTCGTCCTTAATTTTGCTCTCTATATTTCCTGTAATTCCACTATTATGGCATACTATTTCCTTTGCTAATAACTTCATTTGGTTAACGAATGATGTTAAAGGGAGCTCTTGCCTATACTCACAATTGCCTTCAGATGATATTGCTAATTTGTTTGGAACATAATTGACTGTAACATATGCAACTGGAGAAAATCCACTGTAGATGGATGGTGGTCGGAATATATCTCATTATGTCTCATACCTTTCTTTTTAGTCGTCTTTGATCTTTTCAAAATTGTATCAACAATAATTTTTTGTTTTTCAGTTAGGTATTTTGTTACATCGGATTCATCAATATTGCTACTACTTCCATTTACTTTCCTTTCAAGTACTTGAATCTTTGCATTGGCTACTTTCAATTGGCATTTTAGTCTAATTATATTATGCTGTTGTTGCTTTAACCTTTTCTTTAGTAGACCTACTTTATTACTAAAATGTCTACTGGTATCCCTTGCGAGGGGAAGATTAATATTCATATTTTGAAAGCCTTCTGCATGATTCCCACTGTCTTCTAAATTGGTATTTCTTTCAACTGTTTTTGATAGTCGCTGTGAAGGAGGTTTACGGGAGTCTATTGGCCGTGATAAGTTTTTAGGAAGATTAGGAAAACAATGTGGAACTGCATGAGGCATTAACTTCCACCTTTGCCTTGCAATTTCAATATTTTCTCCATTAACTATAAACTTGTGTACCTTTATCAAAAGTTCTTATGAAAAATGTGAATCACACACGTAAATATTAGAAGAAAGGCACTTGTCCTTTCTAGGTATGGCCCTCTCCCATTTAGGAAACAGTAGTTTATCTTTTGGAGGTGTAAAGAAATGTTTACCCTTAGATTTGTCATATCCAGATCTACAACCAGGCACGAAACACACAGGCATGTCGATTAGTTCTATAAATTCACAGTTTCATAAAAATTAACCACAAGCCTCACACTGTAACAAACAGTGCAACCATACACAACAATACTCCAATGCAATGCCCAGCGAAAAGCGCTGTAAATAGCCACACTCACGACTCTGCTGCCACCTGACGGAGGTGCCAGTAGCTCTTGTATAATCATACGGAAGAGCAGTGGAGTGATCACACTTCCCCTTTCTATTTGCTCTGATACTACTTTGAATTTGATTTTGCATTACTTTGAAAACTTTAGTGCTTTGCATGCGTAATTTGATGTCATACTTGGAGAGCATGTATAAAAATTCAGTATAGTTTAGCTGCAACCCTGTGTGGTGCCTTCGGTTATGTAATTTCATCCCTGCCTCTTGGGGGGTGGTAGCCACAATAGATCTGTGTAGATCAAAGTCAGCAAGGTGTCCCCTCTGTGTCTGTACCCCTTACCCTTTTTATCCTTTCCTGATTATGCTTGTTCTTCTTCTTTCCTGATTATCCTCCCCTTATGTAGAACTTACACCCCCTAGGACTTACAAGCCAGTGCCTAGGGTCAGATGCCTGTCGGGGAGCACAGGAACCTCTGGACCAGACAGAGTGAAGACCTGGAAGTGGCTGGTCAGCCCAGCACCAGGTATGACAGTGAGGAAGAGGATGGTATGAAATGCAGCCAAATGGATGATTGGAAAGGTGATAATGGAGCAATTGGTGGAATGAGTGGCGGGGGAAACTGGAAAACCCAGAGAAAACCTGCCCTGATGCCGCTTTGTGCACCATGAATACCACATGCGGGTCCCTGGGATCGATTATGCTTGTTATGACCTTTAAAAAGTAGCTCTTGCTTCACCAGTAACTAAGTTAAATTGATCAATCACTTCATTATTTCTCTAATAGAGTCAACTTTGGCATTGTGTTTCAAAACATCTGATCCGCATTGTTCACTTATTATGTCAAAAGTTTTTAATTTCATTATTACAGATAAATATGATTGCATCTTATCAAGTTGAGTGTCTACTTTGTGAAAATTATTGATTTAAGATAAACATATCCTATTCCTCTATTGGTTTCAAAAAGAATACAAGACCAGCAAAATAAAGTAGTTTTTGATTTACATGCAGTTAGTCATTTTGAAGAATTTCAGCATGTATTCAATTTTGAAATGATTGCATAGTTTTCATTTGTGTACCTACACATAGAAATGTCCAGATTAGGCTCAAAGATAGACCTAGAACTGAATAAGCTTGACATTGAACATTAAAAAGAAACTCCACCAGAGACAAATTCAAGATCATGTGCCATCAATGGCTTCAGTCACAGCAAATGCCAGTACATTGACACCAACCATAGGCAATGAAAGCAGCCCCCTTTTTAGTCCAGGCCATGCAGCAGCCAACTCAGTCAACAAAGAATGTACCAGAAACCAGCTCCACCCACCCAGGCTAGGTGTATAAAGTCTGTGAATCCAAAAGACCCTGTATCAGTTGTCGCCGAGATTAGAAGAGTAGTATGGCCATGCCACTAAAGATGTTTGATGCAGCTACAGAAGAAATATCTGGAAGAAGTGTCTCCACAGCCCAGATAATAATTTTCTATAGGATTTAATTTATTTTAAGTTTGTTGTTTCCTTTTTTATTTCTTTAATCCAGTAAGGTAAGTGATTACACAGATACTCTACTCAATACAATTTCTAGGGAGCCACTTAATCTATTTGCAAAACTGTTTTCCCTTATTCTAGTATTATGTTTATGAATATCTGTATTTTTGTCTTTTTTAATGAGTTTTAATAACATATTTAAGACACTCATATATGTACAGACTTCGTAATATGGGTATACTGAGTTTTTAAAAGCATTTTTGCAGGCACTTCTGTTTTGTATTTTATCCTTTGAAGAAGGGCAAGTAACTCTTACTCTGTCTGGTTTTGGGAAACTGTGAATGAGAGAACAGTTCAAAGAGCGAGGAACTTGGTGGAGGAAAACTGATACGTCCTGTTGAAATGTGGAGTATGGAAGCTGGTATTCATGTGGCAGATTTACTGTATACTCCATGAACATTTAAAGTTGTGAAAAATCTGCGAAAAATGGGTTCCAAATTCCAAAGGCAGGAACTTCAAGGCTGTTGGTTTTGCATCACAATGTGTCTCATAGAATAGCTGCAAATGTGAAGAAGCTGGAAGTTATAAAGTCCAGTTGCTTGACCATCCACCCTACAGCCCTGACCTTACACCATGTAAAGAGGAAACAGCTTATTTGAATACTCCAAAACCAACTGTGAAATTTTTCTCCCATTATGGCACAATCTGGTTATATTTGGTGATACCCCATCTGTTAGGTTGCATTAGTACTGCCAACTGTTTGTAAAATATAACCATAGTAAAGCTATAGTCAAAGTTGGTGTTATTGCATCTGTTATGCTGCCATAGAAGCCCTTATTTTTGAACTCATTGCAGAGAAGCCAACCAATAGGTTTTATAACAAGATTCTGTATAGATGCGGTATTAATCTGTGAATCCCATTATATTGCTTGTGTGTGCATGGTTTTGTCTTGGACATGTTTAGAGCATTATATGCATTATGGTTACTATTATTTTTGTGTTTGCAACACACTAATGCATTATATATATATTACAATAATCAGCATTTGGAAGTGTTTTTATCCAGAAGTGTTATTGCAGAACAAGATTTCTGAAGGTGATTAGGATCATCATGTATTGCGTGGTAATGATGTTCAAGCATTATTATCATTTGAAAGCATGTCACTTTAACCCTGTGATATTTGAGGTTAGAAATAATGCTTTTATTATGTAGGTTGGCAGTACTGTTTTTTGATGTAATGCCAACTGCAGTTTAGTGCAATGTCAGCCATATTGAATTCTGCCGATAAGCTGTTTCTCGTATAACTTCTGGTTGTTTCCTTAATTAAACTTTGCATTGGTGAAAACCTATTAAATAAGGGAATTATTTAATAAGCTACCAAATAAAATAAACAACATAATCCAAACCAAAGAAATTATGAAAACGATTAAAAAGTACTTAATAAAAAATGTATTCTATAGCATAGAGGAATTCAAATATGGAACGTAATTTGTGAATCATGAATTGAAAAAATGAAAAGATGCGCAATAATTGATTTATGCATAATGTGAATATACCTGTACATTGTTATACACTTGTGATATTTGTGCAGTAATCTGAACTTGTGATATTTGTGCAATACTCTGAACTTGTGATGTTTGTGCAATACTATGTAACTATACGTTGTGTTACATGTTTACAGAGTTCTTCTGATGATATGTCCTGTGTAACTGTAACATATGGATGAATAAATCTATCTATCTAAATGCAGGACCTTGTTCAGGTTATAAATTCAGTCTAAGTATTGTAGTGCTTTGAATAAGTGGTTGTATTGTCTGCAAGTGTACATGTGGAGAGAAATGGAGAGCACTTTCAGGTATTGTGAGGATAAGTTTTTGAATCCCATCGTTAACTTGGACTTTAAATTGGCACTTGAAAAACTTTTTGAATGCCCCTCATAAGACAGCATTTATCTAGCAACAAACCCATTATGGCTTCTTGTTCTAAAATGAAGCAGTGCTTTTAGGTGAAGCAAGACCTTCGAGGTCATATTTAATACCTTAAAAGTGTCATGAATTTTATTCAGATGTGTGCAATCTTTTGTTTCTGTGATATTCCTCTATTTAAAGTAAACAATCCATGAATGCCATCAAGTAGACACTGAAAGTGAACTATGAATCATGTGACATAGAATGATCATTCTCCTAATACCGAGCAATGCTTCGTGACAATCAGCAGAGATTTCTAATGGACAGCTTAGAGAAAACATGTATTGTGCATTGTAACTCCAAATAATTTTCAACAAAATGACCTGTCATATCGATAATCAGAGTTGGTAAACTACTGTTTTTTGTTACAACTTGCTCTGTTCTGAAAAATGGGGAAGAAAAATTATTTTGCTTTTCATAAAATATTTTTAGCTTTTTGATAAATATTTTCTCAATTTTTAGTGCATAAAAATTAAATTTTTTATCACCTAATAATCTATCCCCTAATCAAGACTCCCAACTGGAGCATTGGTAAAAGCTTTTGTAAGGGAGAACACAAGATGGGAATTTGGAAGATAAGTAGACACCTACTTTCACTTTCTCCACTATGCATAGTAAGAAGAAGAAGTATTGCATTTGATCCACAAATTTTCTGTTGAGGTTTTACTGGAAATATAGGTTTCGAGGCCCCCCAAATCCTAAAAAAGTATTTGTAGAAAAATATCCGGGTTTATGTGTGTGTCTATCTGTGAACAGAATAACTCAAAAACAAATTAAGTTAAAAACTAAAGTTATTATTTAAGTTTAATATCTTTCAAGGATGCAACACAGATTTTGAAGAATATTTCTACACCCTAAACTACCCTTACATGGATAATTGTTTGAAAAATTTTATTTTCTCAAAAATGACGAACGATTTTGATTAAAATGCCGTATGTTTAAGATATTTTTATGGCAAATGAAATGTATATTTTGATTTTTTTTGGCTATGGCCTATGTACTCCTGTTTACTCTTGATAACTTTTGCATAACTCGTAAATTGTAACCTAGTCTTACTGTACAAAAAATGCAGATCTCGTTAAAAGACACAAATTATTCCAAATGCATCTTTTTTTTGTGGAGTGAACCATTTCAGAGATATTCCTTTGTTATTTGAGTTTTAAAACACTTAAACTTTTGTCAAATGGAAAGTTGTTATTCACTTTTTTATCCCTTGGTCATGCAAAGAGAACATAATTTCACTGCCTTCATATACAGAGCAGCTTTAAAAGATTTGGCTATCGCTCAAAGCACCTTGCACCTACAAGGAGCTTAGGAATAAGATAATTTCTGCAAATGGTTATCTCAACTAACATGAAGATGATAGAGAAATAAGAGTGTGTAGGAATAGTAGTACAAGAGCAGAGAATATCAAGTGAGTACGACACATCAGATTTTTTATTCTCATGCTTCAAAACTGGAACTTAAAAGGTTGCTAGTACAATATTATTTCCATGCATCAACCTGCTATACATGTGACTGACAGAGGATTAAAGAAGGACTGGAGCTTTTCAGTTTTTGTTAATAAAAGTATACTTTCCTTAACAAGGGAGTAGTCCAACTTTCTTAATCAAAGCATTAAAAATACTTTTAAAATACATTTCTTTTTGTTTAAAATGTCTTGACTGTCCTTCATTAAAATACACATTACTTTGAAAATTGTTACTAGCAGTTTAATGTGCATTTTGTTCCAGGAGATGAACAGCCAGTTAGAATCTGAAAAGAAGGAGCTTGCTAACATGCTGCGGCAATATCAAATGAAACATAGTTCTGTTGAACAAGGAGGTGATTCTGTTGCTCAGGTATTTACTTCAAAATATAATAGAATTAACGTGGAATGAATGAAGAAAGACAAAGCTGGAGAAACATGTATGGTAGAGCCACACCAATCCAAACCACACTAATCCAAAAATCTGCCTAATCCAAACACGGCTTGGAAAAAATATCTAACAAATTTGTTTTGATTTTAAAACAGGAAAAATAAAGATTAAGATTAAACCAGTTTTTCCAAGTAAAAACATGAATTTATTAGCACAGAAAACCATGAAATAAATGCTGCATGATAAACAGTGAATCTGTCGGCTATCTTATACACAAAAAACAGAAGATCTAGACCTAGTAATAATATGCATAACAAAATTTGAGTGCAATTTTATTACGTTAATAAGAATATAAAACAAAAAAGCAAATCAACACATAAGAAGTGAAGTGAGTGATCTTCTTTTAATGCAACACACTAAGATGGCTTGAAGAGGCAATGTTTCACCAACTTCCATTCTGACTTTCACTACTTATGTTAGATAGATGCCAGATAGATGCCAACAGTGCTTATAAAAACATTATAGTATTTGGTTTTCAAGCCTAGAATGTGTTGTAAAATAAATTACAGCATACTGTACTAATTTCCTACTTTCAATCATTTTAGTACTTAATACATAAACACTTAAGGTCAATATGCTGTTGTTTTTGACAAAAACCCACCTAATCCAAATTTTCATTAATCCAAACAGGGTTCGGTCCCAATTAGTTTGGATTAGTGGGATTCTACTGTACAAGCAAATGCATATATGCATCTCTCTTTCTGCAAACTTACTTATTTTTTCCCTGAAAATTTTATCCGAAAAATTGTCCAGTTCATTTTTGTTTGTTTTTTTTGTTTTAGTTTTTCTTTTCTTTGCAGTTTAACATCTTTTAAGTGGGTAGGTCATATTGGATGTTGAACAAATGAAATGGATGATATGATGCTCAAATGAGCCCCAGGTCCATAGAGCTTAAATTTACCCATGAAAGTGAGTAGAGTATAACTAAGGATTAGAGGCACATCTTGTACATCTACCCAATGCAGATCTTTTCTGCTCACCATCCCCAGGAGGAATGAATGAGGTAAAGGAAATGCAGAAACCTATGGGCTGAGAGAGATGCGCAGAAGTCCCCATTAATTAAACTTGACTCAGTCGCACCAGTGGGATGCTCAGTGAAGACTTTCCTCTGGTGAAACCAGGTAGAACTTAAACTGGCAGAGGTGGCTCAGAGATGGTTGCTGTCTGGGCCTAAAAGAACTTTTCAATGAGGAAGAATCTGCGCCATCTGTTTGATACTGGCCAACAGTGCACATATCCACCTGAAATGTGAAAGAGGAAGTAAAATGATAGCAAATGATGGAAAGAAAAGTTATGGTAGAAAAGAAATCATACCAGCATTTGCCTTGCTGACTACGGAAAACCATGAAAAAACCGTGGTCAGAGCGTCTGGCGCCAGGAATCAACCTCAGGACTTCCCAAATGTGAATCTCATACATTACTGAAGAACCATCTTGCCTGGTTAAGTTACTGAACATCCATATTTCTAGGTAAACCTGAAAAACCTGAAAAAAAGCCTTATTTTGGTAACTGTCATCATGTCACAAGCAGATGACATCCTGAAGTTTACATCTAGCAATTCAGATAGTAGCACAGTCTCAACCACAACAGACCTATCCTCTTCAAACACCAGTTGAAAAACCATTGATAGTGAAGACCATGGCCTCCTGAGTCTTTGGTGTATGTGTAAAATTTCTCTTATTTCATGTATTGAATGGGAGTCTGATCAACCTTTTTTGTTGAATAAGACCTGGTTTTTCTATTTCATGTTCAATTGGTTGATTAGTATTTCCATAGCTGGTATTGGTGTGGTTTTGATAGCTCCTGTAATCAGGCTGAGACCTCGGTTTTGAAAGATTTGAATTTTTTTTGTATTTGCTGTTACAAGAACTTCACTGCAGTAGGTAAATAATGACTTTATGTATACATTGTATGTCATGTTGAGTTGCTCTGGAACATCCCCACTTCATTCCTGTTAGAGGTTTGAACAGTGAGAGGTGCCTTTCTGCTCTTTTTATTACATTTTTTATTTGTTTGGTCCATGTAACTTTGGTATCAAATATAACTCCCAAATATTTTGCTTCCTTTGTTTCTGGTGATTGTTGACTCTCAAAATTTATTTTTATTTTTAAAGGTTTTTTCCTTAGTGAAAAGATTTGGTAGTTTCATTTTGTTGTATTAACAGTTATTAAATTTTCTTTGGTTCACCTTTGTAGGTTGGTTAAAGATTGCTGCATGGTTTTTTTCTAATTCTGTATTTTTATTTTTTGGTTTTGAAGTTCACATTATTAAGTCATCAGCAAATAGTGCACACTTTACGCCTCATTCTTGTATTTCTTGTGGCAGATGGTTAATAACTATATTAAAAAGTGTTGTGCTGAACACTGTGCCTTGCGGGAAGTCATGTTGTACTTGTTTATCTTTCAATATATTCCATCCATATCTGGTAGCAATAAAGGGTTGAGTTAGGAAATGATATAGCCATGAAAACATTGTACCCTGTGCCTATTTTTTTTTACCTTCTTTAGTAGTTTTGTTCTGCATATAGAATCATATGCACTTTGGAAATCAATAAAAACTGATACATTATGTTCTTTTCTAATGAAGGAGTCTTTGATTTCTTGACTGAAAAGAAAGACTTGTTCGTTTGTAGACTGGAGCTTTCTAAATCCAGCTTGGCATGGGGAAATTAAATTTTGTGATTCTAAAAACCAATTTAACTTATTTGACACTGTTCTTTCCATCACTTTTGCTATTATGCTAGTAAGAGCTATTGGTCTATAATTTTTTATTTCTGATGTTATTTTATCTTTCTTCAAGAGTGAGACAATTATTGCATTTTGCCATTCGGCAGGTACAGTGGTTTTCCAAGATAGATTGTAGAGTTTTAGTAGTTATTGTTTTGCTGTTTTTCCAAGGTTTTTTATGAACTCTGGATATATGTGATCTGGTCCAGGATACTTTTTTTTTTAGATTATTAATTGCAATGTTCAGTTCTTGTATATTAAAATTTTTTTAGCAGTATTAATTTCTTTTTTTGGTGAGGTACATTTCTTTTGCCATATTTGTTTCCATTATGTTTTTTGTTTGTTCAGCTGTATTTCTAGCTATATCCCTTTCCTTTTTCAGTTCTAACTGGGGGTTCCAAAAGGGTTTGAAATATTTTTATTCTTCCACAAGGAATATGGCTTTTATAGTTTCTTTAGAGAAACTTTTGTTCATATGATCTGGTTGGTCATGCAGCTATGAGTTTGTTTGTTCTATATTTATTCCAATCTTCTTTTTTGAAGTTCCAATGTAGATTCATGTGATGTTGACCAACATTTGCATTATCTAGTTTTATATCGGCAATTACTGCTTTGTGATCAGAACTGGGGTCTTCTATAACTCAATTTTTAATCTTTGAAACAATACCTGTTGTAGCTAACAAGAGGTCTAGGTTATTGCCTGCTCTAGAGTACTGTATGAAGGTTGTGGGATCTTCTTTATTATAAATCAGTTCAAAGGTTATGGTATTAAAAAATTCTTCCATTATCTTCCCTGTAGAATCCACTTTTTCATAATCCCATCTTTTGGAAGGGCATTGAAATCCCCAATTATGATTGTTTTATTTAATTGGTCAACAAGTGAGAGATCTGGTTCACTCCTGGGAGGACTGTAAATACTGTATAAATGTAGATGTGTTTTGTTGTCCATTTCTTTGACAATTTGAAAGGATTTAATATCCTTTTGGACTCCAAGTAATATTCCACTACTTATCTGTCTATTTTTGGGTAGTACATGTAGTAAAAATCCAGTAAAATGGAAGTATTTAAGTTGATCATTTGTTAGATTTGCTTCTTGAATGAAAAATATATCTATGTTACTGTCAAATACAGTTTTAATGAGCTCTATTCTTTCTTCCTATGTGAGACCACCTGTGTTCCATTAAAGAATTCTGATGTTAGATTTTCTATTAGTATAATGTTTGGGTTCTTGAGAAGTAGTCTCCACCTGGATATCCTTATGGCGACTATTTTAAGGCCGGAATATTTTACTCCTCGAGTTATATTTCATAATTCATATTGGAGAGCTATATAGCAGTATGATGTAGAGAGAAGCTTTTCACTTAACCTGTGCTTAAGTGACGATCACTGCAAAATGTTCAGTTAAAGAATTTAAGTATGTACATAATGATGCATTGCAATACATTATCTTAATATTATAATGCAGGCATAAAGGATGGAATTTTTAAGTTTCTGTAACATTTCTTTTGTTTCTGTATTTGAAAATAATGTTGAATACAGAGTATCTCATTCAATTCTTTTAAATACAAAGTGAGTTTGTATGTAATACATTTATATTCCAAGAGATGTATGCCCTATTGATGGTTTAATTCCCATTGTCCACTCTGTCCTTGGCTTTTTTTTATGATTTTTCCTTTGTCGGTATACATGCTGAGATGGTTTTCATCTAATACAATTTCCTTTCCATCATTTCACTTTCATTCCATTTCCTTCTCATCTTTCAGGTGTGCTTTTAGCTTTTCTGCTATGTACTTGCTCAAAGGAAAGAGTACCTACTCTGTGTGGACACTAAAGAGCTGTTTGGTTGTGACAGGTTATTTATAGCCATTTCTAGGCAGCTCCAGGAGTATGACAGACATTTGAGCTGGAACTGTGAGGAACTTCTGCATATCTCTATGTTCTGTAGCCTCCTGTGGTTACTTCACTTCATCTCTTCCTCCTGGGAACTGGTAGCCATAATGATCTATGTAGGTCACAGTGTGCAAGGTGTCCCTCTTAAGGGTATAATCCAAACCTATGCCTATAATCCATTCCATAGCTTGAAGTGCCTGTCTTAGGATATTGCATATATTCATTATTTTGTCATTGCTTCCACTGTATTTCTATGCATGTTTGTAAAATAGCTCATTGAGGGAGAGTTAATCATATAAGCCATTTCTCTTTATTCATTTCAGAATCTTATTGTCTTTACTATAGAAAACATTTTTCTGCATCAACAATATCTTGGTGGTGCATTTGTTTCTCTTTCCCAGTATAAACAAGAACATCTTATATATATTGAATCAGTGGATAATTTAAAATCATTAACACTATTTTCTCGCATTTTTCCTTTCTCTGCTGGTAAGCAGAAGGTAGTATTGTATTCCACCCAAAAATTCGATGTCGAAATTTCACCGGAAATATATGTTTTGAGAACCCCTGAATCCAAAAAAGAAAGCAATTTTAGAAAAAGGTCCATGTGTGTGTGCGTCTGTCTGTCACTCTGTCTGTGGGTCTGTCAGTCTGTGGAAAGCATAACTCAAAAACGAAAAATCGGTTAAAAAACCAAAGTTGGTATTTAAGTTTAATGTCTTTTGAGAATGTGATTTTGAACAAAATAGCCCCACTCTAAACTACCCTCTACATGGAAAATTTTGATTTTCTTGAAAATGGCTCAAACGATTTTGATTAAAATGTTTAAGATATTTGTAACACAAATGAAATGTATATTTGGACATTTCTAGCTATAGTCTATGCAGTCCTGTTTACTCTGGATGACTTTTGAATAACTCATAAGTCTTTAAGACAAAATCTTACTATACAAATAATGTTGTTAGCTAATGCTGGATTTCTGACAATGAAGTCATTAATCCTCTTGCTCTCCAATATTTTTCAATATTGAAGAGAGCAATAGCAGTAATAGTAACCGCTTTTTAGACAGCACCATATTTTTATGTTTTGGCGGTCACATCGCTCTCTCACAACCCCCAGAATGTCTGGAGGACCACACCTGTCATTGGTTTACGGGTCTCACCGACCTGACCGGGAGAATTATCAAAATAAATTCACCGGCCATATCCTCTGATTACCAATCAGAGGACGTATTACATGCCATGACAGGTCAGCATGTTAAGGGTTAAGGTTTTATAGAGAAATGGAGAGGTTGGAAAGATAAAGACTCCCTAGCGCTCAGGAACCCTAATAACATCGGAGTCAGAAGAGAACAAGAGATACCAAGGTAAGGTCAGATAGAAAAGTTACAGTGAGGAGCAAAACACCAGTAAGTGGAAGTAATGTTCTGCTCAGCTTGGGTACCTTGTGGTCGCTATTCACATATCCCCTAGGCGGAGACCCCTGAGTAATTGTTTTAAATATAAACCATTCACAAAATTAGTTAACCATGCTCATGAAACTACTGCCCAAAACCATTCAGGTTACTGCGAGCCAACGCATTGTTATTTCTCCTCTGCACGATCACTGGTGGATTATTTGTTATCTCTTCTTTATTTACTTAGAAGAGTTAATGGATGTTTTATTTTATCGCACACAATTATGCATCTTCATTATACGATGCTTTGATCATATCTCTCCTGTAAAAGATTAACTATTTATTCCCCTTGGTTACAGACCCTAGTAACAATTGTTTTTCTTTTGTTTTTTTCCCACAATTTACACTTATAATCAATGTCCGCCATGCTCCACATCACTGTACCAAATAGTTTTGGCTACAACAAAAACAAAATGTAACATTTATAAAACAAAAAATTGACATATTTTTGGCGAATGTGAAACAAATACAATAAATATGAGCATGAATAAATCTATTCCTGTTTTTTCTATATTAACTATTCTGGACTTACAATTTCCCTTACACTTCTTACAAATAATGTAGAGCTCACTAAAACACACAATTTATGTGGAAATAGATTTTTTGTAGAGTGAACCATTTCGGAGATTTCCCATGTTATTTGTGTCAGTTCTGGAAAACTTCCGTGAAATGGAACATCGTTGTTCAATTTCTTATATGTTAAGCATGCAAAGAGAACAGAATCTCAGAGCTTTAAAAGATTTGACTATCACTCAAAGCATACTGTATTGTAATATTCTCCTTGCTCCTACAAGGAAATAAGCAATAAGATAATTTGTACAAATGTTTATCTCAAGTAACACAAAGAAGATATAGGAATAAGAGTTTGTATGAATGATTAGTACAAGAGTAGAGAAAGTCATGTGAGTGCAACACATCAGGTTTTTTCCTTCTGCATTCTACCATTTAGGTTCAACTTGGTGCAAAGTATTACTGTTATGATCTAACAGAAACATAATCTCACTTCTATATAGCATGGCTTATGTCACAGATGCAAATACACACATACACACACGCACACGCATGTGCACACGCGCCCACGCGCACACACGCGCACACGCGTACACACGCATACATTTGCATTCCAAATAAATGAAGTGAACCAGTGTTCAGTATGCCATTACAGCATAAAAGTTATGATTTCAATGGCAAATTGTACAAAATGTGCTTGCTTTACAAAGAAGATGCAGAGGAAAAATAGATTTAGTTTCTTTTAAACTGGCCATATGTAGCTGCCTCACTATGTAAATTAAAACTGAGTGTTATTTATAGATGCTCTTCAACTATTGTGGTTCTCAGTGTCCCATTCCATAATGAGCATGAAAGACTGCTTAATTTTGCTCAGAGGCCTATTTTTCAGGCTTGAGGTTCTTTTATGTGCTATAAATTTACAACATGGGATGATCACTTAATTTCCCTTCTGAAGAAAGTCATGCTAAGATTTTTGTGCCAGAAAAATTCACCCATTGCCGGGTTTGAACCCGCTACCTTGGGAACCAGAAGGCTAATATGTTACCCATAGGTGATGGAGGATGACTCTGCATTTAGTATTACAGAGTAATCATATAATAAATATCCCATACAAAAAAGGTTACCACATGGAATTCTCAGATCTGAGGACATATTGGACTAACAACTAGAACAAACTGGAGCACCAATATTAAATAAAAACTTGGCATCATTGCAACATTAATTAATTAGGGAAACAGTGTCTGTATACAATAATACAAATATTTTAGTATTAATATTCTGTAATAATTATGAGAAGCTAAACTCAATATGTAATTGGTAGTGTACTTTCCTAACTTCTTCTTAAGAGAATCAGACATTATTCAACAGTGTCTAACACATCAGCTACAGAACACACCTGCAATCCATGTCTATTCTGTGATGTAGCTCACAAGTTAGGAATCTCCTGCTGAACCACCATAATGTCAAACAGCAAGACATAAACAACTAAGATTGATCATTTTGACTGTCTTTACTCACAAGAAACCAGAGATCATTGAATATACAATCAAAACATCTCCATCTATTAAATAATTGCAATCTTTATTCTTGTATAGCACTGCCTTGTGCTGAAACTGAACCTTCAAAGACTAAGGGAGAGAATCCTCAAAGAAAATTCTGGACATATGGGGCTAAAAAGTCCAGGAAGACCACTCATCTAGGAAAGAACACTCCAAAATTAAATGGGACAGGCTGAGCTCCATAACTGGGTGAAGGCAGTCAGCCTAGGGAGGAAAGGGTAAAAACGTAAAGGGTACAGGTACACAGGGGGACACCTTGCTCATGTAGACCTGCCTAGGGAAGAAACCCCAAGCAAAAATCCACCTTGGAAACAGGCTTCAAGGTGTAATTTCATATTGGTTGCATTCCCCAGGATAAAGCCTCAAAATAGGGAAGGATTATGACAATGACCTCAGCGAAAAAATTGTAATTGTAATTGGGAAAAGAAGAATATATTAAGAATTGCAACCTGAAATATAAAGTTCTGGTTGAAGAAAGACCAAGAAATAATATAAGAAATTAAAAAAAGGGTATTATCCTCGTTGGATCAGTGGCAAAGTGTCAATGAAGGAGCTTGAAGAACAATGTGTGTGTGTGAAATTTTACTACAAACTTGGCAAAACGTTTACAGAGACATTGCAAATGCTTAGTCAAGCATATGGCAAGGACTGTATGAGTTGCATGCAGTGCTATGAGTGGATTAAATGTTTTCAACAGGGCAGAATGTCAGTCTGTGACGATTCCAATTCTGAAAATCCTTCCACATCAACATATGATGGCCATATAAATAGAGTTCGTGCTGTGATTTGTAGAAATTGTCATTTAACTGTTTGAGGTGGGCATCAGTGTAGGATTATGCCATCAGATTTTAAGTGAAAAACTTGAGATGCATTGTGGCAGTGCAAAATTCGTACCATGTTTGTTGACTGAAGATTAGAAACAGACCTGTGCTGAAATGTGCGAAGAACTGCTTGCCACTGCTAATGGCAATAAAAACTTTCTTAAGAACATCATAAGAGATGATGAGACGTGGGTTTACGGCTATGATGCTGAAACAAAGATGCAGTCGCAATGGGTGGGCAAAGGTTCACCTTGTCTGAAAAAGCATGCATGAGTCGGTCAAAGATCAAACTGCTGTTAGTTGCATTGTTAGACTACAAAGGCATCATCCATTATGAATTTGTGCCAGTGGTCAGATGGTAAACAAGGAAGTCTACCAGGGAATCGTAGTGCACATGAGGGATGCTGTGCGCAGGAAGAGGCCTGAATTGTGGGAGAACAGAATTGGATGTTGCATCATGACAATGCACCAGCTCATGCGTCACTCCTTGTCTGCAGCTATCTAGCAAAACACCACATTTCTGTTATGTCCCATCCACCATATTCTCTGGATCTAACCCCAGCACACTTTTTCCTGTATCCCAAACTGAAAAACACGTTGAAAGGACGTCGTTTCCAAACCATAGAGGAGATTCCGGACAATGCGACGAGAGACCTGCGTGCCATCCCACAAAATGTTCCAGGAGGTGTTTCAAAAATGGAAGAAATGATGGGAACGTGTATTGCCAGTAGAGGGGGCTATTTTGAAGGCGACAGTGCTAAAAATGTTGTACAATAAGCTATAAAGCCGATAAAGCAAAAGTTTGGTTTCTTTTTCAACACACCTCACATTCTAGCTCTGCTATAAGGAAGGCAGAAGTAAATATGACAGCAGCTTGATCCAGTATCCTTCATACTGAATAGAATACTACTATTCATGATATTCTGTGAAAGGGAGAGATGCGAAATATTACATATGCAAAATATTTTATCCAGAAATGTTCTTTTATTAAGATTTTAAATCAGGCATTTTACTGAATGCAAGTTTGTGTTGATTAAAGAAATTTTTATTTTTTTGGACTGTAATTTAAGTTTAAGAATAATTTGCTTTAAATTCATGAATTGAAATAGTTTTAGAATGAGTGCGTAATATAATGACATAATGAATATATATATATATATATATATATATGCCTTATTATCTATTATGATTGAAGCTAGTTGTCGTTGTTCTTCGCTTCTCGATGTATCGCCATTTGAAGCTGAAGTCGTTGTTCGGTTCTCGTTGTCGCCCGTTGATTTGGTTCTTTCCAGCTAGCTCAGCTTGAGATCTCTTTATTTTATCTCGGGTCTGCGTAGGTGTGATAGACAACCCAAGAAAACCTTTGCATATTATTTATTGCATCTTATATACTTTCGGGAGCTATGCCGATTGTATATGTAGAGGAATCGCACTCACGTCCGCACAGCACAACCTGCCGTACTGGTCTGGGATGAGTAGTGACGCTTTCTGGCTTACCCACGCTAGGAAACCGTTCTCTAATTTTGAATGTCATAACGTCATCCAAGAAAGCCTCGTATCCAAAATGCTATTTCCTTTTCCCGCAATTTAGAAATGTCCCTTTCTATTATAACATGTTCTTTTATGAATTTTGAATATATAATTACCTTTTTAGGATTAAACGATGTTTACTTTATATTTTATTAAATATATTGCGCGACTTTTAAGGTTGGCAGACTTGACTTTCTAACGTGTATTTAAACTATGTAGTATGACGTCATGACTCGTTAATTTCAAACCAATAATGCGTTTATCCTACAAATTTAACGACTATTATTTACTCATATCTTGCTCACCTTACAACACTTCCTGCTCTATCATCTATTTATGTTATTACTTAACACTTATCGCAAATCTCACATCCGGCAATTAAATTAAAACGTGTCTTTATCAAGCCCATTCGATTGGAAATCTAAATTTCGGTATCATGATTATATATTATATTATACATATTAATTAACACTTAAATTTATACAAGATATAATAACCTACATGGGAATTATGTCATAAATTCATTGCACTTCTGGACCCCAAACCTGCAGACTATGGTGATTTTCAATAATTAGGTACAAAATTTTCTTAGAATTTAAATATTGAAATTTCTTTAAAATACGAGTAAATTAGTTCCAGATTTTACTTTAAAATGGTATGGAATGCAAAAGTCTGCAATCAATACAGGTTTTAGCTCCATAATCATTAGCTTTTTAAATCATATTACCAAACATTTACATCTTTATAAAAAGTAAATGAGCAGTTTATAAAATTTCAGGAAGAAGAAGAAGTAGCTGAGAAACATGATTTATTACAAACTTTCTGCACAAGGAACATTTTTGAAAAGTTATCAGAGGAATGTGAGAAGAGAAAGCTGCAAACTCGAGAGAGCTTCAGACAACTTCAGCGATATAGTGGTACCCTTAGAGATGTGATTAAAGGTCTGGAAGATCAACTAGAAAAATTATAAAACTAAAATAGATATCGCCTACATGTACTAAAAAATTCAAGAGTTATGAGCATTAAAACATAACTGATTCTACTATTAAAATAAATGTTTGTATTTTTTTAAGCTTCTGTCAAAAAAGTTTGTGATATGCTTGAAATTGTCTATGTAAGAAGCTGAAATTTTTGTTAAATAAAATTTACAATAATTAATTTAAAGAATATTAATAAGACTACTACCTAATTACCTGTAGAGACATATAATTTTCAAGATTCTTCACTAAACTGCAGATTAAAAATTTAAGTTCATAGAACATGCAATACTGCGTGTTCATTTTTACTTTCTCTTCTGGTAAGTAGAGGAAGTATTGTATTCCACCCAAAAATTTGATGTCGAGATTTCACCGGAAATATGTTTTGAGGCCCCTGAATCCAAAAAAAGCATTTTTAGAAAAAGATCCATGTGTGTGTGTGTGTGTGTGTGTGTGTGTATGTGTGTGTGTGTCTGTGTGTCTATCAGTCTGTCAGTCTGTGGACAGCATAACTCAAAAATGAAAAGTCAGTTAAAAACCAAAGTTGGTTTTTAAGTTTAATGTCTTTCAAGAATGCTACACGAATATTTTGAAGAAAATAGCCCCACCCTAAACTACCCTTTACATGGACATTTTTTTGGAAATTTTGATTTTCTTGAAAATGGCTCTAACGATTTTGATTAAAATGTCATATGTTTAAGATATTTGTATGACAAATGAAATGTATATTTTGAATTTTCTGGCTATAGCCTATGCAGTCCTGTTTACTCTGGATGACTTCTAAATCACTCGCAAACTGTAAGAGATAGACAAAATCTTACTATACAAAAAAGTGTAGATCTTGCTAAAATACACAATTTGTGTTTGAATACATTTTTTTGTATAGTGAAGCATTTCAGAGATATTACTTGTTATTTGTGTCAGTTTCAGAAAACTTAAAACTTTCATGAAATGGAACATCATTGATCATTTATTTATAGGTTAAGCTTGCAAAGAGAATGGGATCTCAAAGCCTTAAAAGATTTGACTATCACTCAAAGCCTACTGTATTCTAATATTCCCCTTGCACCTACAAGGAAATAAGCAGATAATTTCTGCAAATGTTTATCTCAACTAATGCAAAGAAGATATGTTGTTGTTGTTTTCTAGTGCCTTGCATCTGGCAATGAAGCCATTAGCATTCGTGCTTTCCAATACTTTTGAACTGTAGTTTCTTCTGATCTTAATGCTTCACAGGTCTTCAAGTGGTCTTCATTCATTTCTGCTGGATCGTTACACAGGACACATATTGGTGAGGCTGAGATACCTATTCTGTAGAGATGACTTGCTAAGCAGTCGTGATTTGTCAATAGTCGGAAGGCTGCAACCGCTGTTTTCCGTGGGGGTTTAAGTCGGGTGATGTAACTGCCACATTGTAAAACTGGTGCCCATTAAGAAAACAGTTACATGAAAGCCACATACATGAATATGCAAAGAAGATATAGCAATAAGAATTTGTAAGAATGATTAGTACAAGAGTAGAGAAAGTCATGTGAGTGAAACACATCAGAGTTTTATCCGTGATTTCCCATGCTCCGATTCAGCAAGAATGATGTCAATGTTGACTAGCAACTCTACGTTGAAATCATAGTACGCTCCACAGGGAAGCAGCTGTACTATTTTTACAACATTAAGCATCTCACAGCACCGTGACTGTAGTTATGCTGCAAACTAATGCAATCAACAAAATAATAGTGCTGTCTACTGAGAAGAAGTGGTACTATTTGCGCAATAGTACAAATACACGTCAGCATTCTGAAAATGGTACGATGTGCACTGCTAATATTACCCAACCTCCCTTTTCATCTTTCAACCCCTTTCATTGCATAATCACAATTATGCATAACATTTCAAGGTGACACTGTGGAAATAGTCACGCTTTGTATTATGCGGCCAACACCCAACCATAAAATAGAATGTCTATCTACCACTAAGGGGACAGTATTCACAGCGTCATCACCGATTATCCACACAAAAAGAGGAATTAGGCATGTTTTGTATCACACAGGCAAGACTCACTTATCAAATAGTATGTTTATCTGCCATTAGGACAATAATCTATGTCTTAATGCAATGTCTCCACATCAAATACGATCTCTGGCTGCTGGAGGAACTGAACATAAACTCGCTTCATCAGCGTTGCTTTTGATGGTGTTTATTTCTGCATGGGAAAGCACGGATAAAAATGAACACCGTGTATATGAAGGTACAGTCCTGCTCAAGCTTTACTTCTAGGATGCTTAAGGAGGATATCAGAATAGCAATAGGAACCTTTACTGATTGGTGTATCAGTTAAAGTCAAGTTAATTATTTTAAAATATCTTATCGGCCACTTTTTATACAAGGGTCACTATAAAAGTTTTGAGATGCCAGAAAATGAAAGTTGATCCACTCAAATTAGATGCAGTTTGGGATAGCCCCATCCTTTGTGAGTAAACTGATATCAGATAGTGACTCTCTCACTCCAGGAATTCAAGCAGTGCAAGGACAAACAACCCGCGGCTTGCAGGTAGCCGGGAGCTTGGAAGAGAGAACTTTTGCTCTTTCCAGGCATGCAATTTTTTATCATTGGGAACAGAAAAAGTCACATGAGGCTGGGTCGGGACTGTATGGTGGATAAATCATAAGTTTAACCTCTGTAGACTCCAGGAACTGAACAGTGATGTTGGCCATGATGGGGAAGGATCCCTCACAGTCCCGTGCGTGGCCGCCAGTCTTGAAGCTTGACAAAAACTTTTGGCAGGCAAACTGTGGTGTAACAATTAGCAGTAACTATGTTTTACTCCTCCAGAGAAATGGTTGTCACAAGACCACCCTTTGGGAAAACTGAGGCCATTTTCTTGTGGGCACTTTGGCAACACTTCACCTTTGTTGATGGATAGTCATCAGAAAAGATCCATACCGGTGATTGCCACCTGGTTTCCAGAACTAATAAATCTGTGTTTCCTCTTTTGTGTCAATGTCAGAAACCTGTCTGGAGTTCCCTCCTTTGGATCTTTCCAGCATTTTCATACACAATTTTATTCAACATGGGGGTGTTTTTGTTTCTCCTTCAAATTGTGACTCTCCTAACATGAAGGAACTCATGGAGGATTTTCAAAACTGCTGACAATCCAATCTGCAATGCTACCTCAATTTTTTTAAATGTTATGCAATTATTTTTGTGAAGCATTTTTCTCAACACTGCAATGTTTTCCTCAGTCACTGCTGATGCCAGACGCGCACTTCTCTCCTCATCTTTCAAAGATGTTTGACACCTTTTAAATTCCTGAAACCACTGAGAAACTGTGGCATGGGAAGGAGCAATGACCCAAAAGCCTGTGACGCATGTTCAAGACTTGGGCACTGGTTTAACCCACTTTTAAGATCGTAGAAAATCGAGTGAAATTGCTCCCTTCCCAGCTATATTAAGGGACTGACTACATGCGTGCCATGGGTTGTTCATCCTTGTGCTGTTGGAATTTCCGGAGTGGGAGAGTCACTACCTGATACCACTTTACTCACAAAGGATGACACAATCCCATCCTGCATTCAATTTGAGTAGATCACCTATAACTTTCTCACATCTCAAAACTTTTGTAGTGACCCTCATACTGCATATTTGCTAGATTCAAGATCCCTTTCTGCTTGCTCTGTCCAATCTGTTTGTAAGAAAGTGTTTTAGTCTTAGATTAGAGGTGTTTGTCCCTTGAATGTATTTATTTTAATGTCATAAATGACAAATACATAAATTTCAATGATTATTGTAATAACTGCACAACAATAATAGAGGTGTAAATGTAGGGTTGTCATAATTCAAGAACCAAAATCAAGCATTAATGCCATCAGCAAAGGAATTATCATTAATGATGAAAATTAGTCCAAACAATAATGCTGTCAGCAAAGGAGTATCATTAATGAAGAAAATTAATGTTAGTTTGCATTAAATAACTTTTTAATGCAAATGCAAATCACTAAAATATAAACAATTATGTTGCTACAGTTGAGATCTATTTTATACTAAGCTTTGTACTAGTCATATTTCATATAAAATTGGGATATATTCTTCACCACTCTGTCCTCTATGTGATCTGCAAGAGGAAATGGATCGAGATCACCTTCAAATATGCCTGGTCACTTCTAGCACCCCATCCATCATTGAAAAATATTGGAGAGCAAGAGGATTAATGACTTCATTGTCAGAAATCCAGCATTAGCTAACAACAACATATTTATCTGAGCGTTTAACAGAAGAAGTTGCTCTGATTCTGAATGAGTCTGTGAAAAGCAGTACAGCTTATATTTTTCATGTTGTGTTTTTTATGTTTTTCATGTCATACATACCTTAAAAAAGCCTCATGTTCATTTCCTCCACGTTTAATGCTTGGAAATTGATCCATGCATTCTTCTAAGTAGTGCACTTTTCGTTTTGACATTTTACTTTAAAATTTCACATAATGATGTCACCAGTAACTGTGGATCGGGTTCAGGTTCAGAATTACCATGAATGTTAACCTCATACAAACCACAGAACATACAAACATGATGCAGGCACTAGAAATAAAGGAACCGCAAACAGCAAACTTACAGAGAATCAGTTATAGTATTGCTTCCACTGTCACCTCCAGTGCAAAATCAGGGATATATCAATAGTTTTCATCAGCCACAGCATTGCCATCTGGAAACTTCTATCATAAGGAATAGTGAAATACTTAAATGGCATTTGGTGGTAAAACTCAAGTTAATAATAAAAACTTTTTTTAGCACTCATTGCTTTCGCAGACTTTTATATCTTCATCAAGGACATTCATCATCTAGCATAAAATTGTGGATTGTTCACGAAATTTGTGATGTATGGAACCCTGTATAAATGTTACATGTCTTGTAACCTGTGCATCAGTGTTCCATAGCAGTCAAGTATTGAAATCAACATATTCCACTGGCAGCTTTGCTGCTGATAATAAGTAATACTTTGCTGTGTAATAGTTGACATTTTCAAAACCTGTTCTGTATGCATTCAGTTAGTAATAATAACATATTCTTCGGAAAGGATGCTGAGATATCATATTATTGTCATTCATTATTAGTATTGTAAGCCAAAACCATGTGTATTTTCTGCCATAAATAAAAACATAACACATACTATATTCCAGAATTTTATATATGGTATTAAATTACTGTTTGTCTCCAGCTTATCTGTAAAGGTAGACCTGGCTACTAGTAATTCAGGTTATTAAGACAATGAATAAAAATTCTCAGGAGTAATAAGGGCAGCAGGAAGCAACTTTTTTTATTATTTCATATATTTGTTCCTGCACATTTACAACTTCTAGACCCAAAAGTTCTTTTTAGCAGTTCTGTACCAATCCGTTTGCAAGAAAAAGTTTAAGAGCAATATAGAAACATTATCTCACAAGTTTGTTTATTTCTTGTTTATTCTATTCTATCATAAATAAATAAAGATGATCATGAAAGTTATATAACAAAAATGCAAATCATCAAAGAGTCCGACAGACCTTGGTGCTCCCCTGCAGTGCAGGTAAAGAAGAATGGCAAACTTTGCTTCTGTGTAGACTACGGGAAGCTGAATGCCGTCACCCAAAAGAACTGCTTTCCCTCACCTCAGATTGATGACATTCTGCATACGTTTGCTGGTACCCAGTGGTTCTCAACCTTTGACTTCTGGCACGTGTTTCTAGATCACAGAGACAAGTAGAACACATTGTTGATGGTCCAAGGGTTTGTTCTTTGGCCTTTGCGATGCTCCAGCCACCTTCCAGTGCTTAATGGAGTTGGTGATGAGGGGCCTGACTTAAAATGTCTGCCTGCTATACCTGGATGACATTATCATGATTGGCAACAACTTCAAAAACCATCTGGAGAACCTGAGCAAGGTATTACAGAGATTAGAGGCCACCAACCTGAAGCTGTATGTGAAGAAGTGCCAGCTCTTCAGCAATTAAGTTCACTCTTTGGCTGCATAATCTCACCAACAGGGGTGACCACGGGTCTGGAAAAGGCTCAGGCTGTGAGGGATTGGCCTTGACCGAAGGACGAACAAGAGTTGTGCAATTTTCTGGTCCGTGCAACTACTAATGCCAGTTCAATAGAGGCTCCTCCAACATTACAAAGTCACTCACTGATCTAACAGAGGAGCACTGGCCTTACACGTGGACAGAAGAAGCAGAGGGCATGCTTCAGGCACTTAAGTCAGCACTCTGTAGTGTATCTGCTGCAGGTTTCCCACAACCAGACAGTGATTTCATTGTGGACACTGATGCCAGTGACAACAGATCCAAGATCCCAGATGCAAGAAGGACAGGAGCAAGTAACAGCCTACTACAGAAGACACTCTCCAACAGGAAAAGAACTACTGCATTACTCAGCATGACTCTTGGCAGCAGTGAAGGCACTGGGAATTTCCACAAGTACCTGTATGGTCCTCCATCTGAGGACTCTATTTCACCCCCACCTTGCTGTTAAACTTCAAGAACCTAGAGGACCAACAAGCCTTTTTGGGTCCCGAGGCTCTAGTAGTGGAACTTTACCTCGGAACACTGGAACATAAGGAGCTACTCCAATTCGGATGCTTTGTCAAGGACACCATGTCCAGAGGAGTGTGGCTACTACAACAGGATGAAGGAGTATACCACAGTTGTCTGTATAATTTCAGCGATGCCAGAGGATGGATGAGATAGTGTTGGTCTGAGGAGAGTGCAGCTGGCAAACTCCCACTCCTCCAAGAAGTGGAAGCAGGAACTTGGCCAAGCTGGGAGGGTATCACACTCAGGCTAGTGAGCATAAGTATTGCTGGGCCCAATGGGTTCACTGAGGATCAAGGATGGTGTATTGCTCCAGATTGGTGTATTGGATACAAGTGCATGATTGACAAGCTATGGCAGAGGTACTATTGGTTGAGGCTATGGGCAGATGCTGGGAGGTGGTGTCACAAATGTCTTGTGTAAGTGGCAAGTCATTGCCCACAGACCAGAAGCCGAGACCCCATGCACCAGTATAATGTGGAAGCACCTTTTGAGCGTAATGCCATTAGCATAGCTGGACCGTTCCCTGTCTCCAACAGGGGCAACAGATATTTGCTGGTGGCCATGGACTACTTCACCAAGTGGCTGGAGGCGCACACTGTCCCTAACCAGGAGGCCAAGACAATTGCAGACTGCCTCTTGGAGAAACTGTTCTAATGCTTTGGAGTGCTGATGGAACAATATAGTGATTAGGATAGGAACTTCCAGTCCAACCTGATTAGAAAAAGGCTAGAGCACTTGAAGTATACATGACATGCATGACACCTCTCCAACCACAACCTCACTCAGATGGCACTATTGAGTGGTACTCAAGATCCGTGAAGGACATCTGAGCAAGGTTGTAACCAACCACTAGAGGGACTGGTATGACAGGGTGCCACTCTTCTAGCTGGCCTATGCAAGCTACCCAAAAAAAATTATTTTGTTCTTTAACAATGCTGTCAATTGCCAGGATCAGATCAGCATCGCCGGTATGCCGGAATTTCGTCCCGCAGGAGTTCTTTTACATACCAGTAAATCTACTGACATGGAGCTGTTGTTTTTAAGCACACTTAAAAACCATCGGCCTGGGCCGAGTTTGAACCCACAACCTTGGGATCAGTAGGCCAGCGTCTAACCAACTGAGCTACCCAGACCGACACAAGCTACCCATGACACTACCAGGATAACACCAGGTAGTTTAGTTTTCAGCAGAGTTGCTTCTTCTGTGTCACTTAATTTTGGGAGCCCATCTGTCAGGACAGCCAGCAATTGACTACATAGGGAACTTCATGGATCGTCTTCATGATGCACAAGAGATGACCTGTTAGCACATTCAGGAAGTGAGCAACCAGATAAAAGACCCGATATGACTAGCAAGCCAACAGTCTAGGGTTCCAGCCAGGTGAGTTGAGTTAGAATATCTGTGAGTTGCAAGGTCAAGAATTATGAATTGTGTTTCAGGTTTAAATAAAATGAAATGAAAGGTAACTAGAATTTTCATTTGTCACACTCTGCCTGGATTACGCCACATTCTTTAGTTATTGTTTCTATTTTTACTCTAAATTAGTATAATTACTTACCTCTTTTGGAGTTTTTCATTGGCACTAAGTGAACGTAAGCTAAGCACTTCATACATAGCCATCAGTACAATTGGGTGCCACACATTGTCTAAACAAACTGTTGTGATCTGAAGTGAGTGTAGATAATATTGGAGGATGAAAACCCTTCCTATCGTAAAGTCAGGTAATTATTTTTTCACATTCTGTTGGTGGTACCACTAAATTGAAAATTAGTATCTCTTCCTATAAATGTCATGGAAGTGTAAATATTGTTTAAAATTATATAAAATGGTGGGAAGTTAAAATAAATAAATTTGGCATTATATCAACTCCTTATAATTTGGTGCTGTTTTTATAATAATATGTTGTTTTGTATGCACTGAGCTATGAGATTCTTTTTCTACCCCAGGTCGTGGTACTAGATGGAATGAACAAACACTCAATGTTACTTTACTATGATATATTACTTTACTAACACTTTTTCTCGTCTTTACACTTTCGTCGCACCAATTTATATTATATTGATAGTCTTTCCAGTTTTTTAACAACTTTAAAACAAAAGCTTCATGAAAGTTTAGTCAATTTTCTACTCACATCCAAGAGCACTATAAAAACACGTCCTCTCATATCAAGCACACAGACGCTATTAACGATTTCAGCGCTACATCACATGATGCTACCTTCTTTTTGTGTACATCCACGTATGCGTTCATCAAATAGTTCCCATATTGTTAGGGAAGTGATCTTTAGCTATTCTCCCTTCTCTTTCAATATTGAACACATATAATTCTTTTATTTATACATTTATATTAAACATAAATATGGAAATATTTATGACGTCTTTAAACAAACTTAATTTTTTGTAACAATGAACAATAGTTCATTACGTTCATAATGTTTTCGTTACTCAACCAACTCGTATCAACACCAAAAACAAATTACACTCTCAACAAATATTCACATAAATGATTTTCTTTTGGGGTCTTACAATACCCTGTCTCACATGCCCCTTGTTTTGTTTTTCAAGTTGTCACCTACATTTACAATCTTGAAACACAAAACAACACTTCTCCCTATTCCTCTAATACTTAATACTTTGTACAATATCTTTTTTTTCTTTACAGTCTTCTTTGCTGTATGTTTTTGTCTTTTGTTTTGGCATGACACAGCATGTCTTTACAATTTTAATATAATCAGTTATTACACAACACAATGCCAAGAATATTCCTAAGTTTTTACATTTGACATTGACACAAATATTTTTTTTAAAAGTGTATTATGGTTTATTGTGTGCCTTTTGACTTATGTTCTTTGTTATGAGGAAAGAAAAACAGGATACAAATCTTGAGCTAATGATTATGATCATATTTATAGCAATTTTATTCAGTTCTTTGTCTTATTTGTCTTGCAAGCTTATTATGTATAGGCAGGTCATTGAGTCAATTCTTAAACTCTGATGTTACTAATGATACTATTATGACATTGGGTTCTTATTAATTATCGTTTAGTTCGACCTTTCTTCAAGCTTAACATTGGCTATATCCATCTTAATTCATGGGCATTGCTTTTCTAACTATGGTTTTTCTTACTTCACTCACCTCTTTATCTCTTATCTTTATAAGAGAAAACTTCTATATTTATAATTATTCTGCAATTATATTATTTTTCTTCTTAATTCACCCTCGACACCCTTGTGTCAAAAATATTTTCTCTTTGTCACCACAATTGATTCCTTTTTATTTTTGTCCCTGACATCCTTATGTCAAAAACACATTTTTTGTTGTTTTTATAATTTGCTTCTATAATGACAATCAGTATTCTCATCAGTCTTTGTTGACAATGCTCTCAGTGGTCATTATAGCCAATGACTATGTTCATTTTCTTTCTTGTTGTATTTTCCAACCTGTATATAATTTTCTATAAGAAACCTATTAAAAATTATTATTTTTCATCATCTCTACTGTTCCTGCCTTACATGTTTGTTGGCAAAGACTATTTGGTCCTTTCTTTGTATGGTTTTAATTTGTTTTTATGGTATCTTCCTACCAACTTGCCATTTGTATTCTGTAGCTCATATGTATGGACGCCCAGTTGTTTTGTTATGACCAGTGGTCCAGTGTACAGTAGTTCCATTTTCCCTTTGTGTGGCCATCCTGTGTCGATGTCAATTGTCAATCGCTTAGGTTTTGTGTTGGTCATCAATTCGATTGGGGCGAACTTAGTCGTGGTAATTTCCCTGGGTGTTAGTGATGGTTGTTATTTCTGTATTCTGTGCTGCATTGGCCCTATTCGGCACATTTTCATCCTGTTCCTGTTGTCTTATGTTGCCGGTGTTCCATTGGTTTCTGCCCCTTTGGTGTGAACCCCTATTGCATGGCGGTCTTCGGTTGTTCAAGTATTCTCTACAGAATCGTATGTGATTCACTTGATGGGTACAGTCTCCTGGTCTCCCACGATCATACGTATATGTTCGGTATCTTGATTCACCCCTTGGTACCATGTTGTGGTACCGCTGTCTCGTGTTCTCCATCCTTCCGCCATGATTGTGTGGTTGTGGGAAATGGTGTGCCCCTCTCCCCCTGTCATGGGTGCTCCTAGTATTTCTATCTTCTCTCTCATTCTGGTTGTTTGTAGTCGTGTTTCTGTTTAAGATAGGTGAGTTTGGGTGTCCGTTTCTATGTCTATGCTCATTAGGCCGACCATTTTGCATTTCGAAGGCTGTTAGCAATTCTATCATGTCTACAAAATCTACTGGCCTCGCAACAATTAACCCTGTTCTCACTGTGTCTGGAAAATGCCTTGTTATGCTGGTAATTAACTCTGCTTCCGACAGGTTAGGGTCTAATAGCTTCCCTTTGTTGGCTACTTTCATAAAATAATCGACTAGCGATAACCCTTTGGTCGGATCATATCTTCTTGTTGCTAACTCTACCCTTGTCTGGTTCTGCTTAGCTGGGCCCCAATACCTTGATAGGAATAGATTTCTGAATGAGCTATACGATTCATGACCAGCTAGCGTTAGCCTTAGCCATTCTAATGCTTTGGTTTTTAAGCTTTTCTTGACTATCATCATCCTAAGCTCATTTGGTATCCTTTCACTTTAAAATACTCTTCCATCTCTTTAACAAAGACTTTTGGATTGTCTCCCTTCTCGTCAAATGTTGTTGTTGTTTTCTAGTGCCTTGCATCTGGCAATGAAGCCATTAGCATTCGTGCTTTCCAATACTTTTGAACTGTAGTTTCTTCTGATCTTAATGCTTCACAGGTCTTCAAGTGGTCTTCATTCATTTCTCCTGGATCGTTACACAGGACACATATTGGTGAGGCTGAGATACCTATTCTGTAGAGATGACTTGCCAAGCAGTCATGATTTGTCAATAGTCGGAAGGCTGCAACAGCTGTTTTCCTTGGTCTCTGGGGGATTATATCTGGATTGGAAAGTAGTGTAATCCATTTTTTATCTTTGGCATTTGTTTCTATTTCTTGTAGATATGAATGACAAAAATTTTTTATGATCAAGCGTTTTATTGAGGAATATGAGAAATTGAATTTACACTTTTGTTTTATTGTTGTGCCTTTCTTTGCAAGTGAGTCTGCAGCTTCGTTCCCCATGACTCCACAGTGTGCTGGAATCCATTGGAGATGAACAGTCTTATTAACTTTTTGGAGTTGTGTTAACATTTTGTAGCATTCTCTAATTTTTGTTGACTTCTTTGTAGTATTTGAACATATTCCCTGAATTGCAGCTTTAGAATCTGAAAGAATTACTGCCTTGTTAAATTTATTTAAGGGAAGATTTAATAATTGTCGGAGAGCAATGTATATAGCCTCTATTTCTCCATCATAATTTGTTGTGTCTCTGCCAACAGAATGATAAAAGGAAAAATGTGAACACGTAACTCCAGCTCCAGTAAGGTTTTTCTTGGAGGATCCATCAGTATATATATGCAGCCATTCTTCTGTGGGATACCTAGTATTGATTGTTTTCAAAGCTAGAAGTTTTAGTATTTCTTTTGGTGTGTCTGATTTACTTATTTCCTCTATTAATTCCAAATTGAAGGTAGGTTGCAATAATTCCAATGGATTTTCTCTTATAAGTAGATTTTCTCTGGTGTTAGGAATGTTCAATTTGGATTTAATCTGTGTTACCTTTTCTAGGAAACTACTATGAGTTTTAAGGATTGAAGGGGGGAGGTTCTCTTCTGTCCATTTAGAGTTTGGCAGTCGTAACATTTTCTCGTGTTGGAGCAATGCTTGTTCTTCTATTTTTGTTGTTATTGATGGGGTCCGTGTTAAGGCAAGCATGGCATCAATAGGTGTGGATTTAACTGCTCCAGTGATTAGGCGAAGAGCCTGATTTTGTATTTGTTCAAGTTTATTGATGTTAGCATTTGCTGCTGTTATTAAAGCTTCAGAACAGTAAAAGAGGTTTGGTTTAACGTACATTTTGTATGTTGTGTTAAGGACTCTCCTTGAGCAGCCCCATTTAGCACCAGCTAACCTTTTCTGGATTTGCAGTTTCTTTTCAACCTTTTCTGAGATGTTTGTTATATGTTTTTTCCAACTTAGCTTTCTGTCGAAAGTGATGCCTAAGTATTTGGTATCATCAACTGCTTTGAGTGGTTTACCATTATAATTTATGTTAATATTAACTGGTTTGTATTTTAGTGTAAATAATTCATAATTTGTTTTTTTCCACATTGATAGTCATGAGGTTTTTGGAGCCCCATTCACGTACTTTGTTTAGGGCTGTTTCTATTCTGTCTTTAATTAATTCAGTTTTTTTTGGAGAGCCTGAAGTCCAAATGACTACATCGTCAGCAAATAAAGCAACTTTGGTTTCTAAAGTTTTTATTATTGATGGAAGGTCATTTATATATATGTTAAAGAGTGTTGTGCTCAGAACAGCACCTTGTGGAAGTCCTCGGTGTGTTTGTTTATATTTGGAAATGTATGTATTATATTTTGTGGCACAAAATCTTTGTGAAATAAACTGAGTTATCCATTTCAGCATGTTACTTTTTACACCTATTGATTGCAACTTCTCAATTAATTTGTTTCTCCAGACTGAGGCATATGCTGATTTAAAATCAATGAATACTGCCAAGGTATCCTCCTTTCTATTGAAAGCTTCCTTGATGTCTTGGCTTAGTAGGAGTACATTTTCACTTGTACTATGATTCTGTCTGAAGCCAGTCTGTGAACTATTAATTAAGTTGTAATATTCTAGGAACCAGTTAAGTCTAGATGCCACCATTCTTTCCATCACTTTTGCAATAACACTGGTTAAAGATATTGGTCTGAAACTATTAATATTGTTTGAGGGTTTGTTTTTCTTTAAAATCGGGATGATAATGACTTTTTTCCAGTCGGAAGGTACAGTCATTCTCCAACACATGTTATACAGTTTAAGTAGGATTTCTTTTCCTTTCATGCCAAGGTGTTTAATAAACTCTGGGTGGATCTTGTCAGGTCCTGGAGATTTTTTGTTCTGTAATTGTTCTATTGCTAAATCCAGTCCTGTTTCGTTAAAATCCTGAATAAAAATATCATTTCGTATACCTTTTGGCTTATTAGTTTCTCTGATAGTTTTTTGGATAGCCTTATCTTGTTTTTTATACGCTTGGGGTATTCTTTGTGACTGAGCATAAAACTTGTTAAGGGATTCTGCTATTTCCCTATCTGTAGTTAAGCTTTTGTTATTATGTTTTAATGGTTCAGTTGTATTTTTTGATAATTTTGTTTTATTAAGGAATTTGTATATTTTATTTCCATCTTTCCTATAGTCCATATGTTCTACAAAATTTGTGAAACTGGCCCTCTTTGCTGTAATTAATTCTTTCTTAAAAATGGCTGCTTTTCTTCTCCAGTTTTGTACATCTTCTGGACACTTGGTTCTTTCGGCTTTGACTCTTGCTATATTTCTTTCGTGTTTTAACTTAGATAAAGATGGAGACCAAAAGTAGCTATATTTCTTTAACTTTTCTTTGGGGATATGTGTTTTGGCTGCTGTCAATAATATTTCACAAATTTTTTTATTAATTTCATCTGTTGACTTGAACTCTGATTCTAGCAGTATATTACACTTCCCTTCTATCTCATTTTGGAAACTGGACCAATCTGCTTTTTTAAAATTCCAAGAAGTTTTAATTTTTGGTTTGTTACTTTTATTTATTAGACCTCTTATGGAGTTTATGGTGATTCTGTGGCCTGAACCTGGGTCTTCTATTATTTCTCTTTTTGTATTGTCAATTATGTCAGATGACACCATCAGAAGATCAGGATTTGCACCTGAACCATTATAATGAAGGTAAGTGGGTGGATCATTTGGATTAAATATTAATTCCATTGTTGATGAGTTTAATGGGTCTTCTATGACTCTTCCTGCTGAATTTGTATCTCTGTAGCCCCACCTAGGGGAGTGTGCATTAAAATCACCTATTAAAATACTTTTGGGTTCTATGGGAATAGAATTTAGATCTAGTGTATTGTCTGGAGGATTGTAGATACTGTAAATTCTATAGTGGTAGTTACTTTTCCATACTTCAATTTTAACTATTTCTGATTTATCTTGTTCTTCCATTGTTTTTTGGATTTGGATAGTAGCTTTCATATTTCTTTTAATTCCTGTAAGAATACCACTTGCTATTTGACGAGCCTTTGGAAGTATATGTGTAGCGTACTGATCCATTTCAAAGTATATTTCCTGTTCTTCTAATATATTGGCTTCTTGTACTGTGAGGACATCTATATCTTGGTCTTTTTCCTCGTCAAATGTAGGTGGTGTGATTTCATGTAGTATGCTGTTCGTGTAGCATGTGTTGTGTCATTGTTTAATTGTGAACCTCTTTCTCTATATGGTGAGTCAAGAAATCATTACAATTCTACAAGCAAATAAAAAGAGGTTGGGGGCGAGAACCATATGTGGATTATTGTAACAGACAGGAAAAAGAAGGACTAGCGTGGATGAGAACAGGAGCAATATTTTTAAGAGGGACAAGAAGCGGTAAAATAGGAATATGTGAAATGTGCGGTGAGAAAGAAAGTATAGAACATTATTTGACAGAATGTAAGGAATTAGCATTATGGAGGAAAAAGGTTTGGGAGAAAAAATGGGAAAAAATAGAGGGGAAAATGGTAGCCATAAAAATGTTAACAGTGAAAGAGGAAAGGAAGGCTAGAAGTATAGGTGAGTTTTTGAAGAAAGTAAGAGAAAAATGGGCAAGAAAAGTAAAGAGTGTAAATGAAGAAGGCAGAGTGGGGGAGAGGGACAATTAATTAATATAAGATGGAATAGATTGATCAGAGCTACCTGGGAGGCAAATGGCCTGGGTGCCATGCAAACCAAGGTAGCAATAAGGTTATGTAAAATTTGTATGTAGTTTAGGTTAGAGTAGGATAATTGTAAAAGTTATGTAAAAGAATTGGTACAAATAAAATTCATTCATTCATTCATTCATATGGTGAGTCAACATTTTGTACATTATTCAAATAACTTTCATCTTGTACATCACTTACATCTAAATCATCATTTTACTTTGTAGTGCATTCACAACATCATTTACATTAGCCAAACTTTCTTTTCCTTTTCTCATCTCTTCACAAATTGATTTTAAATCAGTCTTTATTTCTAAGTGGCTTTGTTTCATATCATTCATAGCATCTTGTTGTGATTGTACTACATCAGCCATAGTCTGAATTTTAGGAATGACAATTTGTTCTACAGTTTCATTAATTATTCCTTTCTTTACTACCTCAATTTCTTTCCTTAATTCCTCAGTTACTTCTACTTTTACATTTGTAATCTTACAGTCTACACTTGCATTACATTCTGTTATTTCATCTCTACATCTGCCAATTTCTCCTCCTAATACAATCTTATTCTTATTTTCATTTCCGATTCTATTTTTCCCATCCTATCCCCTATGATTTCTATCCTAGCTTCTAAAACTTCCTTTGTCTCATTTATGTTTTTATGTACTAATTTCAAATTTGTTTCCATTACTTTCATATTTTCTTTACACTCGTGTCTTCCTAATTCTATTCTCTTTCCCAAATCTAGCTCTAATTCTTTCCTATTAAGGTCTATTTTCTGCTCTAAGTCCTGTCTCACTTCCTCCATTTTCTGACCTATCTCTTCCTTATTCTGTTCTAAACTTTGTTCTATGTCCTGTCTTAATTCTACCTTATTTTGTTCTAGTTTCTGACCTATTTCTTTTTTATTATGTTCTTAGTCCTGTCTCACTCCTTCTATTTTCTGACCTAAACTCTGTTCTAATTTCTCAAACATGATCATTAGTAACCTTTGGTCTTTTCCAATTGTTACCTCTTCCTCACTTTCTGGTTCTATCTGATAACTAGGCTCATCTGCCCCTTCCCCTATTCCTGTTCCTAACCCTCTCTCTTTTTGCGACATTCTCGTTTTTTGATTCAGTTCACTTTGGCTTAAAAGTCCTACTATTTTGCCGCTTCGCAGTAACATAAAAATAAAATGAATGTAAAGATAAAAATTTTTGGTCCTACTTTTTTCTCGTTGATTTATCTCGTTACGTGCATCCCCTGGGTGGTTGACTTCGCTAGACGATCTCTGATGTTTCCCACGTTGATTTCCAACTTAGCGACATTTCCGAAGTCGTAAAACTCAAAAGATTGTCTAATGGCGTCTTCTTCCTTTTTGGCGCGAAGATTTGGCGTCACTTGGTATTTCGCGTAAATTTATTTCCCGTAGTTTTTCATTCCACCCGAAATTCGTGCTCCACGTTTGGGCAAGCCATTTGGTGCTGTTTTTATAATACTATGTTGCTTTGTATGCACTGAGCTATGAGATTCTTTTTCTACCCCAGGTCGTGGTACTAGATGGAATGAACAAACACTCGATGTTACTTTACTATGATATATTACTTTATTAACACTTTTTCTCATCTTTACACTTTCGTCGCACCAATTTATATTATATTGATAGTCTTTCCAGTTTTTTAACAACTTTAGAACAAAAGCTTCATGAAAGTTTAGTCAATTTTCTACTCACATCCAAGAGCACTATAAAAACATGTCCTCTCATATCAAGCACACAGACGCTATTAACGATTTCAGCGCCACATCACATGATGCTACCTTCTTTTTGTGTACATCCACGTATGCGTTCATCAAATAGTTCCCATATTGTTAGGGAAGTGATCTTTAGCTATTCTCCCTTCTCTTTCAATATTGAACACATATAATTCTTTTATTTATACATATATATTAAACATAAATATGGAAATATTTATGACATCTTTAAACAAACTTAATTTTTTGTAACAATGAACAATAGTTCATTACGTTCA
Organism: Tenodera sinensis; assembly: GCA_030765045.1. Lineage (NCBI taxonomy): Eukaryota > Metazoa > Arthropoda > Insecta > Mantodea > Mantidae > Tenodera > Tenodera sinensis. Next base: position 78,048,563 of record CM060966.1, on the reverse strand, counting down.
TAACGTTTTCGTTACTCAACCAACACCAAAAACAAATTACACTCTCAACAAATATTCACATAAATGATTTTCTTTTGGGGTCTTACAATATTCTGTCTCAAATTAAATATTTACTTTACAGTTAATTACAGGAGGCCAAATGTCAAAAGATTCTGATTAATCTTGTATATATAGATAGAACTATTTGTGGCTCCCACTTCATATATTACATCAAGGAACTGTAGTGCCTGCTAATTCATGACTGACTTCTCATTGTGCACATGAAGCTTACCCACAACAAGAGATAACGTCAGCATGCAGCTGCTTTGCACAGAACAGAATGCACTGTGTCCTTGGTCTGGGTAGTGGAGTGAGGGAATTTATGTCCTGGTGGCAGTGTGGGATAGGACCTGCTTTCTAAGTCTACAGCATTCAGCAAAAACACACCAACTAGCTAGGCACTGCGCTCTCAGCTAAGGTAAAGCATTGCTTCTACACTTTTTGGTTTTTTCTAAATTTTAAACTTCTTATCTTTTGGCCTTAATTCTTAGGAAAACTTCTATTCATGGAGCATTATGCTATTACTGGAAACAGGCAGGATATTGTGCATATTTTTCCAGCCATATTAAAATGGCTAAATGTTAATTTTGAAAGAGCATTGGGTATTATACAAGTTATAAAGTGTCAAGCATTTAATATAGAGGCAGTAATATTTTCTTAACAAATAAACCATGTGGCAAAGAATACAGAGGACTTATTCAGAAAGTGGAAACAAATTTCACTTACACATAGCTTCTTAAAACACAGCTATAAATGTTTCAGTTAGTTTTAGGTGAATCCTAATGTGAAGATTTTTTTGCACAAATTAAACTGTTAAAGTAATTTTTTTTATTAATTTCTCTGTACCAAATTAATGCTATGCCCAGAGCTGAACTGTTTTATGTAGAGGAAGAAATGACAGGCTAAGCAGGAAAAACTATAGCTCACCCACCAGCCATAAAGATGCTCCCTTGTCACAAGATTTTGTTTACATCTCCTTTGAATTTAAAGTGAACCCATTTTCCAAAACAGTCGTTTTGCACATATTGAAATCAGGAGAGCATTTAACTTTATGTGTTTACACCCATTTTACTGTAAGTTTAAAGTAGAAGTAAACAAGCCTTCATACCAGGGTGATTTGAAAAGTTTTTGGAATGGAATAGAAAAGAAGTACTTATGTCATTCAAACACTTTTTATTTTTCAATGTAGTCTCTTTATAGATTAATGCACTTGGTCCAGCGATGCTTGCATACCTTGATCCCATCATGAAAATGAGATCCTTCAGGCCTGTAAAATAATTGTCAACTCTGGCTGTCAATTCTTTGTTTGAAGTGAATCTTCGTATACCAAGGAACATTTTCAGCTTCGGGAAAAATGGAAGTCTGACGGAGCTATATCAGGCAAGTAAGGTGGTTGTGGCAACAATTCATACCTTAGTTTGTGTAATTTTGCTATGGCAATGGCATGTGTGCAAGCGTGCATTGTCTTGATGGAAGATGACTTTCATCATTGTCAAACCTGGTCTTTTTTCATGTATCCTTTATTGTAATTGGTGTAGGAGATTAGCAGAGTGTTCTTTAGTAATCGTTTGACCAGTACGGAGATAATTTACAAACAAAGTCCCTTTCACATCCCAGAACACTGATGCTATAACCTTTGCTGCCGAAAGAACACTGGCCTGCAAATTTAAACTTTTTTCCTGCGGCATGGGGTTAATCAGCTCTCTATAGCTAATTTTGGTATGCTGAATTCAAATCTTCTTTCCATTTTTTCATATCATGTACCATTTTCTTGCCAGGCGGAAAGGAAATATGTAATATTAGAGTTTGCTTCTAATTTTTAAGTGCAATTTAAAATTTGTGAAATCATTCAGACAAAGAAACAATCTCAATTCCATAGATGCAACAGTGCACACTGTAGAAAATTTCTAACATAGCATATGACTACCTTTTGATTTCCTTATGATGTTATTTTCTCCTCCGCTTTGCTGAAAATGAGTGCTGAGTTGACTTGCGTTTGTGGTCCTGAGGAATGCATAAAATGCAATTTTAAGCTCATATTGCATCCGAGTGCCTTTCACTTTTTGAGCATTGTTTTAATGTGTTCATATTGGTTATCTTTAACATTGTCCAAAAACTTATTTAAAAAATGAGCCCCAGGCTTGAAACCTCCTATGTCTGTCATAATATCTCGAAAATAAACGTCCTTTATGGGTTTGTAAATCTGTGGACTGTTAAAAGTGTCTTCTTTCACTTTTGATTCAGACATTAGAAATTTCTGAATAAAATATTCAAAACAACCACTTTTGTCCAATTTTGACAAATTTCTTTTTGGCCAATTTAGTTTCACCCCAGTGTCTTTCTCTGGCTCTGGAGTCCCATTCACACAAAAAGCACGGAAATGTTGTATACCCTGCTTGTTGGCCCAATAAAATACAGCACACCTTAAGGTTACAGCACATAAACCACTTGTATTCTTTTTTCACTTTCCCTGCTGCTGTTAGGCGTCGGGCCCACTAGTATTCATTATATTTAACTTTTTCCAGGACAGTATACAAATTTTGGTACATTTCCTCATAGGATGTAGAATGAGGTATTGGAACCAAAGCAAACATATTGCTGTTGTGTAGAAGAACACCTTTTAGACTTCTATTGACAAGTCAATAAATAGACACCAATCTTTTGCTCTGTAAGCTGTTGCAAGATGACTTATGAAGTTAGCAATATCACAATACACAGTTCTCCTTTTACATATTTGTTGCTCTTTATCCCGATGTCTGTACCAATAGAAAGTTATTCCAGATGCTAAAGATTGTCTTCCTTTAGCCTTGAACCTAAAAGTTAACTTTTTTCTCTGTTAAGACCCAAATCATTTAATTTTGACTGACTCGGTGGATTAGGATTGTTATCTTCTAACTCTGGGGACCAATTTATTTCATCTTCCACGTTCGAAGTCTCAGTACCACTTTCCGGCAATAATGTGATGGAACAGAAACTTCAGATCTTTGGGGCACAGGCTGAATTGCTGATGACAAGTTTGAATATATAATGCCCACCTTGATTTTCCTACCAAATCCAGATATATTGCACAGATAAAAATAAGTCATTAATATGATTTTGCTGTTCGTGTCATAGGATAGGAGCACCAAAGGGCATAGATGAACGAACTCCGTTGTACCATTGTCTTAGACTTTCTACACAACTTTTACGCACAATATGAGGAGCAAAATTCTTGTCTTGATCTCCTAATTTCCTTTTTGAAATAGGGCAGATACAAACTCTTGATAAATGCAGTGGTTTCTTCTCTGTTGCTTTATCACATAACCAAGACATAACAGAAATTGTTAGGATTGTTCACACAGCCCCTCCTAGATATTCCACCCGAGCTTGCCATTTTTTTCACATGTAACATTCACAACACAACATGGCTTCAAAAGGAGACCAACTGAGAAGTTTAAAAGTGGACTACGGATTCCAAGATGGGTTCCTATTTATGTATTATGCAATACATGTTTATGAGGTAGGTTCAGCATTACCTGTAAACAGAGATAGACGTTGGTACAGTGTCATATGATTTAGCATGTTTGCATGTTTTAATGAACCATGCTGTATGCAATGATATTAATACTAGCGTACCGAACTTTCAATTTTGTGTTGAATGAGAACTGTTCAAAATCTGTACATGATATGCAAAAACTATTATTTTCGAAATCAGAGCATCCAAATTGAGCATTATGATGTGAAATATTCCGTGCTCCAAAATTTTTGCAGGCCAGTGGAATTGTCTTTGCTTTCTTTGGTAGCGGAGAATCAACATATTTCCACTGCTTTGACTGTTTTGCCTCTTGGGGGACCCAAGTTTCACCTGTGGTCACAAACTGACACAAAAATATCTTGTTTGTTTCTCCTAAAATGGGCAAAACGTTGTTCCAATATTTCCAATCTCATGCGTTTCTGATCCAGCATCATGAGTTGTGGCACCCATCTTGCAGATATTTTTTTCATATCTAATTCTTCAGTTAAAATATGATATAAACTTTCAGATGACATCTGCGAAGCTTGGGCAATTTCTTGCACTTTCAATCAGCAATCCTCCATGACCATTTGTACACTTTTGCTATGATTTCTGAGGTAGTGATACATCTTGGCCGACCACTGCGTGGATCATCATCTAAGCTCTCCCGACCAAATTTAAATTTGTTTGTCCACTTGGCAACTGTTGAATATGAAGGAGCAGAGTCTCTTCCTAAAATATAGGCAGCCAAGGGCAGATATTGAGAAGACTGCAGCAATGGATTGGAGCCAGCCAAGCACACAAACCCACCAGAGAACTTCTCCGTTGAGGACTGCAAATAAGGTGAGCAACCAGCAGTGGGAATAACGAATCCCCATGAAGTTCCTGCTTCAAAATGCTTTATAAAAAGTACAACAGAATTTACATTCTAAATGCTGTAAAACATTAAATCATGTCATTTTCTAATAGATAATCAACTATTGCAATACTCACAAACACTCGGGAAATGCACATGCACCTGACAGATCAGAATGGCAACTAAGGAAGGCTCCAAGACAACTTTATGACATGGGAATGTGAGGGGTGCAGAATAACAGTTGTAGCGTATTCTCAGCCCCTTTTCTGGTCGACCTCTTGGCTTGAAGTCGTTGTCTCATCGATACAGCTGAGGAGGCGCCTATTTCTCAGGGTCACCCTCGACGAGAGATGTTGGTCTTTGGGAGAGGAGCAGTGTGTTGGACGGTGATGAGGAGGAATGGTTTTATACGGGGTTCCTCGGAAGAAAAACACAAGATGCACTTCCCCTATTTGCACTTCGGGTTACAGGAAACTCTGCAAGTTCTATCTTCCACCCGTTAACTATATTATGATCTCCTGCTGTGCCAAATGAATCCCAATACGTATACAAATAATATACAATCACTGGGCATGTAGCAACTCAGTGGCACTTGACAAAACACTTCCTAATAACGTGGCGTCTATTCCGCGACCCGCAGACACAACTTTTCCTTACACCTGGTAGCACTGAACTGTCGACTTTCTCACCAACGCTTTTCTCCTGATTGGCTATTCTTATTGGGCTTTGATGTTCATTTGTTTTCTCTTTAAACATTTAAATTTTAGCAACGGTTCGCGAGTTCGTTAAGAGACTCGCGGTACTTTAGGAAGGCAGCAACAATAATATAATGCCAACGTTTTATTGCCTCACGCCAAAATTGTACCAACGGCCGCATGAATTATTTTGTTTTCTTGGTGGGAAACTTGCAGATTTCCCTGTGTAACTGTGCCTGTGTTTATTTATTAAACACATGGATAATTAATAAACTATTTCCTTAATTATGACAGATTAAAGTTCCATTTCTGGACACCCATTGTTAGGCAGAAATACCGCTACACAGTGGATTACTGATTGGTGAAAGTGTTTGTTGCCATGGAAATTCTTTCAAGAGTACTTGATCACCTACCTGTCAGAATGGACTAGTCCTAATTGAACTGTAATATGGGACTATTATAATAAGGAGAGGCTTTGTTAAAAAGGAAACACTTTTGCTTGCTGCATAAAAAGTATATTATTTGCTAAAGCATATATCAGTCAATAAGTACATTTCTATTTACATCACTGTAATGTTTGTACTATGATAAAGCTTGGGAAGAAAGTATTACAAATATATAAAATTTTGTAAGCTGCATAACCAGCCAAGCCACTTTTCTTATTGTACTCAGGTATGCTAACTTGCATTTCTGTTACAGAAGGCAATTTCACAGTGGTTATTGAGCTGTATGCATTTATTAAATCTAACACCATGCTGAGCACCAATGTTAACAAATCTGCCTTTAAAATTAAAATCTCTCTCCTATATTTATGTAATTTATAATTCATTCATTATTTACTAAATTCTATCATGTAGTAACATCAAATTGCAAAACTGAAGCTGCATTAGTTTAAATTGTGCAAAGCTTTTCGTTGGTAAGGGTATTAATTTTTACCTTTCTTACATCTCTTAAAATGGCATTTAAGCACTGTTTCTCATCTGAACATATATCTAAATAAAGGAGCACACAGATAGTGAACCACAAGAGTGGGATACAAACTCCAATGTTAATTCAAATTGAAGGTCTTTGGTGATGTTACATGGTTTGACATAGAAAAAAAATGTAATTTTTATGTTTATTACTTATAATTGTTATGTAGAACTTGTTTTCCCAGGCCATTGTCTGCATCATCAGGTACTTGTCAACAGTTGGAGCTCCTGGATGCGTTGGTTTTCTTTGATGACCCTATTAGGCATCTTACCAATTTCTGTATAAGCTTATCTTCTGCTGGTAATTCAGAGTTTATTGCCCTATATTCATAATGTTTAATGAAAACCTTTACACATACCCCCAGTTCTATGTGGCCGTTTACTGTTTTTATATACTTCATCAAAAACCGTAAGAGTAATAAATTTTGAAATTCTGGCATTGAACAAAGTGTTAAAACGTTGCGCCCCTAGCACCATATGGCAACAGAGATGTGGTGGAGGAAGAAGTTGACTTCAGTTATCCACCGGCTGAAGATAAGATTGAATGATCTCAAAAACATTTAATTTTGTTTCAACAGTTTATAAATGAAGATGAATGTAAATCAAGTGACTCAAAAAACGGGATTCAATACATGAAGAATACTTCACTGTTAATATTGCTTCAATTTTTAATATTTATCAGCTACTTGTTGACTATTGGACCTCACGGATGCATTGGTTTGCTTCGATGACTCTATTGAAACTGTACATCTTAAATACAAGTAGCTGATAATCTGGGCAATAACCTGGGAAACTAGTTCTACATAATCTTAATGTATGTGAGCTCAGAGAGATTCGCTGTTTCACACATAATTTCAACGTATTAATACTGAATTTTTTCTGTATGCACTGTTTCTTTGTCAACTTCTGGTTCATGAAAGTCCATACTGAAAATATGGAGACTCATGAAGACTCATGAAATGCATACACGAGTCTGTTTTGGTTGGGATCAATCCTAGTTAAGTAGGTTATTCAGTCAAGTAAATTAAATGAAGTAAATGAATGTTACAACATTTCTTTTAGCTTAGAAAAACCTGACCTTCAGTATAAAATCTTTGCACTATTTAAGGTAAAATAAAACTATACATACTTTCATGTTGAAAATATAAACTTTTAAGTACTCTGTGTCTTTATCAGTGACTTACTCATTCCTTTGAACTGAAGAAATTAAATTTATAGGCACAATTTCAATTTACAATATGCCTCACCATTATGTGTAGTTGAGATAATTAAATGTAAAGAGTGCATAAAAATTAAGATTTGATGCCCAAACAATAAATTCATCTACTATGGACATTCTGATATGTACATTACATTTCATATTTTCATGTGCTGTATTTGGAAATCTGACTCCATTTTGTGGATATTCTCCACTTTTGTATTAGCCAGTTGCATGGTTAAGGTATAACAATACAAATTCATTGCTACTACTTGCAAAAATCTGAAGTTGTCAACTTTACAAAATGCAAAAGCATTTAAATTACTTTCATTACTGAAGGCACCCCTTAATAAGAGAGACCAGCAACATTCTATTACTGCAATAAATATTCAAATTTATAACTGAAAAGGAGAATTTAATGCCTCAGCTGTGAAACTAGTTGCCATTAAGGACTGTGGGACACAAATATATCTTAAAACACATCACTTTAAGACTGAGGAAGTTACCAGTTGCTCCTGGAAGGGGAGTTTTTAATGTTCCCTCCATTGAATGATCAAATATAAAATTTAAATGCATCTATATTATGGAATGTCTGGGCCTCTTGCTTCCTGGTGTCATGTCTTTGGAGAAATCAGACAACAGTGTTCCTTAGCTTGCCAATTAATTCAATTTCACTTTCAAGGACATCACCTTTCTGTGAAATAAACATAAAACACTTGTTACACTAGATACTAGTTCTCATATTTACAACTAAAGATTATGCATCTAATACTGCATCAACCAAGATGCTTTTACATCTTTGTTAACAAACTTTGTTAATCAATATTGTTAATAAACATTTGGTAATTGTTATTTTATGCCAACCAACCTACTGCTGGCTTTTTAAACACAAGCCGTGTGTTGGCAATGTTTGAGGTAGAATCAAGACTGAAAAACTCAATGTAATAGTCAGGATTTGAACCATAAATCTTCTGCTGCACATGCAGCTGCTCTAACCACTGAGCAAGTTACTGTGGTAGCTCAGTGGTTAGAGCACCCATGCATGAAGCGAAAGATCCACGATTCAAATTCTGGCTATGGCAGTGAATTTTTCAGTCCTGATTTTACCTCTCAAGCATTGCCTACATACGATTTGTGTGTTTGAAAAGACCAACAGTAAGTTGGTTGGCATAACATAACAATTACCATCTAAAGGTTATTAAACCCGGGACAAATTGCTTACGATTGTAAAGTTGCCCTTGGGGTACTTTCTCAGAAGTGAGATCCCCTAGTGTCTACCGGCAAAATACAGATCGGTTGGGGAATTTAATGTCATATTAGCAAGTTGCCCTGATACCTCAATGGTTCGAGCAGCTACATGTGAAGCGAAAGATTCATGGTGCAAATCCTGGCTGTGGTATTCAATTTAGTCCTGATTCTATCTCTCAAACTTCATTTTCCCTAAATGATTAATGAAATACCTTTATTATGAGAGTTCACATTTTGTTAGCCTGCTAGAGTAAATGTTGAAACCTGACCTTTTTTCTAAACTTATTTCCACATGCCTTTCAGGAGAGAACTGTATGTATCAACGGTTACGAGAGGTAGAACAGCTGGGAGTTGCAAGATCACAAGGAGCTGCACATTGCATCAAAGATAAAACAAAACTCTGTTTTTGTGCTTCAGATTTAGAAGAAAAATAAAGTGACAGAAAATGTAATTGGACTTGTTTTTGTCACTTGTCAGAAGTGTGATTTGGGAAATTGTCAATTGTCATTATGGTGTCAGGAGTGGAATATGAAAGCCACAATGAAGGCAATACTGGAAAAATTATTGACCCGCATGGAAAAGATAGAGTCAGAAATGACATCAGGAATGGAAAAAATGGAATTCAGAATGGAAGGAATGAAATCTGGTGTAGAGAAGTTGGGAAGCAAAGTTGTTATTAGCTAATGCTGGATTTCTGACAATGATGTCATTAATCCTCTTGCTCTCCAATATTTTTCACTGATGGATGGGGCGCTGGAAGTGGCCGGGCATATTTGAAGGTGCTCTTGGTCCATTTCCTCTTGCAGATCACATAGAGGACAGAGTGGTGAAGAATATATCCCAATTCTATTTAAATGTTTTGCCAACAATCATGTCCTGTTATCAACCTGAAGGTTGCAACTGCTGTTTTTCAAGGATATTCACGAATTACTGTTTGAATGTTTGGTAGTTCCCATCTTTTATTTTTTGATTTTTCATTGTAATATTTTGCAGCAATTTTTTTTTAATTCAGAGTTCACCAATCTTTTAGCTGCATAAAATGGTAGATTAACTATTACTGGTACCCTTTTTTGCAAGAAAATCAACTTTGTCATTACCACTCAGTCCACAATGAGCTGGTATCCATTGGAAGACTCTGTGTTTTTGAAGTGCTGTTAGATGGGTAAGGATTTTCCAACATTCTATAATTGGTTTTTACGATGAGACTGTTTGATGTGAAAATTGTGCCCATTGCCACATACAGACTAGACATCATATGGGAAAAGCTGCCCCTGGTGACCTGAGGACACTGGAAGCAATCAAGTCACGCTTCCTGAAAGCTACCTTAGGAATATCCAAATACACAAAATTTAGACTAGCGTATGAACTTGCAAAGGACACCTTCTTCATTGAGGACCTCCAAATGAAGCGAGGGCTACCATCCACACCCCTTCAACAGTGAAAGCTGAACACCACGACAGTCCTCCAAGATAAGCTTGGATTCAAAATTCAAAACTTAATGAACCTCCATATTTGGACCTTTACACCAGCAGTGCCCAAAGGAAGTTGCACACTGAATAAGCAGCCGCTGAGGAGCATAATCTTGCTACCTCCTTACTACCCACTACCTCAATTTTCACCCGCCACCCTGCAAAACCCCACATCCCGTCATAAAGTGGTTAAGCCCTAAAAGGGCAGGTACACGCATGACACACCTCGGGCTGTTCTCAGCCTACCAGATAGCGTCGTCGTCGGCTACCATCCACAGACACTTACAAAAAACTAATACAGGACAGAGTGAACAAGAGGGAAGAAATCTGGCTCAAGTTCTACTCAACGGAGGCCATGATGAATAGGACATGGACAGACACTGAGACCTGCTACACTTTGTCCACTCAATTGCGATAAATGGGTATCACCATAGACTGTGCAATACTGAATACTTCCATGACCCAGACAACATGTGTGTGCAAGCTGTGTAGTGAACAATACAATCAATACCATGTAATCACATGGCAAAACCAGAGATCATCCATCATGAACTTTTGTACTCAAGTTTGTTAACGTTATGCATGATTTGTACAATGTATGTTTATTAATTATGATTAATAAAGAGTTATTATTATTATTATTATTATTATAATTATTATTATTATTATTATTATTATTGTTGTTGTTGTTGTTGTTGTTCTTGTTCTTGTTGTTATGATTATTCATTGTCATTATCATTATCATCATCATTATCATTAGGGCTAGGAAGTTCATGCTTTTGCATGTTTTTTCATAGGGGTTAAAAACGTATGCTTTTACATTATGTGCACGACAATTAGTGAGTCAATTAATAACACTAAGCAACACTTACATTTATAATTTTCTGGAATGCGTTTCAGAGGCTAACTTTCCTCCATTATCAATCGGACAATGGAAAAAATGTTTTGTATTTTTGACATGCCCCTTTCAGCAAAAGTTAACGAGATTTAAGATGCAGCAATTCAAATGGAGCTAATTGAGTTGAGAAGTGAAATGCAACACACTCAGTGCTGTAGAATTCTACATAGGCCTTCTTGATTCACACTTTTCAAATCTTATTAACAATGCTGCGAAAATAGTAGCTATGTTCGGCAGCACTTACATGTGTGAGTAAGAGTTCTGCATAATGAAGTTGCTGAAAAATCAGCATAGGTCTCAGATCAGCGACGATAATTTGCGTAATAGTTTATGTATGTGCCTTTCCAAAAACCTACATCCCAATTTTAAGACTCAGGGGTCTCCGTCTAGGGGATATGTGAATAGCGACCACAAGGTACCCAAGCTGAGCAGAACATACTTCCACTTACTGGTGTTTTGCTTCTCACTGTAACTTTTCTATCTGACCTTACCTTGGTCATCTCTTGTTCTCTTCCGACCCCGATGCTATTAGGGTTTCCGAGGGCTAGGGAGTCTTTATTTTTCCAACCTCTCCATTTCTCTAATTTCTCTATAAAATCTTAACCCCTAACATGCTGACCTGTCATGGCATGTAATACGTCCTCTGATTGGTAATCAGAGGATATGGACGGTGAATTTATTTTGATAACTCTCCCGGTCAGGTCGGTGAGACCCGTAAACCAACGACAGGTGTGGTCCTCCAGACATTCTGGGGGTTGTGAGAGAGCGATGTGACCGCCAAAACATAAAAATATGGTGCTCTCTAAAAAGCGGTTACTATTGCTGCTATTGCTCTCTTCAATATCATCAGTGAAAAATTTTGGAGAGCAAGAGGATTAATGACTTCATTGTCAGAAATCCAGCATTAGCGAACAACATAATTGGTTTTTTGATGACAACTTGGAAGTAATTGCTATAATTACCACCATGGAATCTGAGAGAATAACTGCTTTATGAAAATGTGAAATTCTATACAAAAGATTTTGTAGGGTCATTCGAATTGCTTCAATTTCTCCATCAAAGTTTGTAGTTCCATAACTTAAAGATTTGTAATAGGAAAAGAGGTGACATGTGACTCCAGCCCCTGCTCCATCTCGGTTTGATACCAGTGATCCATCAGTATTAAATATGGAGCCATTCTTGTTCCAGAAATCTAATATAGATTGTCTCTAATACCAATAATTTTAGAACACTAGCTGGAATATCACTTTTCTTAACTTCTTCTGTCAGGTATAAATAATATGTGATGTCTAATGTTTGTGTGGGATTGACTTTATATATGAAGTTTTCCTTTGAATTAGGAAGGTTTACACTCTTCTTGATGTCTTGAATTTTGGAAAGAAAGCTCTTCTGAGTCATTATTATTTATTTATGCCAACAAACTTACTGTTGGTATTTTTAAACACACAAGCCGTGTGTGCGCAAAGTTTGAGAGGTAGAACTGGAACTTAAAAGTTGTGGCATTGAATTTTTAAGTTCCAGTTCTACCTCTCTTCTGAGTCTTTAGTGTATGTGTAAAATTTCTCTTGTTCCATGTATTGAATGTGAGTCTGATCAACTTTTCATGTTGAATAAGAGCTGTTTCTTCTATTTCATATTCAATGGGGTATTGGTTGGTTAGTATTTCCATAGCTGCTATTGGTATGGTTTTGATAGCACCTGAAATTAGTCTTTGGTTTTGAAAGATTTGAATTTCTTTTGTATTTGCTGTTACAAGAACTTCGCTGCAGTAAGTAAATAATGGCTTTATATATACACTGTTTGTCGTGTTATGAGTTGCTCTGGCACATCCCCACTTCATTCCTGTTAGATGTTTTAACAGTGAAAGGTGCCTTTCTGCTCTTTGTATTACATTTTCTATTTGTTTGGTCCATGAAGTTTGGTATCAAATATAACTCCCAAATGGTAATTGTTGACCTTCAAAATTTAGTTTTATTTTTAGTGGTTTTTTCCTTAGTGAAAAGATTTGGTAGTTTCATTTTGTTGTATTAACAGTCATTAAATTTTCTTTGGTCCACTTTTCTAGGTTGTTAAGGATTGTTACATGGTTTTTTCTAGTTCTGTACTTTTGTTTTTTGGTTCTGAAGTCCACATTACTAAGTCATCAACAAATAGTGCACACTTCATGCCTGATTCTTATATTTGATGTGGCAGATCATTAATAAATATAATTAAAAAGTGCAGTACTGAGCACTGCGCCTTGTGGTAAGCCGTGTTGTACTTGTTTATATGTCAATATATTCCATCCATATCTGGTAGCAATAAAGTGTTGAGTTAGGAAATGATATAGCCATGAAAACATTGTACCTTGTATACCTATTCTTTTACCTTCTTTAGTAGTTTTGTTCTGCATACAGAATCATATGCACTTTGGGAGTCAATAAAAACTGATACATTATCTTCTTTTCTACTGAAGGAGTCTTTGATTTCTTGACTGAGAAGTAAGACTTGTTCATTTGTACAGTGGAGCTCTCTGAATGCAGCTTGACACGGGGAAATTAAATTTCGTGATTCTAGAAACCAATTTAACCTGTTTGACACCATTCTTTCCATCACTTTTGCTATTATGCTAGTAAGAGCAATTGGTCTATAATTTCTTATTTCTGATGCTGTTTTATCTTTCTTCAAGAGTTGGACAATTACTGCTTTTTGCAGGTACAGTGGCTTTCCAGGACACATCGTAGAGTTTTAGTAGTTGTTGTTTTGCTGTTTTTCCAAGGTTTTTTATGAACTCTGGATGTATGTGATCTGGTCCAGGAGACCTTTTGTTTTTTAGATTATTAATTGCAATGTTCAGTTCTTGCATATTAAAATTTTGAAAAAAGATATTGTGTTGAGTGTTAGGATGTCATTCTCTTTTCTGTTTCAAGTCTTTCTTAAATTGTTTACATTCCTTTTTATTATTTCTTGTTACTTTATGTGAATTAGCATAATATTTATTGAATGTTTTGGCTATGACTGCATCATTTGTTAATATTTTATTGCTGTGTATGATAGGTATGCTATTTTTTTCTTTCCTGTCCTTGACATTTTTTATGAACTTATGGAATCTATTTTTTTCTAAGAAGTTATTAAAGTGATTCTTTATAGCTGTATTAAATACTGTTTTTATTGAGGCACATTTTTTTCGCCATATTTGTGTATACAATATGCTTTTTGTTTGTTCAGCTGTACTCCTAGCTATATCCCTTTGTAGGAAGCAGAATAAAAACATGGAAGTCTGAGCTGGAAGAGATGAAAGCAGAGATGTGCAAGACAAAGATGGAACTGCCAGTGAAGAATGACGGGCAACTGGTAGGCATGAAGGAAGATGCAGAAGAACTTGATGGGAAAGTGGAATACCTCTGCCAGTATGTTGACGTCATGGAGGGAATGTCTTAGCATCTTGGAAGGAAGTGTTGATGGCAGCTTTAAGGAACTAGATGCAGGGATGGACGAGATAGAATGGACCTGGGGAGGGAGCACCTAGCAGCCAAGGCAAAAGTTATGCCTACTTCAGCTCTTATGCACTTGCAGTGTGAGCAAAAGGAAAAAAATAAGAATTCTCAGAAAAGATATTTTAATGTAAAAAATCATGAGTATGTGTGGCTGACTGGTTCATGCAAATTAAATAAACTTTATTGCTGGTCATGCTTGTTGTTTGAAACTGAGAAAACACCCTCAAATACAATGGCTTTTGTAATCTTAGCATACTTAATCAAAGTTTTAGATAAACATAAGAGATCAAAAATTAGAAACATAAGATTTGAAGAAATATGGTCAGAAACTATCAGTGTTGTTAATGAAGAGGACAAAGAAAGACCTCAAAAGAGAAATTGTTGTGAAGATGAAACACATTCAGGATTTTCTGTGAAGTCCAGGACACATTAATAACTCAAACTAAATTAAGAATTGAATCACAGAAACAGTTGAAATTTCTGGCCTTACTGGATTCTAAACATTTTGTAAGTTATGATAAAGTTTTTCATCAGCTGTTTATGTGAACCGAGAGATCTAATGTTTTCTATTTCAATATTATTCTGTCTTTGAAAAACGAACTGAAAGTGTTACATTAACTTCAAAAGCTTTCTAACAAGTCCGTCCAAACCGTTGCAAATTATATGAAATCAAATGGACTTGATGTTATGTACAGCAAAGTTAATAAACTATGTGAACTGATGGTAATTATTATTTATTTATGCCAACAAACTTACTGTTGGTGTTTTTAAACACACAAGCCATGTGTGGGCAAAGTGTGAGAGGTAGAACTGGAACTTAAAAATTCAATGCCACAACTGGGATTTGAACCACAGACCTTTCGCTTACCGGGCGGACGCAAGTGCAGAAAGGACTTTTTTAACCCTGAAACAGATAAAATCTTATTTATGGGCAACACAAGGACAAACTCATCTGAGCAACTTGGCTCTTCTATCAGTGGAAAAAGACAATTGTTTCATTGACAAGACATCACGAGAAATGTCTTTTTGGTAGTGTGACAATGCAGTATACCTGAAAAGAAAGACAACTGGAATTCTGTATATATATATATATATATATATATATATATATATACAGGTAAAATTGTTCATTTTACATAAGGAAAATTGAAGCTATTAACAGTGAAGCAACAAGATTCTAAAGTAAGAACAAATTAGAAATTAAAAACTTTACTTATCTTAGTAATGTTGCACGTTCTTTTTGCACAAACTGACCTTCTATAGATTGCATTTATAAATTTTTGTTTTCAGAGATTGGTAAATAAAATTTGAATATCAGTATTTGTTTTTTGTTTTCAGAAAAAATGAAAGATTGTAGCTTTGGTAACGAATTTGTTTGTATAGCTTTGAGAATGAGTTGGAGACAACTTTTAACTCGGGTCAGTTTGTGCAAAAAGAACGTGCAACATTACTAAGATAAGTGAAGTTTTTAGTTTCTAATTTGTTCATTTTACGTTTATAATTTTATTGTTGTAAAGCTTGTTTCAAGAAAAATTTATTTAAACACACCATTAATGAAGTTAACATTAAATCAACAACCCATTATTATTATTATTATTATTATTATTATTATTATTATTATTATTATTATTATTGTTGTTGTTGTTGTTGTTGTTGTTGTTCCTGATGAAGACCATGGAGAATCAAATGGTTGAAAGCTTGAGTTTCATAAATCTGACATGACTGATCACCCGAGAATCAATTATTAGTAACCC
The DNA here is from genome assembly GCA_030765045.1 of Tenodera sinensis. Taxonomy (NCBI): domain Eukaryota; kingdom Metazoa; phylum Arthropoda; class Insecta; order Mantodea; family Mantidae; genus Tenodera; species Tenodera sinensis. Next base: position 78,032,466 of record CM060966.1, on the reverse strand, counting down.
CTTATTGTCCGGATCTGGTAGAACTAATTTTTTTTTTGGTGTGCAAGGGGGTGGGCCTGCGGTAGTGTTTAATGCCCGCTTTTATTACATATGGCACTGCAGACGGTGACACTGATGGTATATGGAATGAAGATGGATTAATGGTGGAATGAGATGGCAGAGGAAACTAGATGACCCAAAGGAAACCTGCCACTGCACCATTTGTCTATCACAAATCCCACATGCAGTCGCCTGGGATTGAACCCGGGCCACTTTGGTGAGAGGTGAATGGTCTAACCACCTGGCCACAGCACAGCCATGGTAGGCCTTGGGATAGCCTAAGTTACAACCCCAGCTATGCTGCTGGTACTCTCGTATTAGGTATTTGTAAAGGAATGATGAGGACCAAGATAAGAAAATGCACCAGGAAACTACTCTTATTCTCACAGAAACTAATTGACTTCTCTTCCTCATGTATTAATCCATTTTGCTGTTCCTTTATGCTCCTTTTATAGAAAACCTTGTTCACTTTTACCTCTTTCATATCCTCTTACTTCTACACTCTGTCCTCTCGTTAACAGGGATGATAGATGAAATTTCTATTTTGCACAATTTTAAAGCTACATACTTCATTTTTCGTGTACATATTTGGGATGTTATGAGATGTGAGGCTACTTGGCCGTTTCATTTTTGTAGTTTTTGAATTGAATGGCGAAACTTACAAAGGAGTCAAGTGCCAAATTTTTAACAATGAAAATTTACTATACAATGATGTTACACAGCGTCCTGCATTACCCTGCAAAAGTGCTATGTGATATCAAAGTTGTGGTTGTAAAGTTGCTCAAGAGAGAGCACCATTGGTATGTAAGAAAGCTATTTCCTTACAATGGTGCCAAGTGCAAATTCATTTCGCATGGAAATTTCCCTCCTCTGGCTTGCTTCAACAACTGATTGTTGTGTGTGTGTCGGGCCATAAATGCTATGGCTACACCATTAATAACTGTGGGCACATACATATGGAATCAAATGGTAAATGGGGGAGACCTGAAGACTCTGGCAGTGAACAGAATAAAAGAAAGAAGTTGAAAACAGCAGGAAAAGAATATTTAACCAAAAAAGATGTACATATGCCTGCAAAGAAGCAACCTTCATTACATGTAAATATAATGACTAAATAAAATTGTCATTAAATCACTATATGTTAAATTCGTATATAATAAAATATGTTGTTTTGAAAATGTTGTTAGCTAATGCTGGATTTCTGACAATGAAGTCATTAATCCTATTGCTCTCCAATATTTTTTACAATGATATTGAAGAGAGCAATAGCAGTAATAGTAATCTTTTTTAAAGAGCACCATATTTTTATGTTTTGGCGGTCACATCGCTCTCTCACAACCCCCAGAATGTCTGGAGGACCACACCTGTCGTTGGTTTACGGGTCTCACCGACCTGACCGGGAGAATTATCAAAATAAATTCACTGACCATATCCTCTGATTACCAATCAGAGGACGTATTACATGCCATGACAGGTCAGCATGTTGGGGTTAAGATTTTATAGAGAAATGGAGAGGTTGGAAAAATAAAGACTCCCTAGCCCTCGGGAACCCTAATAGCATCGGAGTCGGAAGAGAACAAGAGATGATCAAGGTAAGGTCAGATAGAAAAGTTACAGTGAGGAGCAAAACACCAGTAAGTGGAAGTAATGTTCTGGTCAGCTTGGGTACCTTGTGGTCGCTATTCACATATCCCCTAGACGGAGACCTCCGAGGCCGTTGTGAAAATGTACAACCTGATGTACTGCTAAGTTGCAATTCTGTCAAAAAGCATACTTTGATTTCCATTGTTCGCTTAAGATAGTTTTTGTTTAAGAAAGAGAAATTAGCATGTTTTCCACTCCTAAATTTATGGTCCTATGAAATATTTCCACTTAACAAGGGGTCCATGAAGGCAGGTTTTACTGTAATTAGATAAACCACACCGTAAGAAATTATCTGAAAGTACAGAGAGCAAGTCAATCCTTGAGTACAAATGTTCGAACAAGCCAACAAAATATTTCACTATGTTCCCCACTTCCATAGAAGTCAAGATAGTTTGGTATGTTATAAGACATCTATTGACTGCTGTTACTGTACTATACCTACCAATCACAGTGGCTCTGATGAATCAGAAACTTATCTTCATGGAAAAAATCCCACAAAAATTGGTAAAAAATGAGATTTTTTTAACTTCAGGCGGTCATTTCATCACCTGCCCTTTCTCCTCAGAGCAGGCCTTTAAATGTGATGTAATTAAGAGTAATCTAAGGCACTGTTGGTGCTTTAAATCTTCTAACACTGTCCCTGCATTTCTTTGTAGTATTTTCAAATTTCATACGTCATTAACAATCAATCTCTCCTCAACAGTCCATTATTCACTCTGTCTTTCTCATGCCTAATCACTGCTTCAGGATTAATTCCATTCTCCTTTAGGTTATTTTTCTATTTCTTTACACCAAAAAACACCAAGTTGAATTTTCTCTTCTCTTTCATGCTATTCAATTTACAATTTATTTGTGCTTAGTTGTTACATATTATGAATATAACTAGGCATTCAGCCCAGGCTCTTAGCCAGTAATATTCATTATCCAATTCATTACAATTTGTTTTTCTCTCAATTATACAATATCCTTTTACATACAGCTTGGTTATAATCTACCTTTAGCCCTTGTCATAATTCCGGCCCTATTAGATTCAATGTTGTTAGCTAATGCTGGATTTCTGACAATGAAGTCTTATTTAGATTCAATGTATATAAAAACAAAATTTTACCTAGATTACTTTATCCCTTAAATACCAATCTAAGTTTCATGTTTTTCCACTGACCATCTCCATTTTGCCCTTAACTTCCATAAAAACTCCCCTAATTTAGATATCTGTTTATCCTCAAAAATCTTTCTGATTACAATTTCTTTATTTCTAAGCAATCATTCTTGCTTATTAAGCTATCCCCCAACCCAATTGTAGCTTTACACTGGAATACAATATGAATTTCATCTTCCTTTTCTCTACAAATTGGACATATTCCTGGCATAACCCCTCCTCTCATCCCCCTTAATTTCCAAACACCCCATTGAAACTAAGCTAACCCTTCTCTTTCATTTTTCGTACAAATGGACAAATACTTCTCTTTTTCTGGTTCATCTTTTTGTTCTCTATAGTATGCTAGTGTACTTTTATCCCTCATCTGGGCAAACAGTGTTTGTCTATCCATATCTTCCATCCCTTATCTCACTTCCCTCCCATATTTTAACCCATAAATCTCCTAATCCATTTTTAAAAAGCTGTTCCCTGATTTTTCTCAGCCAGCCTATAGATATATTACTCAAATTTTCTTCTTGATATATCAGACATATTTTCACCACCTCCGTATCTGGTAACTCTTGTACTCGGAATAAATACTTCAGTACTCTCTCCATCAATAACCCCCTCACGCCTACCCTTCCTAACTCTAATAAAACTGCTTTTCATGTTATACATTGTTTAAGTTCTTCCACTTCCTTGATGTCTGCTGAAGTTTCTCTTTCATTTGTGTCATTTCTTTAACCTTCTCCCTGTTTTATTACTTGTCTACATTTGGTTCTTTATGGCATGAATATCCGAATCAAATAATAAGTCACTAAGATTCATACCTGCCATTGAATAACATTTCTGTAAAACAAATAGATTTCAGTGGGAAGTATGTGTTCTGACAACTAAGATTGTGTTTAATAAATCTTCCCCCTTTTTCCTCTTATTTGAAACTATTCCAATTTTCAATCTTGTTTTTATGAATTCTATCTTACTTACTTTTGTTGGTTTAATGATATTAAGCTTTGAAGGTGTTAAAAATAAAAAATTACCTTGAGATACTCTGCAGGTTTTCGGAACACACCAACTCCTGCCGGTGTCCCAGTCAGTATTACATCTCCTGGCAATAGTGTAAAGAATCTAAAAAGGGGAATTTATTCAATTCAGCTCTTAATATAACATCTCATAAATGTTAAAAACTATATTTACAATGTCATACAGAGAGCTTAGGAAAGAGAAAGAAAGATAGAAAAGAAAAGGAAAAGAAAAGAAAGAAAGATAGAAAAGAAAAGGAAAAGAAAAGAAAAGGAAAGAAAGAACGAAAGAAAGAAAGAAAAGAAAAAAGAAAAGAAAAGAGAAAAGAAAGAAAGAAAAAGAAAGAAAAGGACACCTCATACATAACCAAATAGTATACATTATGTATACCAAATACATAACCAAATACACAACCAAATAGTTCTTTCGAAGATATAGTTGTGATGTCCATCTAGTTGTTATATAATAAGTAGAGGCTTGTCCCAGCTGAAACGGACCTGAGATATAGATAGCAGTTGCTTCAAACGAATGACTATGGTAGAAAGTACCAACCTTATAAAGCTTAAGTTTGAAATTTGACGATGCTATGTTTGAGAGGTAGAACTGGAACTTAAAAATTCAATGCCACAGCTGGAATTTGAACCACAGACCCGGACTACCACAGACTACCTCTCAAACATTGCCCACACACGGTTTGTGTGTTTAAAAACACCAACAGTAAGTTTGTTGGTATACATAAATAATAATGATGCTATGTTATTTAGTATTTGTTTGGCAGCCATGAATAGTGAATGTCCTCAGCAAATTACCTAGTTTTTGTGTCAATTCATAATTGTGGATGAAACGTGGGTCTATCACTTCACACCTAAGATGAAGGAACAGTCAAAAGGGGAGAGTTGCCTCCAAACAAGGCGAAGACAGTTCCATCTGCAGGTAAGGTCATTGCATCAGTGTTTTTGGGATGCATGTGGAATATTTTCATTATCTTTGAAAAGGAAAAGCAATCAATGGTAGTATTATGTGAAGTTTTTGCAACGTTTGAGTGATGAAATCAAGCAAAAACAGTTGCATTTAGCAATAAAGTTTTGTTCCATCAAGAGAATGCATCAGTTCATACATCCGTTACCGGCCATGGCCAAAATCAATGAGTTAAAAGTTTGAATTGCTTCCTCATGCACCCTATTTGCCAGATTTAGCCCTCTGATTATTCTCTGTTTCCAAACTTGAAGAAATGGCTTGGTGGTAAACGATTTGCCATTGAAGAGGTGGAGTCTGCTGTTGTTGGCAGAAGGTAACTATTAGCCAATTATAACGTTGAGACAGAATATGTGGTCAGACCCCGAAAAGAAAGCATTTATGTAAATATTTATTGTAAATATAGTTTATTTTTCATGTTGGTAAGGATTTGTTGAGTACTGAAAGTGTATTACAATTGTCTCATTGTTACGAGTAATAACTGTTTAATAACGTCATAAATGTTAAGTAATATGTTCAAATTTAATATGTATAATTATAAGAATCATTTTATATTTAATATTAAAAGTGTAGGGAGGATAGATAGAGATCACCTCCCTAACATTACATGAACTATTTAGCGTGTAGGATGATTTCATAGAGTGCTCCGCTGGAAATGGACGTATGTGCGTATGAATACAAATGCATTATGTAAGAAGACGCTAAATTTCTTCTTAGCGTTGTAGCGCTCAGAGAGAAGACAGGTTTTGTGACACATGCAGGTGTGGACGCTAAAAATGATGTAAAACAATAACGAGAAGAAACCATTAAGGAAGTAGTTTCATGTGCAACGAAGGTTAATTAAAGTGTTAGGTGTGTAATATTCAACGAGAAAGGTGCAAATAAAAGTGTTATAGAAAAGTTATATCCTATGTCCGCATTATTTCACCCTGTACCACAACCCAAGATAGTAAAAGAGTCCCAAAGCTCAGCCTATTCAACAATAATATTAAAAAACAGCACCAATGTCAAAACAGTCACCCCTCGGTTCAGCAGGTGTTTATAAGATACTGTGTAGTCACAACCAAGTGCAGCATAAAAACAAGATTAAAAGAACAGGAATGCCACTGCAGGTTGGGGTACATGGAAAAATCGGCAGTAGCAGAGCACACCCTTCAAAACGGCCATGTCATACAACTAAGAGACATGGAGTTCATCAGTTCCTCAGAGAAATTTCATGCCAGATTATACGTGAAGTGATAGAAATATATAAACACAAGGTGAATTTCAACCACAAAGAAGAGGGGACCACAAAACATGGATACCAGCACTGGAACAACTACAAATAAAAAAACAGCTCACAGCAATGAATGGCAAGGGAACATGACACAACTGGGAGCACTGGGATTGGATATCTGCCAGTCAATCAGTGGTGAGGGGTGGTACGCCTCGTATATATAAGGGAGACTGACTCCATCCTTCACTCATCGTTGGGTCTTCTGAAGATGCTCAATGCAGACTTGAGCGAAACGTCAGGAGCAATTCCTATACATCGACCACAGCCTACAAGCCTGTAAGATATTTTATTTCAAATTATTTTGTTTAATTCATTTTGTTCCTTTTAGTTATTTTTTGTTAATTTTGCTTACTGGTATATAAATTATATCTGCAAAATAATGATGTAATACACAAAATTAAATGTAATAAATAAATTGTAAAGTTTGCAATATATGTCCTGGTATAAGGAACTAGATGCCAGGATGTTATATTACAAACTTGATATGATTTTTTTAGAAGACCACATTGAAATAACCGCAGCAGTTAACGGATATTTCGGGAATTGTAAACGCAAATTGTAAAAAGCTTTTATACTTTGAAATTTCATAAAATTTTAATTCAATTTGATGTAGATACCTGGAAGCATGAGAGACAATGCGGTCCACTTTGTGAATCAACTCATTGGTGTTGCTGTCTTGCTTTACCACACCATTGACCTTACTGCGAATGTAGAGGGAATAAGGATCTGGAACAGCTTCTTTAGTAACAACAGCTGGTCCCAGAGGGCACGAATCATCTGTGCTCTTTGCCAACAACCACTGACCTCCATTACGAGATTTCTTCTGCCATTCCCGTGCTGTGATATCCTGTGCCACAGTGAATCCAAACACATGATCCATAGCTTCTGATTCTTTCACACCTCGCGCATGTTTGCCAATTACTACAGCCATTTCTACCTCCCAGTCAAGTTTCTGTAAAGAAACCATATCCATTAATATACTAAACTAGCTGAAATAACCGGTGTTGCTCTTGATTGATGATCTAGCCCTAAAACTTTCAGCTTTAAAGTTGTACTTTTCCAATAGCCTTGTATTTCTTTGGAGACATTTAAAAAAATATTACTTAATATGCTTAAACAAAGAATTAAAACTCTTAGGATACTATAAAGAATAACAAATAAAATAAATTAAATATATAAATAAAAACATGGGGAAGACACTATGCAAACATAATGTTGCTGTTGTTAGCTAATGCTGGATTTCTGACAATGAAGTCATTAATCCTCTTGCTCTCCAATATTTTTCACAATGATATTGAAGAGAGCAATAGCAGTAATAGTAACCGTTTTTTTTAGAGAGCACCATATTTTTATGTTTTGGCGGTCACATCGCTCTCTCACAACCCACAGAATGTCTGGAGGACCACACCTGTCGTTGGTTTACGGGTCTCACCGACCTGACCGGGAGAATTATCAAAATAAATTCACTGACCATATCCTCTGATTACCAATCAGAGGACGTATTACATGCCATGACAGGTCAGCATGTTAGGGGTTAAGATTTTATCGAGAAATTAGAGAAATGGAGAGGTTGGAAAAATAAAGACTCCCTAGCCCTTGGGAACCCTAATAGCATCGGGGTCGGAAGAGAACAAGAGATGACCAAGGTAAGGTCAGATAGAAAAGTTACAGTGAGGAGCAAAACACCAGTAAGTGGAAATAATGTTCCGCTCAGCTTGAGTACCTTGTGGTCGCTATTCACATATCCCTTAGATGGAGACCCCTGAGGCCATGCAAACATAATGTTAAATGATCACAAATAGTACAGGAAGAAAACTGAGTCGAGAAAATGTGTGAATGTAATATGTTGCATTTGCATTTCAGTCATAGAGAATTCTATGAATTGCGTTGAAGGGCGAGTATAAGACGTGTATGCATTAAGTAAAAGAAAAGCAAATAGAGAAAACGTGTGAATGTAATAAATTCCTTAGTAAAATACATAGCATAGAAACCTCCATGAAAAAATATACATGCCATTTTGAGAGGTAGAACTGGAACTTAAAAATTCAATGCCACAACTGGGATTTGAACCACAGACCTTCCGCTTACCAGGCGGTATTCTCAAACCAGTTTGTATTTCTCCTGGTAAGCGGAAGGTCTGTGGTTCAAATCCCAGTTGTGACATTGAATTTTTAAGTTCCAGTTCTACCTCTCAAACTTTGCCCACACACGACTTGTGTGTTTAAAAACACCAACAATAAGTTTGTTGGCATAAATAAGTAATAATATACATGCCATATTACGCAGTGATTGGTCAAGCAGTTTAGGAATACATAGATGACAAACATTCATTTTTATATATAAGATTACTTTTTGGGGCAAAAAGAAAGATAATTAATAAAATGCAACCGAATCCATTCATACAAATCATAAAATATTTGAACTAGAGGAGCCAAATATAAAATTTACACTGGACACAAAAATAAACACCATGAGAAACCTATATTAGTGTTTGCAGAAATAGCACATAACTACACCACAAAAACATGCCATAATCAACAGTCCAGCAAACAGAATAGTAAATCCCATTAAACAAACCTGAATACTTAAAGTAATTTGAGGAAATAAATATGAAGGTCACTAGATAAGTATTGAGACACAGTATATTGGCCACTCCTAAAGAAAACAAGGAGTAAATCTCTTTATAGTTTTCAATATATTACACTATGTTTACTGCATAGCTTTACACATTTTTGTAATTTTAAAGAAAAAGTTAAAGTTTTTCTTATACCACAGAATCATTCAACTCAATAAACCTTGCTTATTTTAAGCAACATTTGCAACCTTTTCCATAATAATTTGGAGATAAATCTAAAAAAACTTAAAACATGGCTTTTTATGAGGCCAGGTGTATGTTACCATTCCCCCACCCATACCACCAACACCACCACCACCACCTTTGTTTGTCCTCATTACAGTGCCACGCCTTTTGTGCGGTATTGCAACTGTCATTAAGTCACTCACCCCTAGTTAGATCCCGTAAGACGATAAGAAACTTAGAGATGCTACCAAACAGTGCATATTACTATGGTAGTCACAAAATTAAAAGGCGGCTGACAGTTGACTATTACTATTCTGTTGTACAAATAAATTTTGTGGGCACAAATGATATTTATATCACTGACTGTACAACCTGATTTCACAGCGTGTTTAGCTACACAATAGTGCATGGTGTGGCAAGCCTATGATCAGATTTTGTGTTGAGCTAGGCACCATTAAATTTTGTGACAGTTATAAATTCGTTTTGTGTACATACTAAATTATACACTCTATTTACAGGATGTGTAGTTAGGAAATTTGAATTGTATTGATTTTTGTGTTGTTATTTAGTTATAATCTTAAATCAATTTTATTTATGTATGATTAGTTTATTACATCAGGCATGGGGAAGATGGGTGACAGGAATGCAATCGAGTATTAACCCTCTCCACTTACTGACACACCTCGAAGAACTGACCAGTTCTATGAAGTAGATAGACAACAGCAGGAGGCGTGGCCTGGTAGCTAGTGGCTGTGAGGCAGTGGACAGGATTTAAACTACAATGTATGGAAAGTGACACATTGCGTCAGTTCTCCCCACCCATGGATTACATTACGGAGAAATGAACATTGACAATTTATTTGAACTAAGAAAGCTGTAATCTTAACATACATAATATCAGTTTATATAACTTTACCCAGAATTTCCAAGTTGCACAAAAATCATACTTTCAATTGACAATAAAAAGAAATACAGGTAAAAAGCTTGAAATAATAGCTGAAGCTTTTCTAGCAAAGTATATACTTTAGACTCTTTAGGGCTTCTAGACAGGCAAATTGTTGTAACAATGTCATTTCTGAAGTGCGCATCCTAAAGATGGGAAAGATGCATGCTCCTGAAACATCAATTTTTTTACCAACAATTAACCTGAAGCAGGTAAAACATTTGTTTACAAATCTCAGTATAAACTGAGACAAAACAACACTGTATTAAGATTGTTCGGCAGTAGGAATGTGGAAGATCCTTGAAGAGCATTTGGTAAACAATAGCTCTTATTACAAGGATAAATCAATTGGATTATGTTTGTAAGATTGTTGCATTTCTCAGTCGAACGCTTTGAAGCAACATAATTGATAATAGAAGATGTTCTAAATTCTCGATATTCATTGATGAGATAGAGTGAGAGGAGTGGTGGAGGGGCAGAGGGGAAAAGGGAGGGCACTTCTCATAATCTGGGCTCAAATGATTGGTTTACACAAGTTGTGGTGAAGACCCTTTTGGTCACCATAATCTCTCTGACTGCAGTGCTATCTGCATTGTTGCGAGTGAAGTTCCCTGAAGGATTGGACATCCCTTAACTCTATGGAAGTTGATTTTATTCAAAGAATAATTTTATTTAGGTTCTCCGTAGAGCTAATCTGTTGAAGAGCATTTTAAAAGAGTACTTAATGGTCTATATTGCAATGTCGTTACTGTTTTCATTACAGCACATTTATAATCTGAACTTACACATTTTTCAACAATAAATTAACCGTTTTGAAGACTAAGAATTATAAAAAGTAACAGGTAACATTTTTTATGTCACTAATCCATTTTTCAATTAATGCATTTGTAACGGGAACTTGTGTTTCAGCATTAATAAAGCAATCCTTTGCTAGAAAGACAGGAAAGAAAATGTATTACCTCTGTAAAAGGGGGATATTTTATATCCGCAGTAGGACCTACAATGGAGCTTCCCCATTTTGAGAATAGTACAGGTTCCTCAGGATAGGGTATGTTCTGTTCATCACAGTGACCCTTGTAGTTGAGGCCCACACAAATCACCTTATCTGGTAATGTTAATGGTGCCAACAATTTCACTTGCGATGGTTGCAAAACTGATTTTGCATCAGCAACAATCCTGTGTGGTAGAGAAAGAATCATCACTTACTTCATAATAGTACAATTACCACAATTAGTAAAATTCATATTAAAGAAAGCAAAAATTTTGCAAAATCCAACTCTATGCAAATGTACACATCTAATAAAATGTTGTAAGACTGAACATCACTAAACCAAAGTCACAATATAAACACAGATAAGTGTTACAATGTTCAGATTATGAATTTTATAAGGAGCACACTTGAAATCAGTGTTCAGAAGTCTCCCTGTTCCTGTACATGGTACACATACAATCTACCCCTTTGTTATACATGTAAAAAATGATATATTAAATTTAAACAAACATAACATAACAATGAATAGTACCATCGGTTAAAACATTAAAAACAAACTGACCAAAGGAAATTCAGGTTCTGAATCCAGCACGTCCATATTAAGAGTTTATTATGTTTTATATTAGCATCAGCCTTCATTAGATTTGTGTAAAAAAAAATTGATATGTTACGCCCACATGACTTCCTTTACTCTTGAACAAACTGCTCTTATAAATGTTTATTCCATTACTTATGTCATGTTAATTGGGATAGATATTTGCAGAAATTACCATATCGCTAATTTTCTGGTAAATGCAAAGAAAATATGGGAATATAGTGAGGGTTTAAGCAATAGTCAAATCTTGCAAAATTGATCACTATGTAATGGCTTTCAAGTTCCATTCTCTTTGCATGACCAAGAAATAAAAAAATGAATAACTTTCCATTCTTTTATACACTACTATCCCTTATCTCTACTTTAAAGAGTTGGCAACCCTAATATAGCAGTGCTACTTAACTTTCAAGTATTTTAATGTGAGTCCAAAAGAAAAAAAAAATTCTGATGTGTTCCACTCACATAACTTTCTCTACTCCTGTACCAACCATTCTTACAAACTCTTGCTCTCCAATATTTTTCACAGTTGATATTGAAGAGAGCAATAGCCGTAATAGTAACCGCTTTTTAGAGAGCACCATATTTTTATGTTTTGGTGGTCACATCGCTCTCTCACAACCCCCAGAATGTCTGGAGGACCACACCTGTCGTTGTTTGTGTAAAAGATATGAGTTATGGTAATTGTGCAGATAATCATGTCAATTTGTGCTAAATAAAAATTGTTCTTTACATCAAAATTAAAATAATAGTATAGTAGTAATTGACTCCACATTATATGCATTAGTTTCCAAGGGGGTCCATAGCCCCCCTTGCCCTCCCCTCGCGACACCCATGGTTTCGAGCATCAAAGACTTCAACACCAAGGTCATCAACATGTTTGCTGGCATGAAAAAAATGTCGGGCAAATTTACTACTATAATCAGAAACAGATAAGTAGATGATGTGTATTATGAATACATTACCATGGTATGAGCATGCAGCATGCTATCCCTTAAATCCATGTGCTGCCACTGAGTTGTACTTCAAACTACTTTTATTTTGTTTCTTTTTATTTCTTTAAGCACATTTAGATTATAAAGAAACCCAAAGACACAAACTCAATTAATAAAAACAGCATCCAGTTAAAAAATGTAAGAAATGTGTATAGTAAGGCTTTGTCTATCTCTTACGAGTTATTCAAAAGTCATCCAGAGTAAACAGGACTACATAGGCTATAGCCAGAAAATTCAAAATATACATTTCATTTGTCATAAGAATATCTTAAATATATGGCATTTTAATGAAAATCGTTAGAGCCATTTTCAAGAAAATCAAAATTTTTGAAACATTTTCCATTTAAAGGGTAGTTTAGGGCGGGGCTATTCTCTTCAAAATTTTTGTATCGCATCCTTGAAAGACAAACTTAAATACCAACTTTGGTTTTTAACCGACTTTTCGTTTTTGAGTTATGTTGTCCAAAGACTTACAGACACACACTCTCACACACACAAATGGACCTTTTTCTAAAAATGCTTTTTTTTATTCAAAACATATTTCAGGTGAAATCTCGACATCAAATTTTTGGGTGGAATACAATACTTTCTCTACTTACCCATAGAGAAAGTAAAAAGGAACAAATATGGCTCAATGATTGTTACATATATTGTAATATTTTTCCAAGATGAAATAGATTAGTTTTCAAAACAGTAATTACTTCCTCTTTCTCTATGATTCTCTACATTCTTCACAGTGGGTACAGGAAGTATTATATTCTATCTAAAATTTCATGTCAATATTTTACCACAAGCAGTGCTTTGAAGTCTTCTGCAACCCTTCCCCCTAAAAAAAAGGTCTATGTGTGTGCGTCTGCCTTCTAGCAACATAATTCAATCTGTTAGATATCAAATTTAGTATTTAACTTTAGCACCTTCCAAGAATACAACACAAAGATTTGAAGAAAATATCCTCTCTCTAAAGTAACCTTTTACATGCTTTATTTTCTCAAAAATTGCTGTAATTAGTTTGATTAAAGTACCATAAGTATATTTAAATTATTTTCATGAGAAATAAAATATATATCTTGAAATTTCCCGAAAATGCCTCTGAAGTCCTTTTATTCTGAACCACTTCTGATTGGTAAACTATAATAAGCAGTCACGCTACACAAAATAATGTAGATCACATTAACACACACAATTTATCACAAGCTTTTGTGGCATTAACCATGTCTGAAAAACTTTGTTTGCTTTCAATTTTCAAATACTTCATGCTTTTCGCAACTGAAAATCACATTTTTTGGCCTTTCTTATTCATGATCATGCAAAGAACAGAATTTCAAAGCCACATAACATAGGGACTGCTTTGAAGAGATGTGATAATTGCTTTAGCAACCAGAAATCAAACTGGATCTATAATTGGTTCTTCCATATGTGAGCGTCAGCCAGGATGGCTCAGTTGGTTAGGTCTGGCCTACTGATCTCAAGGGTGCGAGTTCAAACCCAGCCCAGACCGATGGTTTTTAAGTGTGCATAAAAGTGACAGTCCTATGTCAATACGTTTGTTTATAGTTAACAAATATTGGAAATATTAATGATAGGAAAATACCTTTACCGTTTTGCTTTCTCCCGTACACTGGGATCAGCTTTCAAAAACTGCACTAGTGCATTTGGCACTGCTGGATCAACACCACTCACGTCGATTATATCTCCGTCGTCCTTCAACTGAACTCCTAACCTCTGAGGACCACCTTTGATGCTTTCAAACTGCACAAACCTCATTTTCAGAATATTAGTTCCTGTTGAAAAGTATCTTATGCCCGCAGGCACAGCAACTCGCGATTTATTTATGGATGTACACGGTGCAAAGAGCACTTTCGACTTTATCTTACCGAAATGATAACATTGGATTGCTTGCGATGATAGTCTCTTACTTTCTTGGGCCAGCTTTGAAACTCTGTTGCGTATCATCTTGATAAGGTGTGTTGATAAATTAATTTAATGAACAGAATTTAGATTAAATTACCAATTTCACCTTTCCAAATTTCCAAGTGCAGTCACAGACCTGATAGGCTAGATCACAGCACACCGGCTTGATGCAGAATTCCGATATTCAATACCTCTGAGAGTTACATTTATTTGGATGTGGCATTTGTACACATACACTTAGCTCAAGTGCAGATTACACTACATGAATTCCTAATAAGGCTTATGCCAGAGGGCAACCGATTAGTTTCCTACTATTAGTAAGAAAGTGGTTTCCACAGAACAACTAAACTAACCTTAGTAAGGTTGCTTGCACTGTGACTGAAAGTCGTCACTACTCAGTACTCGAATTCGAATCTCGTGAAACATGAACCATGGGTCTTCGCGTTAGTGAAATTAATAGTGAAGTTTTTATTTATGGATGCTCTGTAGCTGCTATAATTCTCAGCGTCCCATTCTATATAGGGAATGAAAGACTGCTTAAACTTTTTATTAGGTTTGACGTTCTGTTATGTGCCGAAAACCTTTGAGACGGAACCACTGGCTTCACTATCCTTCGGAGTTTTATGCCCGAAAAAAAAAACATCGCCCTCCGCCGTGTTCTCCGCATCAGTGAAGGCAACTACGGTGCTCCGAGAAAATATTTTATTGTTACAGCTACATTTTATTAAGTGGGTATCCTTTAGGTATTTAACTGCAAAAATGAGAAGAGGGATAAGATATAACTTGAGGTCTATGCCATTATAAGATTATATATATTTTCTGTTGTTATTACTTAACTTGTGTGCTTGGCTGGTAATAAATACGTTGTGTAGTATTGCTATTTATGCTATTGAATGCACAGAACACCTAGATTGAATGCATCCTGAGCCACAAATTGGTGACCCCGAAGTGATCTTGTAGTAGGCATTCAAAATATTTTTATATTGAACGAATCACGACATGTGCACAATATACGCCAACTCTACCTCTCCATTGTGATTGTAGTTCGTGTACCTAACCAAAATCTCATGGCGACTGACGATCAAGCAAAGATAAACCATGTTTCGGTCAAGCCACCACCCTTTTGGGCAGAAAATCCAGTGCTTTGGTTCGCTCAACTCGAGAGCCAACTTATTGTCGCCAACGTAACTGTCGATAATACAAAGTATAGTCATGTGGTGGCTAGTTTAGCGGAAAAAATTAGCCACAGAGGTACATGATATTTTATCGTCACCGCCAGCCACTGACAAATATGGCACAATTAAAAAAGCATTAATCGAACGCTTGTCACAATCTGAAGCAAAAAGACTAGAAAAACTGCTTAGAACTGAAGAACTTGGTGACCGTACTCCATCCCAATTGCTCTGCCGTCTGAAAACATTAGCCGGTACGACAATGGCAGAAGGCATGTTAAAAAGTCTCTGGATGTCCCGCTTACCGTCTGATGTTCAGAAAATTCTAATCGTTTCAGAAGGCAACCTCGGTACATTGGCTACAATTGCCGTTATATTGACACCGAGTTCCTCGATAATGGCAACAGCGCCTGAGACCGCAACTATTGCGTCTTTGCAACTCCAAATCAATGAGCTGACAAAGTTGGTAACCAAAAATGGCGACACGAATTTCTCACTCCAGCCGTTCGCCTTCCCGGCATCGTTCTTCACATCGCCATCGTTCCCCAAGACCGAATTCGACTAGTACAGATATTTGTTGGTATCACAGAAAATTCGGACCTAAGGCTCAGAAATGTCGTCCGACGGCAACTGACCCCATCCATGTGAATCGCCGTCTTTTCATGACCTACCAAACATCTAAAGTGGACTTCCTCATAGACACAGGAGCAGACATTTCTGTCTTTCCTGTAGCCTGTCTTCCTCGTCACCGCGCAGACGACCGCACTATCAACTTTTCGTAGCAAACGGAACAGCTATTAAGACTTACGGCCATACAATCCTAAAACTCGATCTTTGTCTACGTCGTGAATTCACGTAGCGTTTCATTGTAGCTGATGTGATTCACGCTATCATCGGAGCTGATTTTCTGGCTAACTATGGAATTCTTCCAGACCTACGTCACAAACGTCTGGGTGACTCAAACACTAACTTGACAAGCAACGGGCATATTCGTTGCGTCACTTGTCCGTCGATTCGCAATATATTTGGTGATTCACCTTATCATCAGCTGCTTAAGGAATTCATCGAGATAACACGCCCAACTTCAAGTGCCACGCCGAGTGTGCATTCTACGGTACATCATGTTGTTACCACTCCTGGCCCACCAATCCGATCGAGACCACGGTGGTTACCAACTGACAAGTTCATAATAGCCAAATGAGAATTTGAATTTATGATGACCCACGGAATATGTGGACCATCTACGAGCTGTTGGTCATCCCCACTCCATATTGTTCCAAAGAAAAACAATCAGTGGAGACCTTGTGGTGACTACCGTCAGCTAAATGCTCGAACAGTTCCAGATCGTTATCCGGTCCCACACATTGAAGACTTCGCCGTGAATCTCCACGGACATCACATATTCTCAACCATTGATCTTGTCCGTGCCTTCCATCAGATACCCATTGCGGAAGAGGACGTTCCGAAGACAGCTGTCACAACCCCATTGGGACTATTCGAGTTCACTCGCATGTCACTTTTCAACGCTTCATGGATGAAGTAATACGCAATCTTGATTTCTGTTATGTCTTCATTGACGATATCCTGGTCGCATCTCGAGACGAAACCGAACATCTGGACCACTTGCGTCAAGTATTCAGTCGACTCCGTATTTACGGAGTGGTGATTAACACTGCAAAGAGTGTCTTCGCAGCCAAAGAGGTGCAATTCTTGGGTTACTCAGTGAATTCAAGCGGAATACGACCACTTCCAAACAGAGTTGAAACAATCGAAAATTTTCCAAAACCATCATCTATCCGAGACCTGCGTAGATTTTTGGGACTTGTTAATTTTTATCGACGATTCATCCCTCATGCTGCCAGCATCGCTGCACCATTGAACACCTGTTTGCAAGGAAATCCAAAACCTACCAGCGAGCTCCAATGGAATGAAGGAACTGAACAAGCTTTCCACACCATGAAGAACGCTGTTGCAAATTGCTGCGCTCCTTGCACATCCCTGCTCAGATGTATCTCTTTCTCTAATGGTAGATGCATCATTGACAGCAATCGGAACTTAAGTTCAGCAACTTGTAGATGGTAACTGGCAACCATTGGCATTTTACAGCCAGAAACTCTCTCCATCACAACAGTGATCTGCCTATGATCGTGAACTCCTTGCCGCTTATGTCTCCGTTAAGAAGTTCAGGCACATGCTTGAAGGAAGACAGTTCATTCTATTTACGGATCACAAACCTCTGACGTTTGCTTTGAAGCAGAAGCCAGAGAAAGCATCACCTCGTCAGTCACGTCATCTGGATTACATTGCCCAGTTCATGACCAACATTCACCATATCCAAGGCGAAAGCAATATCCCAGCTCATACACTGTCCCGAATTGCATCGATTGCTGAAGAAATCTACTTTCAAGCCTTAGCATGTCCACTGGAAACTGACGACCAAATTCAAACTCTCATTCAATCTGGCACTGAAGAAAATACTAATTCCAAATTCTACAGTTCAACTCACATGCGATGTCTCAACACCTCACGCTCACCCATTTGTGACGAAGAATTTCCAACAGCAAGCTATTGCATCTCTTCATAGTTTGTCACACCCCGGTGTGAAAACTATGATCCCTTGGTTAAGAAATCCTTTATTTTGGCCTGACATCAATCGTGACTGTAGAGTATTTGTTCGTAACTGAATAGCCTGCCAGTGTAACAAAGTTACAAGGCATGTCACTGCTCCACTTGGATCCTTCACTCCACCTAATCAATGGTTCGACCATGCACATATTGACATTGTTGGTCCACTGCCTCCATCCAATGGCTTCACATATTGCCTAACGGCCATCGACAGTTTTTCACGTTGGCCTGAAGCATATCCAATCGCAGATATTACAGCAGCAACAGTGGCAAGAGCTTTCTTTAGTGGGTGGATTGCTCGTTTTGGCATTCCTCAACGACTCACATCTGATCAAGGTTGTCAGTTTGAGTCTCATCTTTTCAAAGCTTTAACCATGCTCACAGGGACATGTCGTATCCATACAACAGCCTTCCATCTAGCCGCCAATGGAATAGTGGAACGATTTCATCACCAGCTTAAAACTGCTATCAAGTGTCACGCTTCAGACTGATGGACTAAAGATTTGCCTATAGTTCTCTTGGACATACACACTGCATACAAAGAAGACATCTGTGCAACTGCTGCAGAGTTAGTGTATGGACAGACAGTGCGATTGCCAGGTGAATTCTTCTCAGATACTAGCAGTGACACCATCGAGGCATCAGATTTTGTCAGGGATCTGCGAAACATTTTCGAGAAACAGGTCCTATTTAACCAAGGCCTCGCAGTACCCGAAAGACTTTTGTTTTTCATGACCTTGAAAATTGTTCACATGTGTTTCTACGACACGATGCAGTTTGTAGGCCTCTACAATCTCCATATGATGGCTCCTTCAAAGTAATAAATCATCATAACAAGACCTTTGACATTGAAATCCGTGGAATGCAAACAACTGTTTCTCTCGATCGGCTGAAACCTGCCTTTGTTGCTGACCCAGATGACTCCACGACAGTGACCACCCCAACAAATCCTACTGCACTACAACCAAAAGTGACAGACACTATACACCAGAGTATATCACCTCCATCTGTGGTAACTCAATCTGGACGGCGTGTTCGTTTCAACACAAAGTACTCTAGTTGAACACTCGTAGGGGAGTACTGAGGTCTATGCCATTTTACGCATCAAAGACTCCATATATATTTTTAGTTAATCTTTTGTTTTCTATTGTTATTCCTTAACTTGGCTGGTAATAAATATGTTGTGTAGTATTGCTATTTATGTTATTGAATGCATCCTGAACCACAAACTATTAGGATGCAGGACCAGGACACTCATGGGGAGGGATGGGGGAATCATGGCGTAAGTTGCCATCAGCAATAGTTGTTTTTGAGGGGGGAGGGATACGAAGATGTTGAAGTTGTTTAACATAGGTAATATGAACACATTTCTTACATTTTTTAACTGGATGCTGTTTTTATTAATTGAGTTTGTGTCTTTGGGTTTCTTTATAATCTAAATGTGCTTAAAGAAATAAAAAGAAACAAAATAAAAGTAGTTTGAAGTACAACTCAGTGGCAGCACATGGATTTAAGGGATAGCATGCTGCATGCTCATACCATGGTAATGTATTCATAATACACATCATCTACTTATCTGTTTCTGATTATAGTAGTAAATTTGCCCGACATTTTTTTCATGCCAGCAAACATGTTGATGACCTTGGTGTTGAAGTCTTTGATGCTCGAAACCATGGGTGTCGCGAGGGGAGGGCAAGGGGGGCTATGGACCCCCTTGGAAACTAATGCATATAATGTGGAGTCAATTACTACTATACTATTATTTTAATTTTGATGTAAAGAACAATTTTTATTTAGCACAAATTGACATGATTATCTGCACAATTACCATAACTCATATCTTTTACACTTTTTAACAGCAGAATAAAGGCCTAATATTGTTTGATTGCAAAGTTTCAACATGTGGCCCTCCCCTGAAAAAACATCTGCCGACACCCATGTTCGAAACTAGATTCTTTTCTACAGAGAGCATGGCGAGTGCCGAGAGTCGGTCCTGCTTCATTGTGTTCCTTAAGAAGCATTAGATCCACTTTAGTGAGGAAAAGCAATGCTCCGGTTCTGCCTTAGTCATCGGGATCGTGACAATAATCCTCAGGAGATTTGCTATTTCATCAAAAGCTTTGAATAGAGCATCTTAAGTAGTGGTAATGCCCCACTCCCATGTTGAAATTCTGGCCTTTCATAAATAATTGAAAGCTCTGATTTTAGTTTGTTCCTGTTTGACATGGGATATGTCATTAAAGCCAAGTCTAGAATATGTTCTGGAAACTTTCTCCAATATTCTTCAAAATTTTCTGTGTCCAAGAGCCTACAAACATCAAGATGTGATATTGACTCAACCTGGTATTTCATCTCTATTGTGATGCGATCGCACACCCCTTTAGCGCCAGCGATGTTGTTGCAGTCCTATCGCTTCCGCTTTTTTCCATGTCAACTTTCAGTAGAGGTAGTATCTAAGTTCTTGCTCAGTCCATCAATCATCTGCACAAAGTTTTTCACCAAAAGTGAGTGAGTGAGTAGGGTTTAAAGGCCCGTCAACAGCTAGGTCATTAGAGCCCCAAGTCAAAAGGACAAAAGCAATCAGTTTTTCTCATCTGCAGTTGGTTGTAGAGGATATTAACATGAGGCATTAAATGGTGAAAGAAGTCTAACCAGAACAGAAATTCACTGACTTGCAAGTTATGTCTTAGCCCTTTTGCTTCTCTTCCCATGTCTTTTGAAAATTAAGCCTTAAGTTCAAGAAAACATTCAATAAGTGCTTCTCTATTTTCAAAACTACAACTCACTGTCCGGGACTTAAAATTTCATCTAGTGGCAGAACCGGCAGCAATATGATGTTTATAGTTTTTTTTTTTTTTTTTTTGAGTACTGACATATGCTGGGAGAAGTGCGAGAAGAAAGAAGGAAATCCTGACAGGGTGGAGAAAAACGCTCTTGCTGATTTATTTTGTGAAGCAGCAAGAGATTTAAATGATGAGCATAGCAGTATACATAGTGTGCCAGAGAATAATGTTCTCTTATTTTAGGTTTACACCATTTGTTATTCTCCTCATGATAGCAGCACCATCAAATGTTTGTGCAATGATTTTGTTTGGTGTTGACTTGAAACGTTTTGTAGATGTCACTGCTAATCTCGTATTGGTACACGAGAACCAACTGCTGATGCTCTAACACATCTGTAGTCTCATCTGCCATTAAGGCTACAAATTTTGTCTCCTTCAGTTCTTCTTTTATTTTGTTGTGGCAGACTCCAGCATACATTGTAACAGTTCATTTTGTGTTGTTTTTGAAGTCTATTTAGAAACAGTACTTGTCTCTATGTGATTTTTTATAGCACCATTGACACTAGTCAGAAATTTCAAAATATACATTTCATTTGTCATACAAATATCTTAAACACATGTCATTTTAATCAAAATCGTTAGAGCCGTTTTCAAGAAAATCAAAATTTTTGAAACATTTTCCATATAAAGGGTAGTTTAGGGTGGGGCTATTTTCTTCAAAATCTTTATGTGACGTCCTTGAAAGACATTAAACTTAAACACCAACTTTGGTTTTTAACAGACTTTTTGTTTTTGAGTTATCCTGTCCACAGTCTGACAGACACACAGACACACACACACACACACACACACACACACACACACACACACACACACACACAGACCTTTTTCTAAAATTGCTTTTTTGGATTCAGTAGGTCTCAAAACATGTATTTTTGGTGAAATCTCGACATCAAATTTTTGAGTGGAATACAATACTTCCTCTACTTACCAGTAGAGAAAGTAAAAAGGAGGAAATCAAAAGAAATAGGTATATTTTATCAAAAATAATAGACTGCGTTAAGAAGTGTGGTGCATTTGAATTGGCAGTAAGGGGACATGATGAGACAAAAGAATTTGGAAATTCTGGAATATTTTTAGGACATTTACTCTGGATGGCTTTTAAATAACTTGTAAACAATAAGAAATATATAAAACCTTACTATTCAAAAAATGTAAATCTTGCTAAAACACACAATTTATGTCCAAATAAATTTTTTTTTGTAGAGTAAACCATTTCAGAGATATGCCTTGTTATTTATGTCAGTTTCAGAAAACTTAAAACTTTTGTGAAATGAAACATCGTTGTGCATGTTTTTATATGTTAAGCATGCAAAGAGAAATTTGAAAGCTTTAAAAGATTTGGCTATCGCTCAAAGGCTACTGTATTCTAATATTCATTCCTCTTGCACCTACAAGGAAATAAGCAATAAGATAATTTCTGTAAATGTATATCTCAAGAAACACGAAGAAGATATACAAATAAGAGTTTGTAAGAATGGTTAGTAGAAGAGTAGAGAAAATCATGTGAGTGTAACACATCAGATGCTTTAGTTTAAGAGACTCGCTATATGCAGAACTGAGCTGTACCCCAATGTTTACTGCACCAAGAGTGGTGAGATCCAGACCATTGCTTGATATACACTTATTTGCATATTCATTTAAATGGTCTAGGTCCTTTATGCCACTTTTTGGCTAGGAATCATTACTTCTGAACTACAGGCAAGGAAAGCAGAAAAGGGCATTTGAATTTCACAATTATTGCACATCAAGATTATCTGAATGAAAACTTATCCTATTAATGCTTATGTAACTTTGTAAATAGTCTCTAGAGCCACATTTCATTCTATATAGAATTATCTGAATGACAAATTATCCTGTTGATGCTTAGGTAGCTTTGTAAGTAGTTTTAGCTCATTTTATTCTGTATCAGATTATCTGAATGGCAGATTATCCTGTTAGTACTTATATGGTAGCTTTGTAAGAAGTTTCTAGCTCATTTTATTCTGTGTAAGATTATCTGAATGACAAATTATCCTGTTAATACTTATGTAGCCTTGTAAGTAATCTCTAGCTTCTTTAATGAGAAATCATTAATTACATTTGATGCCTATGTGAAAGCTACCTAAACACATATGTATAGAACAATCTGACAAAAGGTGACATTCATTGCCAATTATAACTAAACAGTAGGACGTGGCAGGAAAAGCCTAGTCAAAGTTTAACACAAAGTTCAATTTATATCTGTAAATATACATAATTACAGGGAAGTTTCTCCATTACCCTGTTTTTTGTCTTTTTGTTTTTGTTTTTTGTGCCTGTAAATGTGTTTTATTAGCTATTCTGTGTATTTATTGACGTGTTCAATGTTCACCGGCCTCCATGACTACTTGTGAACTTGCTGAATGCAATCCTATCTAATCTAATCTATATCTCATGGGAGAGGTCCACAGTCAAGGAAGAAGGAAGGTTGAAATAATAGCTAATAATAGTAAGAAGTCTCACATTCTGAGGACAGTAAAATCGAATGAGAACCAGAAATGCTCAAATGAAAAAAAAAAAAAGAAAAAAAAAAAAAAAGAAAAAAGAAAAAAGAAAAAAGAAAAGAAAAAGAAAGAAAGAAAACTGAAAGTTCTGCTCTAAAATTAAATTTGAAACAGAAAAAAACCTTATGAAGATCCAGTTACAATTATTAAAGATGAACCTCCAAAATCAGTTCTAGATAATTAATCTAAATAATATTAAAGTGATGTTGTGGAATGCCAGAACTTAAGGAAAATCCAGAACTACAAAATTTCCTGCCTAATCAAGAGTATGGATGTTGATGTTCTTAATTACTGAAACCTGGTTAAATAAAAAGCCACACATCTAAGTACAAAAATATACATTTTAACCATTAGTCTATGTTGGGATTGTGACTGCTGTCACTAGGCCTATCAGATCTGGACAATAGTGGGTTATTGATTTATCCTTCCATTAGGCATGTGCCCTGGTAGAACACTGTTGGTTGCACAGGGACCAGTAGGCCTGCACTAATTTTTGTACTTACATGCTTGTATTTATTTTACTAAATTTTTCCTTCATTTCCATGATTTGCTTTATTTAGCTTATGCACGTTTTTATTAACATTATCTTACTTGATAGATCAAAGATAGATAAAATGTAGTATGAATACAGTATACATTATGATTTGTACTATGCTATGTGGAAAGATAATAAATTGTGATGTTCAGGTATACAACTTGTAATTTGAAATGTATGTGAAGTGGAATGTGTGAAAAAGGCAGGTAATTATTAAGAGAAACAAAGAATTGTCTGGTTTCCTTAATAACATTCACAAATTGGGAAAATATGAGATTAAGTTTGTGATTTTCACAGTGGATAAAGGTAGTAGCAGGTTACTTGGTTTTAATTAGTCTGAAGTTCAGAAACATCTCTGGCCATTACTGCAGCATCATCAAAAGTTTGAGCAACAATCTTTTTAAGATCCTAAGTCATCTATAGTCTTATTTACACATTCAAATAAACCACTGGCTGTTCAGTCAGAACTTACCTTAATGAAATGCAGAAATTGTTCTTTGCAATTGAGAAGCATTTTTTCAAAACTCGATAGATGCACAAAATGCGTTTCTGAGAAAAACGGTTTTTTCTATTTATTGGCAATACTAATTTGTTGGCACAGCAATTGTATTAATCATTCAGTTCTCCTTCCTGAAACTGTCTCATTGAATGTGAAAAGAAACAAACAGCATAGTTTAACAGGTGCAAATTTGGGGTTTGAAAATGCGGAGTTTTTTCAAAAGCCGATAGATGCTGATCAACTTTTCTGTGTGAGCAAGAAATTAAGACATGAAATTTCGTTATTTTTGTCATTTATTGTTTTTGTTGCTTTTTATTTATGCATTTGTTATATTTTTATTTATTTTCACCTCTTTATAATACATAATGTACCTTACTATACAACCAACATATTAATGTTTATAAGGATTATTTTATTAGGTATAAACTTGAAAACTAAGTACTGCTACACTCACAATAACAGTATATTTTGTTTTATTTATATAACAAACATATTGAATACACACAAAGAAATTTCAAACAATATGAATAAGTAAGCTTTCACCTTTATTAGTGATTGTGCAGTCTGTACATAGTTCTTAGTTCGTTTCTCTTTTCCACATCTGCCTCTGTCTTAATCTTCATCAGTCCCATTTTGCAGGTTGAGCATGTGTCAGTGGGTGGTGTACGGAATGAAAGATTGAAGAAGTTGTAAAATATGTTTTTATATTTTGACAATCAGCAGACTGGTAGATTTCTTAATCTTCTTTCATTGCAGAGGTTGGTCCACATTTTTCTGATATTAAGTGCTGGAGGTAAATATCCACTCCTTGATTTTGCTCTTCGCAGTGGCTTTCTCTGCATCTGTACTTCTTAATGTCTTGCTTTATAGCAGCAGTAATACCCTCCTGTAATATTTCTGTTCTGTCACTTCTTCTGGTTTCCTTTGGCGCATTCCCAGATAAGTGAACTTTTCTAGCCACGAGAGATAATCTAACTTTTGACACCCTGTGATTCCTTAGAAGCTTTAGTTTTAGGATTTCGTGGAGTGCACTCGAGACCACATGAACATTTAATTGCTGGAGTATGAGCTTTCCTTGACTTTCATTTTGATTTCCTTGCCTTGTTTTTGCAATTCCTACCTCCCGCACATTCTACAACTTGTACAGTTTCACAATCTGAGCTCCTGTCCATTGTGCATAGTACAGTGCAGTGTCTCAACTAAGAATAACAATTCCATGTAAGTATAACATTGCTTGTAGAAGCACCTGCCTGCTTGCAAGGGGTCCTGGATTCGATTCCCGGCAGGGGGGTAGCAATTTTTTACCAGCCAAGATTATTCCTCATCCTTCCCTGAGTCTGAAAGTATGAATGTGTGTGTGAATTCAACGTATAAAAAACCCCAAAGACCGAAAAACCCACTGTTAAATGAGTAACGCCATTGCCAATAGGCAAGGTCACCAATATGACCTATGCAGTTAAAGGCGGGATCTAAATGGAACAAAAAGCTTGCAGAAATGAATGTGAAATCCAAGCGTACAACCTGAGTTCACCGTTATTTCCAATGAAGCAGCAGTGTACAAAGCTTGCAGAAATGATTGAGAATTCCAAGAATCGCAACAGTGAGATGGCAGTCAATGCCAACATGCGTATCATAGAATTGAGGTTGCTACACTTTGCATTATAAAATCATAAAATTGCATCTATTGACCTTTGCTTTAACTGAGCAAGTGCATCTATCGAGTTTTGAAAAAACTGCTAATATTCCCTAGCTTCTACACAGGACAAGAATCAAATTTTGCGAAATCTGATTTCACAGAACTGGTGCCATTTTTAATGTAACTAAAATAATGGGCTGTGCTATGAGACTCGTTTTCTATCTACAAGGTCGTGGTAACAGATGGAATGCATATATCAATGTTTCTTTATCACAATGTATTTATTTATTAACACTTCGATATTTTACACTCTCAGCACCATATTAAATACCTAAAAACCTTTACACTTTTTTAATTTGGTAGAATTTGTGCTGGATAAAAGTTTGGTGAAAGTTCCATGTTCACATGCTACCAAAACACGTCTTATCACCTTGAACATATAGACGCTAATGAACTATTTCTTGGCGTCCTTTTGTATGTATGTATATATTTTCTGCGAATGGGTATTACCCGGTGGCAGAGTTAAATGTACAAATTAAGGTCACAAACAATAGTAATACAATCATAATACAATAAAGAACAATAATAAAAATATAAGATGAAATGCACTAAATACTAATTAACACTCATTAATTAATTATAACCAAATTAAATTTAGCATTAGTATTCACCATCAGTTCAATAAATGTCAAAATTACACTTGCGTAATCTTTATAGTAAATTACACAGCATTTACTTGATTTACGATATTTTTCGAAAATTTCTTCACAGATAAAGGACAGCCCTGAAAGACTGCTACAGGTAATTCATTCCATTCCTCAATGGTTCTATTAACAAAGGAGAACTTTCCTACGTCGGTTCTGTGCCTTCTACCTTTAATTTTATACAAATGATCCTTTCTTCCGTAATATGTAGGGTTGTCCAATCTTTCACTAATACCCACCCATGCATTTGAACCACGATATGCTTGAAATAATGCGCATAACCTCTGCCTCTTACGCCGGACTTTTAGAGGCTCCCATTCAGTCTCCTCCCCCTTTTTAGGCCCAAAAGATTTACCTCGTTTTATAAATTTTATAGCCCTTCTCTGTATTCTTTCTAGCGAATCAATTTGACTAAGTCTATATGGGTCCCAGCATACTGCTCCATATTCCATAATTGGCCGCACCAAAGATTTGTAGGCAATTTCCCTGGACCTTCCGCTCCCCTTTTTCAGTACCCTCATTAAGAAATGTAACGCTTTCCACGCTTTCCTGGATGTAGAATTTACCTGGTCGTCCCACCCAGCGTTACTCGCCAGGTACACTCCCAAATACTTGCAGCTATCTACCTGCAGAATTTTTTCTCCGCCCATGTGATAGTTATCAACAATTTCCCTCTTAGATCTTCTAAATGCAATGGACTTACTTTTCTTAGCATTAATCGTCATCTTATTTGTAGCAGCCCAATTACTAATTTCATTTAAATCACCCTGAAGCAGAGACTCATCTATGGCATTCCGAATTTTATTATAGATAATGCAATCGTCTGCAAACAGTTTTATCTGACATTTAATATTTACACTTATATCATTAACAAAAATAAGAAAAAGTAGCGGACCCAGTACTGAGCCTTGGGGTACTCCCGAACTAACTGTGCCTCTCTCGGAGATTTCTTTACCTACTTTTACCTGCTGTGTTCTCCCATCCAGAAACGCTTTGACCCATAAAACCACTCGTTTGTCTATTCCTGTGCCAGCTAGTTTCCCAATAAGTAAATTATGCGGCACTACATCAAATGTTTTAGAAAAGTCTATTACCACTGCATCAGTTCTTCCTCCTGCGTCCACTTCATCTGCTAAGTCTTGAAATAAGGAAGTTAATTGACTTTCGCACGAGTACCCAGGTCGAAACCCATGTTGCGCTTCCTTGAACCATTTTTTGTTTTCTAACTCCTCCCTTATATATTCTGCTATTAAATGCTCCATCAACTTACACACTATTGACGTTAAACTAACTGGTCGATAATTATTTATTTCTGTTTTATTACCCCCCTTATAAATAGGAACTACAATAGCGGTTTTCCAGTCTTCTGGTAAGTCACAGTTATTGATTGACATGTTAAACAAAAACATTAGATAGGGAATCACAGCTTCTCCCCCAATCTTCAATATTTCAGTAGGTATGTTATCGGGCTCCCTCGACTTTCGATTCTGCAACATCTTGATCCTTTTGCGTAATTTGCAAGCCATTATTTGAAAAGTAGATTCCCCACTATCTCCAATTACCTGGTCAGCATTATCATCCAACTTATGAAAAATAGATACAAAATGTGAATTAACTGCGTTCGCTTTGTCCTTATCGCTTACTGTAGCAATCCCATTTACGCTAAGATCTGGTATACTCTCCTTATTACCCCTGCGTCTATTTACATAATTGTAAAAGGATCTCCAACAGTTATTTGCCCCACCAAAATTTTGTTCAAAAAACCGTTCTTGTGCTTGCAACTTTTCGTCTTGTAATTGTTTAGACAATTCCTTAAATCTATTAAAATGCCATTCGGATTTCTTCCTTTTATTAAACGCTCGCCTGGCTTTTCTTTTAAGTATCCTAATAGATTTTGTATAAAATTCTGGATCAGCGTTTTGTTTAATAATTTTGTATGGAACGTGCTTTTTAATTGTTTCCAAAATCAGTGTTTTAAAACTAACCCATGTTGCATTTACCCCGGAAGCAGATTGTACAAATAGCTTATATTGTTCACGGAGGAATATTTGAATAGCGGTCACGTCAGCACTGCGAAAATTCCAACTAATTACTTCTTCCCCTTCAGACCGGTTTCTCCGCCCCTTCCAGTTCAGTTCTAGTTGTACACTGCTGTGGTCACTTATACCTGGTAAAACCGCGTATGAGGAAAACAATGATTCCGGCCTGCATAAAAATACATCCAGTACAGCTGATTGCCGGGTACCTATTTTAACAACTTGCAGTAGCCCCTGATCCCAGATGAGAAGGTTAACCAGATTTTGAGCTTCGCCTCCTATTAACTGTCCGTCCCAGTTCACGTTTGGCAGATTTAAATCT
The DNA here is from genome assembly GCA_030765045.1 of Tenodera sinensis. NCBI lineage: Eukaryota > Metazoa > Arthropoda > Insecta > Mantodea > Mantidae > Tenodera > Tenodera sinensis. The sequence continues at coordinate 78,003,242 of CM060966.1, read as the reverse complement.
CCTGCTAAGATAATATTATGTTGTGTTTCAGAAGCGATTTTTGCTACTAGTTTATGGAGAGTTACATAGTCGGATTCGCCAGGTGGTCTGTAGCAAGCTATTATTGTTACATTGTTACCTTCATTTCTTTGATCGATAATTTCTATTGCCATGCTTTCTACATCCTCTTCAACCCACAATACTTTGCTGCTTAATTCTGATTTAGTACAAATAAAACTCCCCCCTCCCCTGCCATCCCTGTCCCTTCTGAACACCCTGTAATCTGATCTAAATACTTCCGCGTCATTAATATCAATGCTCAGCCATGATTCCGTACCTATAATTACATTTGGATTACATATTTCTACTAAATTCCAAAATTCTGCAGTCTTATTCACAATACTACGACAATTTACCTGTAACAGCCTTAAAGAATCAGTCCTTACCTCTGAATTGTCGTTTCCTAGAAGTTGATGTCACTGCCGTTCCTGCACCTCGATGCCATCGGTCCACTTGGTTACTCTCTCGAACAACGCTGCCAAATTTGAAGATCCTCTTCGATTAAGGTGAACACCATCTCGTCCAAAGTCCCAGTTACTAATCCACGAATTTGGGTCCAAAAACTGTACGTTAAGTCGCTCCGCTACCCATGAAAATGCATCATTCACTTGCATCACTTTCCTCCAGTTGACATCGCTTCGCCTCAAAACTCCACTAACAACGACTTTTGCTGAAGGAAACAGTTGTTTTGTCGTGTTAACGAGGTCGTACATGTCCCCCATTGCATAATTAACGCTCCTCTTTATATCATTACTTCCAACGTGCAACACAATCGTCCGGTAGTAATTTTCCGTCTCGTTTTGCTTCCTCTCGATTTCCCTCTGTAGACCATCGGCCCTTATACCAGGATAGCAAACCAACTCCGCATTTGGGTTTCCTGCATGTCTTATAATGGAGTCTCCTATTATTAGACATGATTTCTGATCTTTTTTTCCACCCTCCTCTTCTTGTGGCTTTCTTAGTTGGCGATTTTCTTCTTCAAGCCTCTGGATTTTTTCTTCTGCATCTTTCAGCTTCTCTCTTAATTCCCGCACTTCCTCCTGTAGCTGCTCCAGTTTTTTCTGGTTTGTATTTTGACGCAACACACCGCCTTTTCCATCTTCATCCGCGGTATTCATCCGCGCAAATAGTTCTTTCTCGTTAGGGAAATGATCCCAATTATCGTCTCCTATTTTTATTATGGAACACAAACAATTCTAATATTTATACACTTTTAACAAACATTTACATGAACGATTTTCTATTGGGGTCTTCTAATATTCTGTCTCATATGCCCCTTGTTTTGTTTTTCAAGTTGTCACCTATATTTACAATCTTGAAACACAATACAATCCTTCTCCTTACTCCTCTGATGCAATCACTTTGTACAATATTTTTTTTTTTTTTTTTTTTTTTTTTCTTTACAGTCTTCTTCGCTGTTTGTCTTTGTCTTTTGTTTTGGCATGACACAGCATGTCTTTATAAATTTCACATATTCAATTACTACACAATATATGTTCAGTTTTTATACATCACATATTCAGTTATTATACAATACATATTCAGTTATTGTACAACACATTCAGTTATTACACAATATATCCAGTTATCATACAATACATGTTCAGTTATTGTACAATATATCCAGTTATCATACCACATATGTTCTGTTATTATACAATACATATTCAGTTATTGTACAACATATTCAGTTACTATACAACATATCCAGTTATTATACAATACATATTCAGTTATTGTACAACACATATTCAGTTCTTATACAACACATACTCAGTTATTGTACATTTGACATTGACACAAATATAATTTAAGTGTATCATGGTTTATTATGTGGTTTTTGGCTTATGTTCTTTGTTATGAGGAGAGAAAAACAGGATACAAATTTTGAGCTAATGTTTATGATCATATTTATGGCAATATTTTACTCAGTTCTTTGCCTTCTTTGTCTTGTAAGTTTATTATGTATAGGCAGGTTATTGAGTCGGTTCTTAAACTCTGATGTTACTAATGGTACCATTTTTCTTAATTGGGTTATTATTCATTATTATTTGGTTCAATATTTCTTCGAGCTTAGCATTGGCTATATCCATCTTAATTCATGGGCATTGCTTTTCTGATTATGATTTTTCTTACTTCACTAATTGCCACCTCTTTGTCTCTTATTTCTATAAGAGAAAACTTCTATACTTATAATTATTCTGCAATTGTATTATTTTTCTTCTCAATTCACCCTCGACATCTTTGTGTCGAAATATTATATCTTTGTCATCACAATTGATTCCTTTTTATTTTTGTCCCTGACATCCTTATGTCAAAAACACATTATTTTCTGTCGCTATGATTCCTTTCTTTGATGACAATCAGTGTCCTCATCTGTCTTTGTTGACAATGCTCTTTGTGGTCGATATAGCCAATGACTATGTTGGTTTTCTTTCTTGTTGTAATTTCTAATCTGAACATAATTTTCTATAAGTAACCCATTAAAAATTGTTATTTTCCATCATCTCTACTATTCCTGCCTTACATATTTGTTGGCAAAGACTATTTGGTCCTTTCTTTGTATGGCTTCAATTTATTTTTATGGTATCTTCCTACCAACTTGCCATTTGTATTCTGTAGCTCATACGTGTGGTCACCCAGCTGTTTTGTTATGACCAGTGGTCCAGTGTACAATAGCTCCATCTTTCCAGACCTTTTCTCAGATGCCTTGGATGCTTTGTGGCTTTTTAAGAGCACCTTTTCTCCAATTTGTGGGGACCATTTCCTGACGAATCTTTTTACCTTGTTCCTCCCTTTTTCAGCCTTTTGCTGTAATCTTCTGAATGCCAATTGACATTTTTCCTTCTCTGACAATTCCCTTTGAGCAGCCATCGTAGTGTCAATGTCAATTGTCAATCTCTTGGGTTTCGTGTTGGTCATCAATTCGATTGGGGCGAACTTGGTCGTGGGGTTCACCGAATGGTTAATCACCTCCTCTATGTACCCACATTTTTCCGTCCAGGAAGTGTGGTCTCTGTGGCAGAGTAGGCGGAAATATATGCTTATATCCCTCATGGTTCTCTCAGTCGGGTTTCCTTGGGGATAATACGCTGAGGAATAGTACAATTTTATTCCTAATGTTCTTAAGGTGTTCTGGAATAACTTACTCTTATGCATTGTTGCATTGTCCGATAGAATACATTTTTTCCTCCCATATTTTGGGATGTAGTCCTTGACGATTTTATCTAGGCAAGTTCTGCTTTTAATGTTCTTAATGGGGTATATTTTGGTGAATTTTGTGAAAACATCAAACATGACAAAGATGTATCTGTTTCCATCTTTCCCCCTTGGTAGCTCTCCATGTTCGTCAATACACACCAATGCATTTTTCTCGTTCCTCATGATGGATTGTGGAACGACATCGTATCTTACATTAATTGGCTTGGCCTTCTGACATAGGTCGCATGAGGAAATTAACTTCCTGACTTTCTTGCCAAGATGTTTGATGTACAGTACTTCCTCAATTGCAAGCATTGTTCTCTCAGTACCAGAGTGAAGCATTGAGTGGTGGAATGCCAAAATGACCCTGTCCTGTAAGGAATTTGGTACAATCATTTTCCACTTCCTTACGTCGCGACCATGTAATTTAAATAGGATGTTCCTAAATTTGCCTATATTGGCTTCCAATTTTGGTACTATGTCTGGAGCCTTGTCGAATAGTCTCTTCAATTCAGGGTCTTCTTGTTGTAGCTTCGCAATATTTTTGAAGTCTTGTAAGATCTCGTTGCTTTCTTTACTATTTATCTGCATGATTTTAACTTCATGGTGTGGATTGTATATCGTCTCGGGTATGTGACTCTCCGACCTTAACCTTGACAATAAGTCACTAAAGATGTTCTCCTTCCCTGGGATATGTTTGACCTCTATGTCGTGTGATGTTATTTCGTGTATGTACCTTGAGATTTTGGAGTTGGTTAGCTTGCATTTTTGAATGAAGGACAGGCTTACGTGATCTGTATATATAATTATTTTATAATGATATATATATTGCCTGAACTTTTGTAACGCAAAATGGATTGCACCTATTTCTAATTCTGTTATGCAGGCATTGGCTTCTATCTTGTTTAGAAATCTAGAAGCTGTGGCAATCACATGTTTGTTGCCATCTGCATCTTCTTGTGCTAATATTGCTCCATATGAGTGCGCACTAGCATTGGTGTATATTAGAAAAGGTGAATTTGGATCCGGTCGTTCCAGGAGAATACTGTGCTTGAAAAGTTCTTTAATATTCTCAAAGGCCACCTGGTGTTCAGCATTCCATTCCCACTTAGTATCTTTTTTCAACAGTGCTCTAAGGGGTACTAATTCCTTAGCATAGTTGATCACAAATTTTGACTGGTACTGTAAAATGCCCAGAAACCTTCTCAACTGTTTCAAGTTACGTGGGGGTGGTATATGCTCTATGGCCTTGACCCTCTCCAGATTAGGTTGTATACCATCAGGCGTAATGATGTGGCCTAGAAATTCTGCCTCTTTGACGAAAAATTCACACTTTTCCAAATTTAGGGTCATGTTGCTTTCCTGGAACGTGGACAATACATAATCTATGTGATGTAAGTGTGACTCGGGATTCTTGCTGTATATTAAAAAATTGTCAACATATTGCGTTACAAAAGCCTCCATAGTATCCCCAAAAACTTTGTCTAGAGCCCTCAGTAGTGCACTGCTACTGGTCGATAATCCAAAGGCACATTTTAAAAAATGGTACACCTTTCCTTTGTGCACGAAACAGGTATATTTCCTGACATCTGGATGAAGAGGAATTTGCCAGAATGATGCTGTCAAGTCAAGACTTGTAAAATGTTGACCTCCCTTCAATTTCGATATCAGTTGGTCTACCCCCTCAGGCCTGTAATGATCTGGCAAGGTATGTGCATTTATCTTCCTTGCATCGATGGTCATCCTCAATTTTCCCTCTTTCTTATGGACCCATACCACTGGATTCACATAACATGAGTCCGACGGCTCTATTATTCTGTCCGCTAACATTTTCTGGATCACTCTGTCAGCTTCCTCCCTGATGGAGTTGGGGATGGGCCTGGATTTATGTGAATAGGGGGTGATATCTTTTACTGTAAAAGTATGTACGTACTTATTACACGTACCTGGCTTTTTATTAAAAACTTTCCTGTTTTTAATCAATATTTTTCTAAGTTGGTTCCTTTCCTCTTCAGAGATGCCATGTGCCCCCCAGACCTTCTCATCGATTAGCTGTGACATCGGTTCTTCTCCATCTGTTGGTAGTGGTTCAGGTTGGTAGTTGTTCGAGGTAACATACTCGTCTTCTGTGCAGATCCAATGGCTGCAAACATTAGTTTCCTCCTCGCTCGTCCAACCTGTTTTCTCCTTACTTACCCTCAGGTCTACCAACCTATTCTTGTGGACATTGATGTTCTCCACAAAGAATTGTTCATCCGGATGGATCCCTGTCTGGTCTGGTTCCTCCTGGCATGTTTCTTCCTCCAGGAACTTCGCAGTGCATTCTGAGGTTCCTTCCTTAATAATGAATTCATGTAGGTCATAATTAATCACCGACCTCCAAAGATTAAGCAAATCACTGCCAATGATTAGGGTAGCTGTTAGTCTAGGTATTACCAGGGCAATAAAATCGAACTTCCAACTTCCGATTTCTATTACCAGCCTTACCTGGTACTTAACATGTTCCTTTTTCTTGCCAATTGCTGTGCTGCAATACACTCCACACACAGGCAAGAATTCAGCATTTCTCTTAGTTATTAATTCCTGGAATAGCTGTTCGTCACATACTGATGTGCTGGCTCCTGTATCAATCATCGCTGGCAATTCGATACCCCATACCTTCAGCCTAATCATTGGTGGATTGGTTATTTCCTTTCTTTCGCTTGCCTGTCTTCTCAAGGTACCTACATTATGTTGGTCAATATTGCCCCTACTGCCACACAGGTCAACTTCCGGGACACAAAGTTGACTTGTACTTAGTTTTCCTGGGCGTTGGAGGTGATTGTTGTTTCTGTATTCTGCGCAGCATTGGTCCTATCCGGCACATTTTCATTCTGTTCCTGTTGTCTTACGTTGTCAGTGTTCCATTGGTTTCTGCCCCTTTGGCGTGAACCCCTATTGTATGACGACCTTTGGCTGTTTAAATATTCCCTACAGAATCGTATGTGATTCACTTGATGGGTACAGTCTCCTGGTCTCCCCCGATCATATCTATGCGTTCTGTATCTCGATTCACCCCTTGGTATTGTGTCGTGGTACCGCTGTCTTGTGTTCTCCATCCTCTCGCCATGATTGTGTGGTTGTGGGAAATGGTGTGCCCCTCTCCCCCTTTCATGGGTGCTCCTAGTATTTCTATCTTCTCCCTCACTCTGGTTGTTCGTAGCCGTGCTCCGGTTTAAGATGGGTGAGTTTGGGTGACCGTTCCTATGTCTATGCTCATTAGGCCGACCATTTTGTGTTTCGAAGGCTGTCAGCCATTCTATCATATCTGCAAAATCTACTGGCCTCGCAACAATTAACCCTGTTCTCACTGTGTCTGGGAAATGTCTTGTTATGCTGGTAATTAGTTCTGCTTCCGACAAGTTGGGGTCTAATAGCTTTCCTTTGTTGGCTACTTTCATAAAATAATCGACTAGCGATAACCCTTTGGTTGGATCATATCTTCCTGTCGCTAGCTCTACCCTAGTTTGGTTTTGCTTAGCTGGGCCCCAATACCTTGATAGGAATAAATTTCTGAATGAACTATACGACTCATGACCAGCTAGTGTTAACCTGAGCCATTCTAATGCCTTGTTTTTTAAGCTTTTCTTAACTATCATCATCCTAAGCTCATTTGGTATCCTTTTCACTTTAAAATACTCTTCCATCTCTTTAACAAAGAGTTTTGGATCGTCTCCCTTCTCCTCGTCAAATGTAGGTGGTGTGATTTCATGTAATATGCTGTTGGTGTAACATGTGTTATGTGTTGTGTCATTGTTTGGTTGTGAACCTCTTTCTCTGTATGGTGAGTCAACATTTTGTACATTATTCGAATAACTCTCATCTTGTACATTACTTACATCTAAATCATCTTGCCTTTGTAGTGCATTCACAACATCATTTACATTAGCCAAACTTTCTTTCCCTTTTTTCATTTCTTCACAAATTGATTTTAAATCATTCTTTATTTCTAAGTGACTTTGTTTCATATCATTTATAGCATCCTGTTGCGAATGCACCACATCAGTCATCGTCTTAATTTTAGGAATTACAATTTGTTCTACAGTTTCATTAATAATGTCTTTCTTTACTACCTCAATCTCTTTCCTTAATTCCTCAGTTATTTCTGCTTTTACATTTGTAATCTTACAGTCTACACTTGTATTACATTCTGTTATTTCATCTCTACATCTAGCAATTTCTCCTTCTAACACAATCTTATTTTCTCTCATTTCTGATTCTATTTTTCCCATCCTATCTCCTACGATTTCTATCCTAGCTTCTAAGGCTTCCTTTGTCTCATTTAAGTTTTTATGTACTAATTTTAAATTAGCTTCCATTACTTTCATATTTTCTTTACACTCCTGTCTTCCTAATTCTATTTTCTGTTCTAAATTCTGTCTCACTTCCTCCATTTTATGACCTATTTCTACCTTATTTTGTTCCATTTTCTGACCTAAACTTTGTTCTATGTCCTGTTTTAATTCTGCCCTATTCTGTTCCATTTTCTGATCTAAACTTTGTTCTATGTCCTGTTTTAATTCTACCTTATTTTGTTCCATTTTCTGACCTAAACTTTGTTCTATGTTCTGTCTTAATTCTGCGTTATTTTGTTCCATTTTCTGACCTAATTCTACCTTGTTTTGTTCAATTTTCTGTTCTAGTCTTTCAAACATGATCATTAATAACCTTTGGTCTTTTCCTATTTCAACTTGTTCCTCACTTTCTGGTTCTACCTGATAACTAGGCCTATCTGCCCATTCCCCCACTCCTGTTTCTATCTCTTTTCGCGATATTTTAGTTTCTTTATTCAATTCACTTAGGGTTAAAAGTCCCACTACTTTGCCGCTTCTCAGTAACATAAAAATGAAAATAAACTGTATGTGAAAACAAAAATTTTTGATCCTACTTTTTTTTTCCGTTGCTTCGTCCAGTTATGTACGTCTCCTGGGCAGTTGGCTTCGCTAGATGATCTCCGGTGTTTTCCCGCGTTGATTATCCGTGCATCGGTGTCCTAATGTATCGTTGATTATCCGTTCATCAGTGTTCTGTTGGCAATATCAAACGATGGTCTAATGGCGTCTTCTGACGCGATGATATGGCGTCACTTGATGTTTATCGTGATTTCAATTCCCGTAATTTGCATTCCATCCTAAATTCGAGCCCCACGTTGGGCGCCATTTTGGTGCCGTTTTTAATGTAACTAAAATAACGGGCTGTGCTATGAGACTCGTTTTCTGTCTACAAGGTCGTGGTAACAGATGGAATGCATATATCAATGTTTCTTTATCACAATGTATTTATTTATTAACACTTCGATATTTTACACTCTCAGCACCATATTAAATACTTAAAAACCTTTACACTTTTTTAATTTGGTAGAATTTATGCTGGATAAAAGTTTGGTGAAAGTTCCATGTTCACATGCTACCAAAACACGTCTTATCACCTTGAACATATAGACGCTAATGAACTATTTCTTGGCGTCCTTTTGACGCAACACACCGCCTTTTCCATCTTCATCCGCGGTATTCATCCGCGCAAATAGTTCTTTCTCGTTAGGGAAGTGATCCCAATTATTATCGTCTCCTATTTTTATTATGGAACACAAACAATTCTAATAGTTATACACTTTTAACAAACATTTACATGAACGATTTTCTATTGGGGTTCTTCTAATATTCTGTCTCAGAACGATGCAGAAGGTGAAAATTATGCCGATACTATATATAACCCAATTTCGTAAAATTTTGCATCTATCGAGTTTTGAAAAAACGCTCCGCAATTGTCTTCACCATCATCAACATAGTGTAGTATAGCACATTGACTTTTATTTATGACCAATTGTTTCATTGAGCATGAGTCCAATAAAAGTAGCCATATCAGTATCAGATTTAATCTTATCTCTAACAACATTGGTCACATCAATTAAATCATTCTGTACGAGAGCCAAGCTGCCTTTGAAAATGGTAGGTAGCTGTCTAAATGCTGAGACAGTGCCACATCATAGTTCGCCAGAAATTGTAGCAGTTCTATTTACTTGCCTTTATTTAATGACTTCTCATTTTCATTGTGGCCTCTAAAAGAACATTCTTGTTTTGCAAGAAGTACAATTGCATCAATATGTCTATTCAATATATTTATATTTTCTTTAACCTATTCATTATGCAAATGATGAGTAATTTTTTTCTGATACTTCATTGAGTGTCGAAGGTTTCTAATGCTGTAAAAGATTTTATATCTATTGTTGATCTCTTATGTTTATCCAAATCTGAGATTAAATATGCTACATTTACAAACTTGTGGTATTCCAGGGCTTTTTCTCAATTGCAAACAACAAGCATGGCCAGCAAAAAAGTTTAATTTGCATGAATCAGTCAGCCAGCATACTTACCAAAATTGTTTATTTTAAAATATCTTTTGAAAGGATTCTTATTTCTTTTGCTTCTGCTCACACTGCAACTGTGGAAGAGCTGGAGTAGGCGCTCGCTGTTTTGCTATCACTAATTTATCCTGGTATTTCAACTGTGAGAATGATCATTTCACTAATTGTTGTTGTTGTTAGCTAATGCTGGATTTCTGACAATAAAGCATGGGTGTCGCGAAACGGGGGCAAGGGGGGGCCACGGCCCCCCCTTGGAAGTTGGTGAACTTAATGTGCAGCCAGTTACTGACTATTAAACTATTATTTTAATTTTGATGTAAAGAACAATTTTTATTTAGCACAAATTAATACAGTTATCTGCAACAAATATTATAAATTTTGACAAAATAATGATTTAATATTATATGATTGCAAATTTCCAACATGTGGCCCCCCCTGGAAAAAAGTCTGCCGACACTCATGCAATAAAGTCATTAATCCTCTTGCTCTCCAATATTTTTCACTGATGGATGGGGCACTAGAAGTACCCAGACATATTTGAAGGTGGTCTCGATCCATTTCCTCTTGCAGATCACATAGAGGACAGAGTGGCGAAGAATATATCCCAATTCTGTTTAAATGTTGTGCCAGACAATCATGTCCTGTAATCAACCTGAAGGTTGCAACTGCTGTTTTTCGAGGATACTCAGGAATAACTGTTTGAATGTTTGGTAGTTCCCATCTTTTATTCTTTTATTTTTCATAGTAATATTTTGCAATAATTTTTTTGAATTCAGAGTTGACTAATCTTTTAGCTGCATAAAATGGTAGATTAACTATAGATTTTTGTACACTGCTGATACCCTTTTTTGCAAGAAAATCAGCTTTCTCATTACCACCCAGTCCACAGTGAGCTGGTATCCATTGAAAGACTAGGTGTTTTTGAAGTGTTGTTAGATGGGTAAGCATTTTCCAACATTCTATAATTGTTTGGTTTTTTGGTGACAACTTGGAAGTAATTGTTACAATTGGTGCCCTGGAATCTGAGAGAATAACTGCTCGCTGAAAATGTGAATTTCTGTACAAAAGATTTTGTAGGGCCATTCGAATTTATTCAATTTCTCCATAAAATTTTGCAGTTCCGTAACTTAAAGATTTGTAGTAGGAAAAGAGGTAACACGTGACTCCAGCCCCTTCTCCATCTTGGTTTGATATCAATGATCCATCACCATAAATAGGGAGTCATTCGTATTCTGGAAATCTAGCATGGACTGTCTCTAACGCCAATAATTTTAGAATACTAGTTGGAGTATCACTTTTCTTAACTTCTAATATTTATGTCTAATGTTAATGTTTATGTCTAATGTTTATGTGGAATTGACTTTATATATGAAGTTTTCCTTTGAATCAGGAAGGTATATATTTTTCTTGATGTCTTGAATTTTGGAAAGAAAGCTCTCTTGAGTCTTTAGTGTATGTGTAAAATTTCTCTTGTTCCATGTATTCAATAGGAGTTTCACTAATTGTTTTACTACACAATGTCCTCCATTTTAAAACATAACCACTAGCAACTGTCTTATGTTCTGTATACTATGAAAATAAACAATATTAATACCAATACGGCTGCTGAGGACTGCACTATTAAAAAAGCACTTTTTCTTGCTCTTAACTCCACCTGCTATTGCTATGCAGAATTCCTGTTCACATGCCACGTTTTGGAGATGCCTATGTGTATGGCGACATGGGGCTCTGAAGCTTTTCTGTGCTTATTTCAAGGGAAACTGGCTAGTGTCAAAATTGCTATTATTAATATTACTTATTAATTTCCAGTCTCCTTTAGATATGGGCTTTGGTGATAGCTTTGATAGCCTACAATATAAGTCACTGATTTTAATAGAGGTAATCTAGGTGACTTGTCAATTGGTTATAGAGATAATCTAATTTTATCAGATTATGACATAATTGAAAACCCAGATAATGCAGTTTAGGAAGTATTACTTAATATAATGATTTAAAAATATTTACATATTAAAATCTCTAATTGTTAGTAACCAATACTTTTAAGAAAAATGTATTTGAAATTAATCAATAGTGAAAAAGTGTCAATATGTGATAATTCTAATTACAATTTAACACATCATTGTCCTTCTAGGTACTAGGTCTCATGGTCTGTTACAATCTCAACAAAGATTTTCTCTCCACCTCTTCCTTGGACCTCCCAAACCTCTTTTCCCCTGTAGATGGTAGTTCACCGGGGTTTTAGGAATTCTATTTTGAGGTATTTTGCATTTTTAAATGTATCTTGTATGAATGTGTTTATTGCTTTCTCTACTATGTATAGTAAGTAGAGGAAGTATTGCATTCTACCCAAAAGTTCGATATCAAGATTTCACCGGAAATATATATTTTGAGGCCCCCCTGAATCCAAAAAAAGCATTCTTAGAAAGAGGTCTGTGCGTGTGTGTGTGTGTGTGTGTGTGTGTGTGTGTGTGTGCGTGTGTGCGTGTGTGTGCGATTGTGTTGTATGTGTGGGCAATATAACTCAAAAATGAAAAGTCAGTAAAAAAAACAAAGTTGGTATTTAAATGTAATGTCTTTTAAGGATGTCACACAAAGATTTTGAAGGAAATTCCTCCACCCTAAACTACCCTTTACATGGAAAATTTTTCAAAAAGTTTGATTTTCTCGAAATTGCCTCTAACAATTTTGATTAAAATGCCATATGTTTGAGATATTTTTATAGCAAACGAAATGTATATTTTTAATTTTCTGGCTATAGGCTATGTAGCCCTGTTTACTCTGGATGACTTTTGCATAACTGGTAAACTACAAGAGATAGACCAAATCTTATTGTACAAAAAATGTGTATCTTACTAAAACCACAGTTTATGTCCAAACAAATGTTGTGTAGAGTGAACCATTTTGAAGATATTCCTTATTATTTGTGTTGGTTTTGGAAAACAAACTTTCATCAATTGGAAGATGGTGATTCATTTCTTTTATATCTTAGCCATGCAAAGAGAACAGAATCTCAAAGCTTTAAAGGATTTGACTATTGCTCAAAGCCTATTGTATTCTCATATTCCGTTTGTGCCTACAAGAAAATAAACAATAAGATAATTTCTGAAAATGTTTATCTCAACTAGTACAGGAAGATATAGGAATAGGAGTTTGTAAGAATGGTTAGTACAAGAGTAGAGAAAGTCAGGTGAGTGCAACATGAGATTTTTTTGTATGAATATATCTTGAATGTATTCTATGTTGAGATTCAATTTTGAGATTCTAAACAACATGCTGGCCATGTTCTTGCCAGTTTGTTTGGTATTAATATATGAACTCTAAAATAGGTTGTACCTTGAACTTTTTTAATACTTGCTCATTACATTTGTGGTCTCATTTACAGTAGCCTGTTGTGAGTCTGATAAGCTTCATTTTACCAGCTGTTATTCAGCATTCATCCATCTTTCTAATGTCCAAGCCTCACTACCAAGCCAAGGACAGGTCTTGCCAGTTTTCTAAGCTGTTTTTGTGTGTCTTTGCACTAGAGAAATTAGTAACAAAGGTAAGGGAATTTATTTACTCTTTCCAGAATTTTATTTTCAATACAAATTTTACTTTGCACAGGAATTAAAGGATTATCAACAAGTTCCTCTGCACAGTGCCACTCAAGATAACTTGGTATTCTGTGCACTTACATTACCTTTCATGTATTACATACATGAATCCATCGTTAACTTCATTTTGTGGAACTTTATAAATAACCATAGGCTTACGGCAGCCAGTGCTGCCACCAGAATTCCCATCTATACAAGTTTTGGTTAAAGGAGATTGCGGAACGACTTCTCGACAGCCCTATATAAGCATTCTAAGGACATGTTTTGTTAAATGGCTAGCCAGTTTAGATATTTATATTGTAAATAATGGCTCACCTACACATGGCAGTAGATTTACAGGCATGCAAAAAAACTCCTACTGGATGAAAATTTGGCCCACTGACATTACTAATATGATCCTGGCAATTTATAGCATATTTAACAAATAAAATATTTATTTATTTACCTACACACATGGAATGCATTTCATGAGTAAAACTTCTCCAGATTTAAGCTGTATCTCAAAAGAATTGTTATCCAAGGTAGAATGGAAAGTTTTAGTGATACTCTTAGTACTGATAATTTTCCTATAATTATATACCTTGAAGATCCAGAGATTAAAATCAAAACAAAGAATTTGAAAATTAGAAGTAGAAATATAGACTGGAACTTATTTAAAGATCGTTTTGTCAAAGTTTTCTCCACAGAAATAAATATAAAAGGGGATCAAATATTTAATATTTTTTACAACCAACTATACGAATTTTCTAGATACCTATAATCCTACATTTATCACAAACAATTGAGGCGGGGTTTTATTTGATTAATTACTTAGCAGCGGGAATATAGCAGCAGGAGTAATGTTTTTACTAAAAGGTGGAAAGTTTGTTATAGCAGACGCTACTCTTATCTGCAGGGTCGACGGTCAACGAATGGAATGCATAAACCAACGTTCTTTTATTACAAACACATTTATTCGTAATTTACACTTTTTATCACAATTTCAGTTAGTTAACAACTTTTAAAATTCGATAGCGTCTATGCTGGTTAAAAGTTTGGGTGTAATTTATATGTTCACACGCCATCAGCAATTATACGTCCTTCCACTTTGAGTTCACCGACGCTAATGATAAACTAGTCCAAGCGTCCTATGACGCAACACCGCCATTCTTATGTATTCATCCGCGCAACAGTTCTCATTGGTTGAACTCAAAGTGACGAGAAGACATTGGATCTTGAATATCAAAAAGAAATAGGTCCCCGATACACCCAAATTAAAAGAATTAAAAATTTACACACTCTTACAAAAATATTTACATGAACAACTTTCTATTAGTCAATATTCCGTCTCATATGCCCCTTGTTTTGTTTTTCAAGTTGTCACCTTATTCACAATCTTGAAACACAATACAATACTTCTCCCTACTTCTATGATTCAATCACTTTGTACAATTTTTTTTTTTTTTTTTTTTCAGTCTTCTTCACTGTTTGTCCTTGTCCTTTGTTTTGACATGATACAGCATATCTTTATAAGTTTTACATATTCGATTACTACACAATGCATTCGGTTATTATACAATACATATCCAGTTATTGTACAACACATTTAGTTATTACACAATATGTCCAATTATTACACAATACATATTCAGTCATTGTACAATATACCCAGTTATCATATCATATATGTTGTTATTATACAATACACCTTCAGTCATTATACAATACATATTCAGTTATTGTACAACACATTTGATTACTACACAACATGTCCAATTATTACACAATACATATTCAGTTATTGCACAATATATCCTGCTATCATAACACATATGTGTTCTGTTATTATGCAATACTTATTCAGTTATTACACAATACACATTCAGTTTTTGCATAATGCATTTAGTTATTACTCAACATATACAGTTATTACACAATATATCCAGTTATCATACAATACATATTCAGTTATTGTACAACACACATTCAGTTCTTATACAACACATATTCAGTTATTGTACATTTGACATTGACACAAATATAATTTAAATGTATCATGGTTTATCATGTGGTTTTTGACTTGTATTCATTGCTATGAGGAGAGAAAAACAGGATACAAATTTTGAGCTAATGATTTTGATCATATTTATGGCAATACTTTATTCAGTTCTTTGCCTTCTTTGTCTTATGAGCTTATGTATAGGCAGGTTATTGAGTCGGTTCTTAAACTCTGATGTTACTAATGGTACCAATTTTCTTGATTGGGTTATTATTCATTGTTGTTTGGTTCAACATTTCTTCGAGCTTAGCATTGGCTATACTCATCCTAATTCATGGGCATTGTTTTTCTGGTTATGGTTTTCCTCATTTCACTAATTGTCATTTCTTTGTCTCTTATTTCTATAAGAGAAAACTTCTATACTTACAATTATTCTGTAATTGTATTATTTTTCTTCTCAATTTACCCTCGACATCTTTGTGTCGAAATATTATATCTTTTTCATCATAATTGATTCATTTTTATTTTTGTTCCTGACATCCTTATGTCAAAAACATTATCTTCCGTCGCTATAATTCATTTATTTAATGACAATCAGTGTCCTCATCTGTCTTTGTTGACAATGCTCTTTGTGGTCGATATAGCCAATGACTATGTTGATTTTCTCCCTTGTTGTAATTCCTAATCTGAACATAATTTTCTATAAGTAACCCATTAAAAATTGTTATCTTCTTTCATCTCTACTACTCCTGCCTTACACATTCGATGACAAAGACTATTTGGTCCTTTCTTTGTATGGCTTCAATTTATTTTTATGGTATCTTCCTACCAACTTGCCATTTGTATTCTGTAGCTCATACGTGTGGTCACCCAGCTGTTTCGTTATGACCAGTGGTCCAGTATACAATAGCTCCATCTTTCCAGATCTTTTTTCAGATGCCTTGGATGCTTTGTGACTTTTTAAGAGCACCTTTTCTCCAATTTGTGGGGACCATTTCCTGACGAATCTTTTCACCTTGTTCCTCCCTTTTTCAGCCTTCTGCTGTAACCTTCTGAATGCCAATTGACATTTTTCCTTCTCTGATAATTCTCTTTGGGCAGCCATTGTAGTGTCAATGTCAATTGCTAATTTTCTTGGTTTCGTGTTGGTCATAAGCTCGATAGGTGCGAACTTGGTCGTGGGGTTCACCGAATGGTTAATCACCTCCTCTATATATCCGCATTTTTCCGTCCAGGAAGTGTGGTCTCTGTGGCAGAGTAAACGAAAATAAATACTAATATCCCTCATGATTCTCTCAGTCGGGTTTCCCTGGGGATAATATGCTGAGGAATAGTACAATTTTATTCCTAATGTTTCTAAGGTGTTCTGAAACAACTTGCTCTTATGCATGGTCGCACTGTCCGATAGAATACATTTTATCCTCCCATATTTTGGGATGTAGTCCTTGACGATTTTATCCAAGCATGTTCTGCTTTTGATGTTCTTAATGGGGTATATTTTGGTGAATTTTGTGAAAACATCAAACATGACAAAGATGTATCTGTTTCCATCTTTACCCCTTGGTAGCTCTCCATGCTCGTCAATACACACCAATGCATTTTTCTCGTTCCTCACGATGGATTGTGGGATGACATCGTACTTTACATTAATTGGCTTGGCCTTTTGGCATAGGTCGCATGAGGAAATTAACTTCCTGACCTTCTTGCCGAGATGTTTAATGTACAATACCTCCTCGATGGCAAGCATTGTCCTCTCAGTACCGGAGTGAAGCATCGAGTGGTGGAATGCCAAAATGACCCTGTCCTGTAAGGAATTTGGTACCATCATTTTCCATTTCCTTACGTCGCGACCATGCAATTTAAATAGGATGTTCCTAAATTTGCCTATCTTGGCATCCAATCTTGGTATTATGTCTGGAGCCTTGTCGAATAGCCTCTTCAATTCAGGGTCTTCTTGTTGTAGCTTTGCTATGTTCTTGAAGTCTTGCAAGATCTCGTTGCTTTCTTTGCTATTTATCTGCATAATTTTGATCTCATGGTGCGGACTGTATATCGTCTCGGGTATGTGACTCTCCGACCTCAATCTTGACAATAAGTCACTGAAGATGTTCTCCTTCCCCGGGATATGTTTGACCTCTATGTCGTATGACATTATCTCATGTATGTACCTTGAGATTTTGGAGTTGGTTAGCTTGCATTTTTGAATGAAGGACAGGCTTACGTGATCTGTATATATAATTATTTTATAAAGATATATATATTGTCTGAACTTTTGCAACGCAAAATGGATTGCACCTATTTCCAGTTCGGTTATGCAGGCATTGGCTTCTATCTTGTTTAAAAATCTAGAAGCTGTGGCAATCACATGTTTGTTGCCATCTGCATCTTCTTGTGCTAATATTGCTCCATATGAGTGCGCACTAGCATCGGTGTATACTAGAAAAGGTGAATTTGGATCCGGTCGTTCCAGGAGAATACTGTGCTTGAAAAGTTCTTTGATATTCTCAAAGGCCACCTGGTGTTCAGCATTCCATTCCCACTTAGTATCTTTTTTCAACAGTGCTCTAAGGGGTACCAATTCCTTAGCGTAGTTGACCACGAATTTCGACTGGTACTGTAAAATGCCCAGAAACCTTCTCAACTGTTTTAAGTTACGTGGGGGTGGTATATGCTCTATGGCCTTGACTCTCTCCGGATTAGGTTGTATACCATCAGGTGTTATGATGTGGCCCAGAAATTCAGCCTCTTTGACGAAAAATTCACACTTTTCTAAATTTAGGGTCATGTTGCTTTCCTGGAACCTGGATAATACATAATCTATGTGATGTAAGTGCGACTCGGGATTCTCACTGTATATTAAAAAGTCGTCTACATATTGCGTCACAAAAGTCTCGATGGTGTCTCCAAAAACTTTGTCCAGAGCCCTCAGTAGTGCACTGCTACTGGTCGATAGTCCAAAGGCACATTTTGAAAAATGGTATACCTTTCTTTTGTGCAAGAAACAGGTATATTTCCTGACATCTGGATGAAGAGGAATTTGCCAGAACGATGCTGTCAAGTCGAGACTTGTGAAATGTTGACCTCCCTTCAATTTCGATATTAGTTGGTCTACCCCCTCAGGCCTGTAGTGATCCGGCAAGGTATGTGCATTTATCTTCCTTGCGTCGATGGTCATCCTCAATTTTCCTCCTTTCTTATGGACCCATACTACTGGATTCACATAACATGAGTCCGACGGCTCTATTATTCTGTCCGCTAACATTTTCTGGATCACTCTGTCAGCTTCCTCCCTGATGGAGTTGGGGATGGGCCTGGATTTGTGTGAATAGGGGGTAATATTTGTTACTGTAAAGGTATGTACGTACTTGTTACACGTACCTGGCTTTTTATTGAAAACTTTCCTGTTTTTAACCAATATTTTCCTAAGTTGGTTTCTTTCCTCTTCAGAGATGCCATGTGCCCCCCAGACCTTCTCATCGATTAGCTGTAACATCGATTCTTCTCCATCTGTTGGTAGTGGTTCAGGTTGGTAGTTGTCCCAGGCAACATACTCGTCTTCTGTGCAGATCCAATGGCTGCAAACGTTAGTTTCTTCATCGCTCGTCCAACCTGTTTTCTTCTTATTTACCCTTAGGTCTACCAACCTATTCTCGTGGACATTGATGTTCTCCACAAAGAATTGTTCATCCGGATGGATCCCTGTCTGGTCTGGTTCCTCCTGGCATGTTTCTTCCTCCAGGAACTTCGCAGTGCATTCTGAGGCTCCTTCCTTAATGATAAATTCATGTAGGTCATAGTTAATTACCGACCTCCAAAGGTTAAGCAAATCACTGCCAATGATTAGGGTAACTGTTAATCTTGGTATTACTAGGGCAATAAAATCGAACTTCCAACTTCCGATTTCAATTACCAGCCTTACCTGGTATTTAACATGTTCCTTTTTCTTGCCAATTGCTGTGCTGCAATACACTCCACACACAGGCAAGAATTCAGCATTTCTTTTAGTTATCAGTTCCTGGAACAGCTGTTCGTCACATACTGATGTGCTGGCTCCTGTATCAATCATCGCTGGCAATTCGATACCCCATACCTTCAGCCTAATCATTGGTGGATTGGTTATTTCCTTTCTTTCACTCGCCTGTCCTCTCAAGGTACCTACATTACATTGGTCAATATCGCCCCTACTGCCACACAGGTCAACTTCCGGGACACAAAGTTGACTTGTACTTAGTTTTCCTGGACGTTGGAGGTGATCGTCGTTTCTGTGTTCTGTGCAGTATCGGTCCTATCCAGCACATTTTCATTCTGTTCCTGTTGTCTTACGTTGTCGGCGTTCCCTTGGTTTCTGCCCCTTTGACGTGAACCCCTATTGTACGACGGCCTATGGCTGTTCAAGTATTCCCTACAGAATCGTATATGATTCACTTGATGGGTACGGTCTCCTGGTCTTCCACGATCATATCTTTGCGTTCTGTATCTCGATTCACCCCTCGGTATCGTGTCGTGGTATCGCTGTCTTGTGTTCTCTATCCTCTCGCCATGATTATGCGGTTGTGGGAAATGGTGTGCCCCTCTCCCCCTTTCATGGGTATTCCTAGTATTTCTATGTTCTCCCTCACTCTGGTTGTTCGTAGTCATGTTCCGGTTTAGGATGGGTGAGTTTGGGTGACCGTTCCTATGTCTATGCTCATTAGGCCGACCATTTTGTGTTTCGAAGGCTGTCAGCAGTTCTATCATATCTGCAAAATCTACTGGCCTCGCAACAATTAATCCTGTTCTCACTGTGTCTGGGAAATGTCTTGTTATGCTGGCAATTAGTTCTGCCTCCGACAAGTTGGGGTCTAATAGCTTTCCTTTGTTGGCTACTTTCATAAAATAATCGACTAGCGACAACCCTTTGGTTGGATCGTATCTACCTGTCGCTAGCTCTACCCTAGTTTGGTTTTGTTTAGCTGGGCCCCAATACCTTGACAGGAATAAATTTCTGAATGAGCTATAAGACTCATGACCAGCTAGTGTTAACCTGAGCCATTCTAATGCCTTGTTTTTTAAGCTTTTCTTAACTATCATCATCCTAAGCTCGTTTGGTATCCTTTTCACTTTAAAGTATTCTTCCATCTCTTTAACAAAGAGTTTTGGATCGTCTCCCTTCTCCTCGTCAAATGTAGGTGGTGTGATTTCATGTAATATGCTGTTGGTGTAACATGTGTTATGTGTTGTGTCATTGTTTGGTTGTGAACCTCTTTCTCTGTATGGTGAGTCAACATTTTGTACATTACTCAAATAACTCTCATCTTGTACATTACTTACATCTAAATCATCTTGTCTTTGTAATGCCTTCACAACATCATTTACATTAGCCAAATTTTCTTTCCCTTTTTTCATTTCTTCACAAATTGATTTCAAATCATTCTTTATTTCTAAGTGGCTTTGTTTCATATCATTTATAGCATCCTGTTGTGAAAGCATCACATCATTCATTGTCTTAATTTTAGGAATTACAATTTGTTCTACAGTTTCATTAATAATGTCTTTCTTTACTACCTCAATCTCTTTCCTTAATTCCTCAGTTATTTCTGCTTTTACATTTGTTATCTTACAGTCTACACTTGTATTACATTCTGTTATTTCATCCCTACATCTAGCAATTTCTCCTTCTAACACAATTTTGTTTTCTCTCATCTCTGATTCTATCTTTCCCATCCTATCTCCTACAATTTCTATCCTAGCTTCTAAGGCTTCCTTTGTTTCATTTAAGTTTTTGTGAACTAATTTTAAATTAGTTTCCATTACTTTCATATTTTCTTTACACTCCTGTCTTCCTAATTCCATTTTCTGTTCTAAGTCTTTTCTCACTTCCTCCATTTTCTGTTCTATTTCTTTTTTATTCTGTTCCAGTTTCTGACCTAAACTTTGTTCTATGTCCTGTCTCAATTCTATGTTATTTTGTTCCATTTTCTGACCTAATTGTTTTTTATTATTTTCCAAGTCCTCTCTCACTCCCTCTATTTTCTGACCTATACTCTGACTTAAACTTTGTTCCAGTCTTTCAAACATCATCATCATTAACCTTTGGTCTTTGCTTATTTCCGCCTGTTCCTCCCCTTCTAATTCTATCTGATAACTAGGCCTATCTGCCCCTTCCCCCACTCCTGTTTCTATCTCTTTTCGCGACATTTTAATTCCTTTATCCAATTCACTTAAGGTTGAAAGTCCCGCTACTTTGCCACTTCTAAGTAGCATTAATCAATGGAAATAAAATGTATGTAAAAAAAAACAAAAAGTTTTGATCCTACTTTCTTTCCTGCTGATTCTTCGTCCAGTTATTTACGTCTCCTGGGTAGTTGGCTTCGCCAGATGGTCTCCGGTGTTTTTCCCACGTTGATTCTCCGTGTATCGATGTTTTGTTGATATCAGACGATGGTCTAATGGCGTCTTTCTCCTGCACGATGAGATAGCGTCATTCGATGTTAACACTTTGTTCTCGTAATTTTGCATTCCATTCTAAATTCGCGCCCCACGTTGGGCAAGCCATTTGAGGCGGGGTTTTATTTGATTAATTACTTAGCAGCGGGAATATAGCAGCAGGAGTAATGTTTTTACTAAAAGGTGGAAAGTTTGTTATAGCAGACGCTACTCTTATCTGCAGGGTCGACGGTCAATGAATGGAATGCATAAACCAACGTTCTTTTATTACAAACACATTTATTCGTAATTTACACTTTTTATCACAATTTCAGTTAGTTAACAACTTTTAAAATTCGATAGCGTCTATGCTGGTTAAAAGTTTGGGTGTAATTTATATGTTCACACGCCATCAGCAATTATACGTCCTTCCACTTTGAGTTCACCGACGCTAATGATAAACTAGTCCAAGCGTCCTATGACGCAACACCGCCATTCTTATGTATTCATCCGCGCAACAGTTCTCATTGGTTGAACTCAAAGTGACGAGAAGACATTGGATCTTGAATATCAAAAAGAAATAGGTCCCCGATACACCCAAATTAAAAGAATTAAAAATTTACACACTCTTACAAAAATATTTACATGAACAACTTTCTATTAGTCAATATTCCGTCTCACAATTTAATTTCAAGAAGAAGATGAAATGGTAGATTCAGGATTGTTTTAATGTTATTAGTAAAAGGAGAGAAGCTATAAAACAAATCACCAAGAATAGGACCTTAACTAGGGTTTGAATTAACAGGGGAGGATGGATGGGGGTTTCCCCCTCTCATTAAATAATTTTCCCCGGTTCATCAAAGAAAACTTCCTTCCCTACCAGGGAAGTATTTTTCCTTTTACTGTAAGTATCTACTATTACTGCTTTTCTTAAATATAAGAAGACACAGAAAATTTTTGATGCAGACTGTACATGATACCAGTGCGAGCTGTGACTGTGAGTAAGCAAAAGTATCATATCACAAGTAAGCTAAACAATTCTCAGGTTCATTAGCTGGGTTGGCATCAGGGTCACAATTCCAGCAATGATGATTGTAGCTTGCAGTATTCAGTTCAGTTTCTTGCAACTCACTGTTCTATTGTTTGACAGCATGGATAAATTTGTGACAAGAAAATAAAAAGTTACAGAAAGTAATGCCAGGTTGAATCTCAGGCTTCAACTTCAAGTAATATTACAGCTTCTCAGATAAAAACTGCAGCACTACTACTACTAGTAGTATTATTGCCACCACCACTATTGCTACCGCCACTGCCATTGCCACCCCTCCTACTACTACTATGTTTTATGTATATAACACACCAGTGTTACTACTACTGGTATTACTACCATCATTGCCATGAACATAACACAAACTTAAGTTTCCCCCCACCTCATCAGAAAGTCTGATTTGAACACTGACCTTAACAACCACTACTTTATGAAACATCAGACAACTATTATTATTTATTTATGCCAACAAACTTACTGTTGGTGTTTTTAAACACACAAGCCGTGTGTGGGCAAAGTTTGAGAGGTAAGCCGGTAAGCAGAAGGTCTGTGGTTCAAATCCCAGTTGTGGCATTGAATTTTTAAGTTCCAGTTCTACCTATCAGACAACTAATTACAGTGAGATGAAGTGGCTGGATTAAATTATGTAATTCATTATCACTGTAGGCCAAAAATATATATCAAATTTTGAAAGAAGTTAGATCATATACTAAACCAAGTGATTCCAAACATTGATGTATAAATGACAATATACTAAGGAAGTAATAACAGTTTTACAATGAGGTATAATTCTTTATTGTATCAGAAGTCTTCTTTTTTGTCTCATTTTTATGAACTCAGTACAACTTTTTAAGACATGTTATTCCTGATTGTATGTACAAAACCCATTTTGTCAGGTAATGAAACAGTTACTCAGGCTTGCTACAAAGTTGGGACTAATGATTAACCAAGGAAATCCATCTTAAAGCTATTAAACACATAATTAATAATCATAAAAGCAATTATCCATGTTCTACAATTCAAAATTTGTAATAAAATGGACTACTTATTGTTAAATCATGGATTTGCTCATAAGAACTTGAAATATACCAGTTGAGTGGAATAAATATTGTAAATTGTAAATTAATTGTTTATTGTCTGCAGATTTGTAAAATACAAATATTTAGACACGAACAAGGTAAAAAAAGAAGTATGTTTCAATTACTAATTGTGTTACATACAATATACATTACAGAGCAATTCCAAGTCAGTGTGTTACAGGTCAATTATACCATACAGTCTTCATAATCACATATTTTCTCAGAGTATTTTCAAATTATTTACCTTTTAGTTTTAGTTTACTAACCATAGAATTTCATACAGAAATATGGGCACCATCCGAATATTTAAGAGTATAAGACAATATTTACAATATGAAGATTACAAATAGCTTATACAAATTATTATTTAACTTGGAAGCATTAACATACTCTGTACAATCATGTGTCACAATTTGGTTAAATAGAATATAGTTATATGAACTATATTCCTGAATTATATTCTAAATATTCATTTACTGAGTAAAACTGATTTTTTCTAAAGAATTTGTGTAGTTCTGTCTTAAATTTGTTTAAATTTGTTTCAGCTGCCTTGGCATATTGGAACTATTTCATAGTTCCAATACAAGCTAAATAAGTATCCTGAAGACTATAAAAGTTACAGCCAATCACACTCTCCAGTGTTTTAAGGAAGATGGAAAAATTGATTGTTAATAAAATATTGTTTTATCTAAAAAGACAGAGGTTATTGTTATAATATGGTTTTAGAAGGAAGGATGTAGGATGTTTTTAGATCCCCTGATCCCAGTGGTGTAGCTAAGATTTTGGGGGGCCCCCCTGCAAATAAATTTTGGGGGCCCTACTTACTAACAAAGCTTAAAAATGAAGAGATTAAAATATTACGCATTTACTCACGTAGAATGGCATGAAAGTAAATTAAACTCACCCAATTATGAACTCTTTTTGGAACAAACTACCTAGTGAATTGTTAAAATAACACTCCCTGATTACCAACACTAATGGTTACTTTTCATAAACAAACAATATGCGTACACTCACTAAACGTATAATGCATATAGGTGGAACAAAATCGTTAGCTGTCAATATTCTGGGTATCCCAGGTATTAACTCAAATAAACTTCTATTTGTGGTACCTCAGATATCGTTCAGAAACAATGACACTGAACAACTGGTTAGAACTATCAGAGAAACTAATAAGCCAAAAGGTATACGAAATGATATTTTTATTCAGGATTTTAATGAAACAGAACTGGATTTAGCAATAGAACAATTACAGAACAAAAAATCTCCTGGACCTGACAAGATCCACCCAGAGTTTATTAAACACCTTGGCAGGAAAGGAAAAGAAATCCTACTTAAACTGTATAACACGTGTTGGAGAATGACTGTACCTTCCGACTGGAAAAAAGCCATTATCATCCCGATTTTAAAGAAAAACAAACCCTCAAACAATATTAATAGTTTCAGACCAATATCTTTGACCAGTGTTATTGCAAAAGTGATGGAAAGAATTGTGGCATCTACACTTAACTGGTTCCTAGAATTAATTATTAACTTAATTAATAGTTCACACACCGGCTTCAGACAGAATCATAGTACAAGTGAAAATGTACTCCTACTAAGCCAAGACATCAAGGAAGCTTTCAATAGAAAGGAGGATACCTTGGCAGTATTCATTGATTTTAAATCAGCATATGACTCAGTCTGGAGAAACAAATTAATTGAGAAGTTGCAATCAATAGGTGTGAAAAGTAACATGCTTAAGTGGATAACTCAGTTTATTTCACAAAGATTTTGTGCCACAAAATATAATACATACATTTCCAAATATAAACAAACACACTGAGGACTTCCACAAGGTGCTGTTCTGAGCACAACACTCTTTAACATATATATAAATGACCTTCCATCAATAATAAAAACTTTAGAAACCAAAATTGCTTTATTTGCTGACGATGTAGTCATTTGGACTTCAGGCTCTCCAAAAAAACCTGAATTAATTAAAGACAGAATAGAAACAGCCCTAAACAAAGCACATGAATGGAGCTCCAAAAACCTCATGACTATCAATGTGGAAAAAACAAATTATGAATTATTTACACTAAAATACAAACCAGTTAATATTAACATAAATTATAATGGCAAACCACTCAAAACAGTTGATGATGCCAAATACTTAGGCATCACTTTCGACAGAAAGCTAAGTTGGAAAAAACATATAACAAACATCTCAGAAAAGGTTGAAAAGAAACTGCAAATGCTGAAAAGGTTAGCTGGTGCTAAATGGGGCTGCTCAAGGAGAGTCCTTAACACAACATACAAAATGTATGTTAAACCAAACCTCTTGTACTGCTCTGAAGCTTTAATAACAGCAGCAAATGCTAACATCAATAAACTTGAACAAATACAAAATCAGGCTCTTCGTCTAATCACTGGAGCAGTTAAATCCACACCTATGGATGCCATGCTTGCCTTAACACGGACCCCATCAATAACAACAAAAATAGAAGAACAAGCATTGCTCCAACACGAGAAAATGTTACGACTGCCAAACTCTAAATGGACAGAAGAGAACCTCCCCCCTTCAATCCTTAAAACTCATAGTAGTTTCCTAGAAAAGGTAACACAGATTAAATCCAAATTGAACATTCCTAACACCAGAGAAAATCTACTTATAAGAGAAAATCCATTGGAATTATTGCAACCTACCTTCAATTTGGAATTAATAGAGGAAATAAGTAAATCAGACACACCAAAAGAAATACAAAAACTTCTAGCTCTGGAAACAATCAATACTAGGTATCCCACAGAAGAATGGGTGCACATATATACTGATGGATCCTCGAAGGAAAACCTTACTGGAGCTGGAGTTACGTGTTCACATTTTTCCTTTTATCATTCTGTTGGCAGAGACACAACAAATTATGATGGAGAAATAGAGGCTATATACATTGCTTTCCGACAATTATTAAATCTTCCCTTAAATAAATTTAACAAGGCAGTAATTCTTTCAGAATCTAAAGCTGCAATTCAGGGAATATGTTCAAATACTACAAAGAAGTCAACAAAAATTAGAGAATGCTACAAAATGTTAACACAACTCCAAAAAGTTAATAAGACTGTTCATCTCCAATGGATTCCAGCACACTGTGGAGTCATGGGGAACGAAGCTGCAGACTCACTTGCAAAGAAAGGCACAACAAAGAAACAAAAGTTGTTGTTGTTGTTGTTTTCTAGTGCCTTGCATCTGGCAATGAAGCCATTAGCATTCGTGCTTTCCAATACTTTTGAACTGTAGTTTCTTCTGATCTTATAGTTTCTTCTGATCTTAATGCTTCACAGGTCTTCAAGTGGTCTTCGTTCATTTCTGCTGGATCGTTACACAGGACACATATTGGTGAGTTACCTATTCTGTAGAGATGACTTGCTAAGCAGTCGTGATTTGTCAATAGTCGGAAGGCTGCAACCGCTGTTTTCCTTGGTCTCTGGGGGATTATATCTGGGTTGGAAAGTAGTGTAATCCATTTTTTATCTTTGGCATTTGTTTCTATTTCTTGTAGGTATGAATGAGAAAATTTTTTAATGATCAAGCGTTTTATTGAGGAATATGAGAAATTGAATTTAGACTTTTGTTTTATTGTTGTGCCTTTCTTTGCAAGTGAGTCTGCAGCTTCGTTCCCCATGACTCCACAATGTGCTGGAATCCATTGGAGATGAACAGTCTTATTAACTTTTTGGAGTTGTGTTAACATTTTGTAGCATTCTCTAATTTTTGTTGACTTCTTTGTAGTATTTGAACATATTCCCTGAATTGCGGCTTTAGAATCCAAAAGAATTACTGCCTTGTTAAATTTATTTAAGGGAAGATTTAATAATTGTCGGAGAGCAATGTGTATAGCCTCTATTTCTCCATCATAATTTGTTGTGTCTCTGCCAACAGAATGATAAAAGGAAAAATGTGAACACGTAACTCCAGCTCCAGTAAGGTATTCCTTGGAGGATCCATTAGTATATATGTGCAGCCATTCTTCTGTGGGATACCTAGTATTGATTGTTTCCAGAGCTAGAAGTTTTTGTATTTCTTTTGGTGTGTCTGATTTACTTATTTCCTCTATTAATTCCAAATTGAAGGTAGGTTGCAATAATTCCAATGGATTTTCTCTTATAAGTAGATTTTCTCTGGTGTTAGGAATGTTCAATTTGGATTTAATCTGTGTTACCTTTTCTAGGAAACTACTATGAGTTTTAAGGATTGAAGGGGGGAGGTTCTCTTCTGTCCATTTAGAGTTTGGCAGTCGTAACATTTTCTCGTGCTGGAGCAATGCTTGTTCTTCTATTTTTGTTGTTATTGTTGGGGTCCGTGTTAAGGCAAGCATGGCATCAATAGGTGTGGATTTAACTGCTCCAGTGATTAGGCGAAGAGCCTGATTTTGTATTTGTTCAAGTTTATTGATGTTAGCATTTGCTGCTGTTATTAAAGCTTCAGAACAGTGCAAGAGGTTTGGTTTAACATACATTTTGTATGTTGTGTTAAGGACTCTCCTTGAGCAGCCCCATTTAGCACCAGTTAACCTTTTCAGGATTTGCAGTTTCTTTTCAACTTTTTCTGAGATGTTTGTTATATGTTTTTTCCAACTTAGCTTTCTGTCGAAAGTGATGCCTAAGTATTTGGCATCATCAACTGTTTTGAGTGGTTTACCATTATAATTTATGTTAATATTAACTGGTTTGTATTTTAGTGTAAATATAAAACAAAAGTGTAAATTCAATTTCTCATATTCCTCAATAAAACGCTTGATCATTAAAAAATTTTCTCATTCATACCTACAAGAAATAGAAACAAATCCCAAAGATAAAAAATGGATTACACTACTTTCCAATCCAGATATAATCCCCCAGAGACCAAGGAAAACAGCGGTTGCAGCCTTCCGACTATTGACAAATCACGACTGCTTAGCAAGTCATCTGTACAGAATAGGTATCTCAGCCTCACCAATATGTGTCCTGTGTAACGATCCAGCAGAAATGAACGAAGACCACTTGAAGACCTGTGAAGCATTAAGATCAGAAGCAACTACAGTTCAAAAGTATTGGAAAGCACGAATGCTAATGGCTTCATTGCCAGATGCAAGGCACTAGAAAACAACAACAACAACAACTGGTTAGAATTAGTATTGGTTTATGCTTATACCTTATGATCAAATTCTAAAATAATCCCCTTTATTGGCCATTCACCACATTTTTGCATAGGTACTAGTGGTACTATGTAGTTTGTTCGACTTTTATAACAACAGTATTTAATAAAATACAGTGCTTTAATGAATTTCTCTATATGATTGTGAATGCTTTAGAGAGCATACACACTTGAAGGTAAGCTTGTTTCACACATTTAAGCAAGAAAAGATAGGAAATGTTTACATGGTACACCTCTGTTGTCAGTATGTCTTCAGCAAACTGCATCTGTTCCAGTGCTTCTTCCTAGCGATTTTCCATGGTTGAATTGAATATAAGATGTCACTTGTAAGAAAGCTATTAAAGGCAGCCTGTGGGCCACTGGAGATCAGGGGCCCCCCGCACCATGGGGTCTGCATTATTTACTCCACTAGTTACCGACCAATGACACTCTCTAGTGTTTTAAGGAAGGTATGGGAAAAATTGATTGCTAAGAGAATATTGTTTTATTTAAAAAGATATGGGTTATGGTTATAATATGGTTTTAGAAGGAAGGATGTAGGATGTTTTGAGATCCCCTGAACCTATAAAAGTTATTTTCAGACAAATGTCTGGTGTGCACTTGCACATGGACAATACAAAATTAGTCATGTTTGAAATGCCAGCTACTTTAACGTAGAGAACAACTCCACGACTACCAAATAACTTGCAGTATTCACAAAATAGGTATATCTGTCTATCATGCACGTGCGTGCATGCATGCATGTGTGTATTCCAGACATGGCTCATTTTGTTTGTCCACAGGGGTACCTTTGAACAGCATAACCTTCAATAAATAGTTTAACAATATTAATTGCAGAAATATTTAATTGTTTTCTGGAAAATGAATGTCTTTTTGTAGCAAGTTTGAATAGCAGTTCAGCTTATGATTCAGTACAAGTTGAGTTATTATTAACATTTTTGGAATATATTATTGCTCAAAATATGTCTGTATTGCTTAAGTAGAGCTATAGCCAGAGGGGGCTCAGGTCGGACAACGCCCATACTGGTAAAAATTTTGCCCGTATTGAGAGAATCCCCATTTGTCCTTTCCTGTTTTGAAGTTTTAGAAATATTTCAATAATAAATTAAGAACCAAAATGACCATGTATTGAAGGCTATATTAATAGTAACATTAATAGTGACAATGCTGTAATAGTTGTCCGTTGTTTTACTCCAGTGTGCCGAATATCCAAACACCTTGGCTGTCAAAGGCTGCTCACGAAGCCACTAAAACACAATCGAACATACCTATACATAGAATGATCCACGGTATTTGGAAATCATCTGCTTATACACATGTGATCGCTTTGTTTTCCTGCCCCACCTTTCTCAGCAATGAATTCAAACCTTGAAGAATAAGCTTCCATATCGTAGTACATTGTTTTTATTTTAAATTAATAGAACTAGGCATCTGTGCAGGTTTTCTCCTGGTTCTCCAGTTTCCCCCACCACTCATTCCACCAATTGCTCCATTATCACCTTTCCATTCATCGATTTCACCTGAATTTCATATCATCCTCTTTGTCACTCTCATACCTGGTGCTTTTAAGTTCTGGAGGTGTAAGTCCTACATAAGGGGAGGACAGTTAGGTAAAGAAAAGAAAAGAAGAAAAAAGAACCACAGGTAATTCATGACATTAATCCTATTGGTATAAATTTCTACAGTGTGCAGTTTTGGAATTTAGGCAGCCAAAATTAAAAAGTTGACTTTTTACTTTCTCTACAATGTATAGTAAAGTAGAGAAAGTATTGTATTCCACCCAAAAATTCAATGTCGAGATTTCATCGGAAATACATGTTTTGAGGCCCCCTGAATCCAAAAAAAGCATTTTTAGAAAAAGGTCTCTGAGTGTCTGTCAGTGAGTCTGTGGAGAGCATAACTTAAAAACGAAAAGTTGGTTAAAAACCAATGTTGGTATTTAGGCTTAAATGTCTTTCAAGGATGTGACACAAAGATTTTGAAGAAAATTGCTCCTTCCTAAACTACCCTTTATATGGAAATTTTTTGAAAATTTAGATTTTCTTGGAAATGGCTCTAATGATTTTGATTAAAAGGACATATTTGAGATATTTTTATGACAAATGAAATGTATATCTTTTTAATTTTCTGGCTATGGCCCATGAAATCCTATTTACTGTGGGTGACTTTTGCATAACTGGTAAACTGTAAGAGATAGAGCAAATCTTACTGTGGAAAAAATGTAGATCTTGCTAAAACACACAATTAATGTCTAAATAAATTTTTTTGAAGAGAGAACCATTTTGGAGATATTGCTTGTTATTTGTGTTGGTTTCGGGAAAACTTATGTCAAATCAACATTGTTATTCATTTTTTTATGTTGATCATGCAAAGAGAATGGAATTTGAAAGCTTTAAAAGATTTCACTATTGCTCAAAGCCTACTGTATTCACATATTCCCGTTGCATGTGCAAGAAAACAAGCAATAAGATAATTTCTGCAAATGTTTATCTCAACTAACATGAAGAAGATAAAAGAATAAGAGTTTGTAAGAATGTTTAGTACAAGAATAGAGAAAGTCATGTGAGTGCAACACATCAGATTTTTAAGATAGGATTATGATGGTCTGTTATTTTACTGTAGATACCCCAAAGCATTTTGTGGCACTTTTCATAATCAGTTTGAGTGAGACATTTTCTTTATATCTTATGTTGGTAATGCCTCCATACCACTATGCAACGGCTATAGAAAACACCACTTGGTTGCAGTGGGTGGTCAACTGTGGTGATATTTTTTGTATTTTTGAGCTATGGAACTAGAAGCTAAAAGTATTCCCTTTAAATTTATGATACCCTCACCCATTTATTATGATAACATTTACATGTGCTGTGTTCTGTATATTATTACATGTTTTGGTTCTAAATTTTCAGTTTCTTTTATTTAAAGACAGTTTTGAAAATATTTATAAAATGCTATTACTGGAATTTTTATATATAATTTCTACACCTCTAGAGAAAGTGCATGCAAGAGATTGCACTGCTACATTTGCTCCAATTTAAGTTATTATTTTTTTCAGTTGTGTGGGATGTGATATCTCAGAGGGAAGATTTTGACATCTGGTGCAAATTCAGCAAGAATAAAGAGGATAATTAAGTTCTGAAGAAAATTTGTTTGAAAATCCCTCAGAAGCTTTGTGTATTAGTGTTAAAGTATGTTGCATTTGTTCTGTGTAAATGTAAAGGTCTGTTGGTCAAAGTGCGATAGATAGTGAATCAGGTTTATGGAAAACAGTACTAATTGACTTGATCAAGAGCTAATATTTTGTGGTAGTTTATTCAAAATCAGATCTCGGGCAGTAGGGGGTGGAGGACAGTGGTCAGACTCTGTGAAATATTTATTCGGTAGAAATTTGTATACTTTTTTATAAGTGATAAAGCAAATGAGAGAGACTAGTGCTTACAAAGGAGAATGTAGATATGTTTATATATATTTTTTAAACATACATTTCAGGGCGTATTGTAATGCATCAGCCACAGTATCATCTTTAGCTTGATGCAATTGAGTTCATCTGAGCTCAGGCAAAGAATTATATTACAAAACACAGTTTGTCATTAAAATCCAGTGATACAAAGCCTTTATTTAGCATGGGGTTCACAACTTTAAATTGGAAATAGGGAAGTGGGTATGTGACGAAAGAATTGTATTGGGATGGATTGGTTGACATCATCGACAGATTCATTATTAACTTGGGCAACTCTGACAGTGAAGATGAAGACAAAGACGAGGCCAACTCCTGCAAGGAGGACCGCTCCACTAATGAGTCCACTGAGGATATGGAGTGGATTTTCTAGTTGTCATTAATTCTGAACATACCTACACAACGGAATTAGAGACGGGTACTTTTTCCAGATTATATTTACTTCGTGAATAAAGAGTACAACAGTAAAACTAATTTGCTATGTTGGAGGTGGGCTATGGTAGGAAAGGAATGTAATTACACAACGAATATTCAACTTCCCAAGTGCAGTGTTCTGTGTCCGACCCTGACAGTTGTATTGAAACTTTTACTGGATGTGGCCGCGTGACGTCACAACGTTGGAGCCCGCGTCATTTTAACACATTATAACCCGAAATGGCAAATAGAAAATTTGATCGAAGTCTTATTTTTAATATTATAATGCACAATCTGAACTCTCACTGACTTTTAGATAAAACAAATAGCTATGTAATTTTTAAAGTTTAGTTCTCCTTTAAAGTAGTACGTCAATGCACGGCGCACTTGATTTAGATTTAGGTAGCAAGCGAATGTCATTCATATTTCGTGGTGGTTTTCGCAGCCAGTGGCGGCTTTTGGATTAAAATCAGGCAGTGTACAACATTAAATAAAATTACCAGTTATTATTCAGACTACTATCTTTCACAAAAGTAAATACCCACCTTCAGCTAAACCTGTGCGAAGGGTCACCTAATTCTCAGGCGTGCTTGCATAGGTGGTATGAGAATTAAATTAGTCGTCTGCTTCCCTTGCTGTCCAAAGGACGTGGCAGCCAGGTCTCCCTTTAGCTCACTCATCTCACAGTTTTAAAAAGCCGAAATTAATATTTCCCTTTAAATATTCACATTCAAAGGCATGTCTATAAATTTCGTAGACTATTACCATATTAAAATATATTTATTTATTTATTTATTTATTTATTCATCCACTGATCATTTTACATGACATGGGATATATCATATATAGCACACTATAATTAATACATAATTATTATACAAAATACAATAGTACAACCTTGTATCATTTATGTAGTTTACAATGCTTATTACAAGATATATCATTAAATATTTACATCTAAACATAACATTCATTATAGTTCAGCAATATTATACAAACATTTATCTATTAGAAATGATTTTAGAGTAGCTTTAAATTTTGAGTCTGTCCTATTTTTAACTGCTAATGGTAATTTATTATATAATATAGCTCCTATTTTATATGGGTCCTTATTGGTTTGACTTTTATTCGTGCTCACCCTATGGTAATCATTTGCACTTCTTGTGTCATATTTATGGCAGTCTTTATTGAAAATGTTAAACTTCTTTTTTTCTTTAACAAGCATAATAGTTCTGAACACATAAAGTGAGATCACAGTTAGGATATTTTGAGTTTTGAATGTTTCTCGACAGGATTGTCGAAAATGAAGATGGTATATAGTTCGTATGCATTTTTTTTGTATCTTTAATAATCTGTCAATGTTGGTTTTACTCGTTCCCCCCCAAATTTCAATTCCATATGTTAAATGTGGGTAAACGATGCCATAATAAGCTGATTTTAGAATATTAATGTCACCATATTTTGCTAACTGTCTCAATAGGTACAGTCCTGAGTTCATTTTACTACAGAGTATTTCTATGTGTGTATTGTAGGTTAAATCATCTTCTATGTGTACTCCCAATAATTTAAAGCATTTTACTTGTTCTAATGCAATATTATTAATGTTTATATTCACATTATCTTTCTGAAATGTCATGACTTTTGTCTTCCCTATATTTAATGTTAGCCCATTATTTAGTAAGTACTGTGATATTTCACAGACTGCACTGGTCATTTTTTCTTCTAAGCCTTCTCGACCATCATTCCAACATAATATAGATGTATCATCTGCATAAGAGATCACCTTGGTGTTCTCCGGTTCAGGTAAATTATTTATATAGATCAAGAATAAGCGCGTAATAGTGTAAAATAGGTTTTAATGGTCATAAGACGCATTGTTACAAGATCTGGATGCCAGGGAATAATGTAATTGGTGATACATTAAACAGAACAGAATGCAGTTGTAGATTACTTCAGCGGTAGCAACCTTTGCACCTAGCAAGGTTGTCATGTAGTTTGTTTCCAAGCACTACACAATGTTGCCATGTTCCCATCAATTTGTAGCAGTGTGCCTTCATCCGATTCTCCATTCCGGATAAAAAGCTGTAGAGAAATAAGCACGTTTATTAATTTTGTATTTCAGAAAATAAACTTGCGAAAGGCGGGGATCGAACCTCCGGCAGTTAGAATTTCCGAATTCCACGGTCAGCGCCTGGACCTCTCGGCCATTTTTCACAAGCGCATTTATGCTGTATCATATGATATTAACATATAAACGTAATAATGATAATGATGATAACAACAACAATAATGA
Organism: Tenodera sinensis; assembly: GCA_030765045.1. Classification (NCBI taxonomy): domain Eukaryota; kingdom Metazoa; phylum Arthropoda; class Insecta; order Mantodea; family Mantidae; genus Tenodera; species Tenodera sinensis. The sequence goes on along the minus strand of CM060966.1, from coordinate 77,968,159 downwards.
TGATAATAATGATAATGATAACAATGATAATAATGATAATGATGATGATAATAATAATAATAATAATAATGATGATGACGACAACAACAACAACAACAATAATAATAATAATTAATAATAATAATAATAATAATAATAATAATAATAATAATAATAATAATAATAATAATAATAATAATAATAATAATAATAATAATAATAATAATAATAATAATAATAATAATAATAATAATAATAATAATAATAATAATAATAATAATAATAATAATAATAATAATAATCCCTTATTCTAGAAGCAACAATAGCATCTTCTGGAATTTGTCGTTGAACTACGACTGTTATAATCTTCGCAAAACTTAAAGGCATATGGAGGCAGGCCGTACTGCAGACTCCAGCGAATCCTACACTTGCCCCTCCTACCAGCGCTGCCGAATGTGGTGCATGCATCTCACACACTCTTATGTACAGAACCTCTAGCGGTACACGCACTACGCTTGGCAACAGCGCTCCGCTTGAGCATTGGCCAGCGTTCACATGCCTTTAACTTTTGCGAGCGGTATAGTTTATCTTGACTAGAGCTGTAAAACTACGTAGGCTACAGTAAACTATCCTAAGTACTTAAGTGTAGACTACAGTAGTTTTTCTAGTAGAATTGGTTAGTTAAGAACCTACTCGCGTTATCTGCACAGAAAGAAGTCAGCACTGCCTTCTTGAGTACTCCGCATTCCTTACCGTTTGCAGGGTACTTTATTGCGTCATGCTTTCACTTGATTGACTAATACTGTCACGTATTACTACAAGCCCCCTCCTTCCCTGCAATAAGGGTGATGGAGTGGCCAGCGGGAAGCAGAAGACACGCCCTATAAATGACCTTACAGACAATCAGAAATTCGATGTCTATTACCATTTGTGCTGTGTGTACATTAGGTGCGTTGCATGCCTATCGGGCATTACCTCATATCGATCGTATTGTTTGCATTTTTTGACCACGTTTTACTATATTCCTCTAGAAATCGGAAGCGCTGAACTTTGAAACTTCTCGAAACTGATAGAGGGTATACCTACTTATAAAGAGCCGCTTAACCTATGGAACATTAGTATTTTCAAAAACATTTGGAAGCTCCACTGAGTATAGTACAGTTCTGATCCAAGACACTGATAGTGGTCACGAGTAATGTTATTTGGAACCGAAAGGTAGAATTTTTATTTTGATCACAGTGACCAAAGATGTTGGTCACAGTTTTGGATGATCATTATGTTTGAATTTCTCCTTAAATTTCTTAATTCGTTGTATTTTGTGTAATGTTTCTTTCCCTACCAGTGCTACAAATACTGCCAACCCTACCATTTATTGCGTCATTTATGAACTGTACCAAAACTGCCGAACCGTAATTTTGGTAGAGCACAACTCTAATCTTGACTGTCATAAGGACTTATTTACTGACTTCTTCGCCGTACTTCAGCAACAAACCGAAATCCTTATCTTATTAATGAAAGCCTAAGCTCAGAAGTATTCTTATCTTTATTACTCATTGTGATATTTTTGTATAACCTCGTATTTCACGGTCTAGTGACGGAGGACTTCATCATTTGTTTACAATTCGTTTTGTTTTTAATTAAAAAATGCTGGTTCTACACAGTATACATATTTTTATATGTCCATAATACGACTGAAAACATTTGATTTACCCCTTAACATACCGAGTGGAAGGGAAGTCATTACATTAATTTAAACCAGTGGTACATCTCGGTATTTGGAACACATTTTGTATCTTACGTTTTTGTCTCTGACCATTTCCTACGGAGATTTTAGTTTTGTAGAAACCAAGCTGGCAACACTGCAGATTGCGTGGATGGTCACTTATCCAAACTCAGCACATAAACAAACAGCGCAACGGTGCGTCTTAAAAACAAACTCATACCCTGCCTTGTCCTTTCGTGTTTACTGTGGAGTGTAGGCCAATCACAAGCGTTAGCTCCCAACGAAAGCGAAAGTGCCCGAGCTGTTTACATTCACAAACTAGGTGAATTCCCTGACCAACCTCAACGCAACGTTGCCAACTTACCTAATGTCTGAGAGAGCAGCTTGGAGTATTCCTTCACGTCTTTTAAGTGATTAACTATTTCGTTACTCGGTGTGATGTCCCATAATTACTACCGAAGCTATGTCAGAAATAAGTTACTCTACGCATCTTACAAGTAACAAGTTACCTTCGCACAGTCTTGTGGGATTACGCATCCAATTTCGAACAGAAACCATTTATTTTTCTGAAATCGGCTGATAAAAGTACAAAACGCCATTCGATTTCTTTTTGTATGTAATGCTTCTATGAAGCGCATAATAGAAGGAATGTAATAAGTTCCCTTCCACCAAGTATATCTGTCAGGAGTTTTCAGTTGTCTCACTTTTTTTCGACTCTTTTCATTTTCACTCCAGGCACTACTTAAAAATGTCTCCTTGTTCTTCAGATAGGTTGCCAATGTGTTCGGTGTTACCCCATATTCTTTCGCGATTTCAGATTTTTCTTCAAACTCTTTTCAACTTCTCGAATGACAGCGAGTTAGCCTTGTACTGGAGACGCTTGTACGTAGACATTGTGACATTGATTTGCAACACACTGAACAGTGGGAAGCTCAAGCGACAACTAAAGGCGCACATGATTTAAACAACGGGATGTGGTAGCAGGTGCAGAAGCTCAAGACCGGCAGTTAGGATAGCTATTCCACCCCCAAACTGCATTCCAACAGCACAAACAACCCCTTAGTGATGACCTCCTTTGAAGAAACACATGGATGAAATTATATTAAATTTCCGCGTTTAAATTAATTTTCGACTGACATTTCTGAACGAAAACTTCGATTAAAGGAATCTTTAATTCGAATTACATGTGATTATTTTTCATTGCTTTAATACAAAATTTGAGGGACCAAGAATAATCTTCGAACTAGCGACGATTTCGAATTATAAACGTTCAATTATCCGAGTTGCATTGTATCAGATTTACACATTGTTTTCAATGGCAATTCGTTCACATGGTATGTCACTATTGAGCTCGGTTAGAACTGCAATTGACAATACGTTTGGCATCGTTTAGCAGACATGTACCTCCGTAATCTCCTTATTAGGTTCCTTAAATGGCACCAAAAGTCAAAGGTACATGCCGTTTATGTTTTCCCTTAGCTTCAAAGGACAGTTTCTATCCTGTTCCAATATCTTTACCTTTTGAGCAGCGAAGAATTTGCAACATTTCTCCCTAGAACATCGTCTCCAATTTTTGGTTTCCAGTTATGTATGAAAAGCGTTCCGAAAATAAGTTTGATCACCTTAATTCACAGGGAAGTTGTATAGCAAGATGACAAAAGACTATCTTTTCTGAAGCAGAGTGAGAGCAGAGAGAGAGAGAGAGAGAGAGAGAGAGAGAGAGAGAGAGAGAGAGAGAGAGAGAGAGATAGGAGCAGCAGTTTATTGGAATGCAAACCAATGAGTGCCCGAAGTTTATTGGAGTGCAAATCAAATTGGCTTAAAGGCATGTGTTGGAAATATGGTCGTAAGCGGAGGGTGCATGATTGTACCCTATGAATGATCGAGTAAGATTCTACCGATTCCATTCTAAATTCATAGTAGGTACGAGTAGAAGTAAACAACGGTAATGTACCACCCCGTAAAGACATAGCTGGAGGGATGATGGAAAACAGATACCCACGAGAGGAAATTGTTCTATACAGCATAAGAATAGGTACAACATATTCCAGAGCTTGAGGTTCATCAGACTTTAAACATTTTGTATCTTTTATTCCGTATTTTGCCTTATATCCTGAACTTTTAATGTTCACTACTAAGAGTAGAAAAATACCTGAATAGTTCGGCAGTTTTACCATCTACTATTCCACCTATGATTAAACTGCTCATAGTCTTAGCTTTCAGAAAACATTCGCTATAGACCAGGGGTGCACAACCTAATTTAGGCCAAGGGCTATTCTATTCTAAAATAGTTAACAGAGGGCCGCAGCCATCCAGGAACCAACCCTCGATTGTAAGCCTAATTATATCTTACTTTTCTTTGTTTAATTTAATAGCGTAATACTCAATCGATTAACAGTAATTATAGTCCATTTATTGTGTGTCTATTAATTTATTTATTGATCATAACAGAACAACTCACAAATTTTATTCACCTTAGTAAGAAACTTGACTCGCTTAAGTTTTCAAACTTTTCAATATTCGGTTCAATGTTTGATGTTGCAACGCTCATGCTTGCTTCCAAGTGTTCATCTGTAATTCTGGATCGAGTTTTAGATTTCAATTGCTTCATCGCCGAAAATGACTGTTCATAGACATATGTGCTACCGAATAGTTACCATTTTCAGTGTATGGTTATGGAGATAGCGCATTTCTTTAAGCAAGCACAGGCTGTAGAAATCAAAGAGTGATACATTATCAAATTTTTATTTCAATTCTGTGCTGCTGTAGATATTAACTAAAAACTACAGGCATTGTCTCAATATCAACATAAAAGCGTAGGAAATATAATTTAAATTACTTTTTCGAAGTTTCGAATATCATGAAAAAAAGGTGTTGAACTCTTCTGAGATTTTTCAAGAGGTGAAAATTAGATCTGTTCATAGATTCCAATAGTTTACCCATCGTCGGAAAATTGGCATATACGCTACTTTTTATTCGCATCTGCCAAACTACAAGTTTTCTTCCAAAAGATTTGATTAGGTTGAACGGATGATGATTCATGTGGTTTTTGGCTTGCATTTCGGTATTTAGTTCATTAAGGTGCTGCACCATATCAACCAGAAATTTCAAGTCAGATAATCATTCACTGCTGTCCAGTTCTCCACCGTAAAGCTTTGATTTGTCAAAAACAACCAAATATCTCCCCAAAGTTCACCCGCTCGTTTCAACATGTTACCTGTACTTAGCCATCAAAATGTGTAAAATATATGACATCACCATAACCTGCATCCAAACCTGCATCCAAACCTGCATCTAGTTCGTAAATGGATATTTTGAAACCAAAGAATATTCAATTTTCATTAAATTTAAATCTATCTTCAACGGTCGCCATGTATATTATGGTGGACAGCATGCGCATGTTGTGCACGACTGTTGTAGACTAATATCGGAATAACACTTTTGATTTAAATTTTTAAAGAAAGCGATGAACACTTAAATTAGAAACTGCAACAGAAAACAAACGCAACGCACACAATCTGAGCAACAATTCTATCACTGGCAACGAAGTTCAATTATTACTAGACAACAGCTAACCAATTCCTTGAAGATGCTTTTTGCAGAATTTGTTAAAAATAATTAACACAATAAAATTGTCCTCTCTCCAATTTCCGCATTCATGTTTCTCCATAGTGGCTGACGCTTACGCAGAGGCAAGAAATGAACTGCAGCCCTCTGGTACATCGATTCAGTTATAGATAAATCTGAACTAACACTTTTTGTTGCATAAATAGAACTGTTACAATAAATGGGGTTTTAATTTCCCTGCAGAAGAGTAACCAAAAATGTTTATCTGAACCAAACTGTTTTATGTAGAGGAAGAAACCATATGGTAAGCGGTAAAATCTATAGTTTCCCCACTTATCAATGGAGTGCTCACTTGTGTGGTTTTGTTTATAACTCCTTTGGACTTTGAGTGAAACCGCTTTAGTGTTTTAGATGTTCACCGACGGTGGAGACGACATATCCGTCAAAGAGATGAACGCTGGTGTTCAACATTTAGTGAAGAAAAGCAGTGTCAAAGATCTGGGCGTCTCTTCACGTCCACAATGTAAATAGTCGACATTTTACAGGAAATGATATTAGCCAAAGGCGAGTAACTGTATCTGATATCACATCCACATTGGGTGTTGGACATGCTTAAGCCCACCATATGATTCACGAATCATTTGGGAGTATCGGGAGGCCGCTATTCGATACAGGAGTCCAGGTCCTTAAGTAGAGCAGTTTTGTTTTTGAACGACAATGCAAGATTTCACACAGCAAAGGATACTTAGAACACGTTCATCGTCTGGTGTGGAAGAGATTGAATTATATATAGGTACCTACAGCCCGATCATGCTCCATGGAACTTCTACCTCCCCCCCCCCCCCCCTCGCCCTCACCACCACACACACCCACAACATATTAATGTGAGCAGATACTTTAGCAATTACAGGAGCAACTGAAAATAATTACGTCACACAACGACTTTCTATAGAGGGGCTGGAGTAATTCAATTGGCTCATTTCACTTTGGCAGTTCAAACTAGGCAAAGTAGTACATGTAAGGAAGGATCTTAGCACTTGTGAATACATCTTGCAGTGGTGAAATGCTGGTATACGCTATTTATCTTCGTTTATGTCGTCGTTTCTCTAATGGTTCATTTGAATTAAAGTCAAACATTACATGAAGTAGTTGTGATTTACATTTAGTTTCTAACTTGTATGCTCAGTGAACTCTATTTTTCATTAAGCAATTATGGAGTTATATCTTGGAATTCCCAAATCGCTGGTGTGCCATAGTAGCCCTAGGAATAAATTTGTGGCTTTATTTAACCCTGATGGAAGAAACTTTCCATAATTTAACAATTTATTTAAAATGTTTTTAGTATGATTTTTCTTAAAGAACAGGGTCTGTGGGGATTTTGGTTCATAGATGGATTATTGGGTCATGGGTTTTATAGGCTGAGGACCAATTTTATTTTTCTATTGAGCAGAGTAATCGATTTTATTATTACCACTTCTTATTACTCAACATGACACATATGTTTCCTTATTTTCGCGAGTTCCCTTCTTATTAGAAGGGCTCACAGTTGATAAGGTTGGTTGCTAATTTATGTCTTCATTGTATGGGTAACAATTTGACATACAAAAGAGTAGAGAATAATTACATCCTGTTCTCTGGCAGTTATAAAATAGAGTTATGTGGATGTATGTTGTGTGCGTCGTATGCGGACAGTAATATAAACTACGCGCAAGTTTCGCTGATAACCTTGCACTGTAGAGTATCCAGGATATACACAAAAACTAACTTTGCTTTTCATCCGTTTGCATTGTAATTTTGCTGAACCTTTTGTCTCGTCCTTTGTATGTCTCCTTACTTGGTTATGGTGGTCCACTGCGTGATGCTAATACGTATCCAGTATTTTCCTTACTGAGAGCTTCCAGCACTGCCTCCAGGACACTCAGGATATGCACGAGGGTACTTAATCTGTGAGTGAGTTTTCCATACTGAAACTAACAGTTGTAAGTACCCTCTGTAAGATGTTAGAAACCTCTTATTTGGTTCAGGTAGGTGATTCCTGAAGTGCTGTCATGTTTCTACTGAGCTGCAATCAAGAAAAATTTGATGTGTTGCACTCACATGACTTTCTCTACTCTTGTACTAACATTCCTACAAACCCTTATTCCTATATCTTCTTCGTGTTAGTTGAGGTAAACATTTGTACAAATTACCTTATTGTTTATTTACTTGTAGGTATAAGGGGAAAATGGGAATAAAGTACGCTTTGAGCGATAGTCATATCTTTTTAAGCTTTGGGATTCCGTTCTCTTTGGAAGACTAACATATACAAATTGAATAACGATGTTCCATTTGACAGAAAACTCACACAAATAACGAGGAATATCATCGAAATATTTCACTCTACAAAAAATTTATTTAGACATAAACTGTGTACTAGGATCTACATTTTTTGTATAGTAATTTGGTCTATCTCTTACGGTTTACCAGTTATACAAACGTCATCCAGAGTAAATACGACTACAGGGGCTATAGCTAGGAAATTCAAGATATATTTCATTTGTCATAAAAATATCTCAAACATATGACATTTTAATCAAAATCGTTAGAGCCATTTTCAAGAAAGTCAACATTTTCTAAAAATTTTCCATGTAAAGGGTAGTTTAGGGTGGAGCAATTTTCTTCAAAATCTTTGTGTCGCATACTTGGAAGACATTAAACTTAAATACCAACTTTGGTTTTTAACCGACTTTTCTTTTTTGAGTTATGCTGTCCACAGACTGACAGACAGGCACACACCACACGGACCTTTTTCTAAAAATGCTTTTTTTTATCCAGGGGACCTCAAAACATATATTTCCGGTGAAATCAAGGCATCGAATTTTTGGGTGGAATACAATACTCGTACTTCCTCTACTTTACTACACTTAGTAGAGAAAGTAAAAATGCTTAAGATTAGCTCACAGGCATGTCCAGTCATGTATCCAGGAGCATAAAGCTAGACTTGAAACTTCTTAATGGCTCATTACTTTGCGTTCTTCTATGTGCCGTCTGCAATATCCATGACCATATATGCACGAAGTGGTGCTAATAATCGCAATGCTGGTATCGTTGATATGTCAATCGTTGAGGTTTCCTTATACCTATGTCGTGGCCGTGTCTCTCTCTCTCTCTGACAGTTCAGCAACGATGTCGCAGGATTGCACGCTCCGTAAAGCTTAGTGATAAGCTCATAACAGTTACGAGCAATTATTATTATTGTTTATATGATACAATAGCAGAGTAAGACGTTGTGTAGCCCTTAAAATAAAATTCCAATTAAAATAAAGGCTTAAATAAACATGTGATATAAACCCTAAATATCAATTTCTCACTTTAATCATTTGTGGGTAATTTCGGAGTATTTGCTGAAGAGACTTGGTTTACGCTGTATGAAGTTTGATGTGTTTCCCTCCGTTTTTCCTCTTTTTGATAGCTTTTTATGTCCGTTCTTGTTCATATGACACCAAAGGCGATGGGCACTGATAACACACGAAACGAAATTATATTTGGGAAGGAAATGTTCCAGGCTTAAGTTTACGGTACCTCCACACCACTTGCCAACAATGAGGACTGAGGAAAATCTGAAACAATCTCAGTCAAGGTGGATGGCTCCTGGCGGGATTTGAACCTCAGATCTGAGACCCACAGGTTACCACGGAGCTATCTCTCTCGGTCTCATTCTCTAACTCACACTCTCTCTTCCTGTCTCACTCTTTCTCAGCGAATGTTGTCCTTTCAAGTAAAACAGCAGAAATTATTAGATTGCATGGGAATGTTAATATTCTTTCTGCTTTATTGCACCATGGCAAAAAAGTTCTTTCGTGCATTTTGTCATTCCTAATGACAACTTTCCAATAAAGCCCTTTATGAGATAAATGATCACCATCAAATGGCAAACTGTCAGACATAATGATGGTCATCAAACTGAAGTAGAGTTAGTGGTGAAAGTTGTTCCAAGGAGAGTGGACATTCCCAGTTATGACTTTGCTTGCAGTCCTTAGGCATTGGATAGTCTTCCGGAACTCTGTAACATAATACATATTTAATTAATAAAGATGCTATTTACATTAATTCGTTGTCTCACTTACTCACTCCTCCCTACTTTGTTGTTTTATCATATTCCCTCTCATTCTTCCTCTTCCCCCTCCATTTCTACTCACTCTCTCACTCTCCCTTCTCCTCTTCTGAAAAGAAATGGAAATTATAACGTATCGATTTGACTCATGTAACAAGTAAAGGTAACTCATTTATAGAATACTTAAATAGTTATCCTGCTGAAATGTAAATTAAAAAGTGCACAGCAAGAATTCTCTTTTAGTCCTGTGTCAAATTTTACATCTGTATTATCCCTGCAGTTGAAGGTACGGATTAAGTTGTTAGCCACTCGATTCAAATTGCTCTTAGTCCTCTGGTGAACAACAGAGTGAACAAATTGGTGAACAAATTGGTGATTGAATATTGTCAGAGCGGCGATGCTGCTTCCTCTGCTGGATTGGAAAGTAGGACTTTTGCAAGCTACGTTCACAACTTGCAAACTGTTACAAATCAAGAACTCATCCATTTCCTTCCCGCTCTCTACACCGTGCCACATTTTGGCCCACAGCTATAAGTTGCTTCCCTTTGTGTAAGGTATAATTTTTACCCTTTAATATATTAATAATCTGCATGCACTTGTATTATTTATTATTAACCCTTTCATGCCTGGTGTGCATTATAAGATACATAGGCTTTTTTTCCTATTTGTACTAGTTTTAACTTTTTTTTCTGCTATATTCTTGTTATACTGTCTGTCACCAATTAAAAATACATATTTGAGACGTTTTGAATTGTAAAAAATTATTTTTTTTTACAATTTATATTGTAGTGTTTTTGTATATAAGAAAAGAAGCAAAATCCATGCAACCGCAGTCAAATGATACCTCGTCATCATCCACGCGTGCCATCACACCGATTATTTTACGTGGGCCCTCCCCGTCCTTTACCACAGACACATTTGACTGCGGTTTCCGAGACTTGAACTCACGACCTCAGGCTTTGAGTGCATGGCCAGTGCACTACGTGTTGCCTTAACGATCATGGCAAATCAAGCCAGCAGGCTGAAGGTGTCCCAGACCGCCTAATCTAAACCAGTTTCGAATTAGAGGAAGAACGGCATAAGTAGCAAAATAATTCAAGCATGAAAGGGTTAAATTTATTGCGAGTAGTTGTAAACCGAAAAATTACTTATACTTGACTATAAATATTAACCTGCGGGAGTGCCTAATTTTGGCATCATAACATACATTAACATCAATGATTTGTTCAAAATACATACCAGCCAAAAATATGCTGGTTGTATGTACAGATGATACGTGGGTCATTCAATACTAGTGGTAACATTTGAATTAACAACAAATAAAACATTTTTGTAGCAGTCACATTATTGCAGTGCTTAGATGCAGGCGCGGCTCGTCAATATGTGCTACAGTGCTACAGCACAATGATTATTTTGCAGAAAATAGTTTCTTCTTTGTGTTAAACATATACTCAATTATTATTGCACATTTTCTTTCACTTTCACTATTTTATATGCCGCGCGCTAGTGTTCTTTGCTCATTGTGTGCGAAGATGATGCACGCCTCACATACACGAGATAGGTGATGCGTTGGGTGCTACAAAATTCTTCAGTCCTTTGCAGGGAATGTAGACCAATCCACGCATGCGAAACATAGGTGTACGATTTTGAAATCTGTTCTCCTATTGGTTGAATTTACCTAGCGTTGTGCTCTCATAAAGTGGAGCACATTAATTCATGCTGCTTCTGTACAAAGTCGCTAGATAGCAGGATTGCAAAGTCATCTAACGACTTTGCTTGCTGTTATACAACTTCTGCCATCTATGTGGTGTTGAGACAACTATCTGTTGCCGGTGATAGACCTTGCACGCAACAGAGAGAATAAAACTCTCGGAAGTTGGACATGTGGAGCAATTACTGTTGGCACTACTTATTTTTGGCAGCAACAAATAACCGCGAAATACTCCATAAACTCAGGTTATGAACGTCAGTTTCGTGTGCTGAGCAATATCTGTGTTGTGTACGCTAAAATGAATTCTGTGGACAGCCTAATAAATTATCCTTTCTCTAGGAGGACTCTAGAAGAAAAAGTTCAAGTGAAGCAGTTAGGAAGGCAAACACCACATTTAAACATCACGCAACCTGCAAAAGGAGGGAGAAATAATTCTTACACCAGGCGATTTAACCTCAAAATTTATGAGCATGCATAGATATGTGGATGTCAGGAAAGAAATGCTCTTTTCTGTTTTCCATGTTTGCTTTTTGGGAACAGTGATTCGTGGAGTGCGACGGGAGTGACAGACCTAGGACATATTAATGTTCTTATTAACAAACACAAACAAAATGTAAAACATTTAAACAATGTACTAGATTTAAGTGCTTTAGGCAGTACAAATATTGTGACTCAGTTAAGCCGTGCTTATCAAGAGGCGAAGCTGAAGCATAATCTACAAGTAGAGAAAAACAGGTATGTGTTGTCCCGCATAATTGACTGTATAAAGTTTTGTGGTGCATTTGAGCTTGCTTTGAGAGGACATGATGAGACTGAATCTTCTGAAAATCCTGGCGTGTTTTTAGGACTTATAGATTTAGTAAGTAACATTGATAGTGCTGTGAAGGAACACATGGACTCAAACCATATATTCAAAGGGACCTCTAAAACCATCCAAAACGAACTCTTAGATTGTATGTTAGAAGTCTGTCGTGAGGTGATTCTGGAGGAAATGCAAGAAGCTGATTTTGTGGCTGTTATGGCAGATGAAACCACAGATGTTTCGCATCAGAACCAGCTTGTATTAGTATTTAGATATGAGAAAACGGCTGTTCCATATGAGAGATTTTGGGATTTTTTGCAATCAGAGGGACAAAACGCAGAAGCAATTTCTGAAAGCATATTAAAAGTGCTTAATGAACTATTCAGAGATAAACGTCATAAACTTATTGCCCAAACTTACGATGGAGCTTCAGTAATGAGTGGTGCAGTTGGTGGAGTACAAGCCAAAGTACAATCTCAGTTTCCAAATGCGCAGTATATTCACTGCTATGCGCATCAACTGAACTTAGTGATGGAACATGCAGCTTCGCAGAATAAGTCTGCCAGAATATTTTTTCTTAATCTCTCTGCTTTTCCTGCCTTTTTCTCAAGATCCCCACAGCGCTTGGCAGCTCTGGATTCTGCGGTGGCTAGAAGAGTTCCTGGTGGTTCTGCAACTAGGTGGAATTTTAGATCCAGAACTGTTAATGTCATTTATGAAAATCAGGAAGAATTGCTGCAGTGCTTTTCGGAGTTGGAAAATTCTGCCCATGATAAGACTTGTCTGGAAGCAAATGGGCTTCGGCGTTATTTAGAAGACAGCAAATTCCTTTCATGGTTGAAATTCTTTCACCGAGTAATGCCTCATGTTGATGTACTTTATAATCAACTGCAATCAAGATCAACTGAGGCTGTTAAAGTACAAAATGCTGTGTCTTCATTCATTCAGTGCATCTGTGACATTCGAGAGGCAGCCGATGATATATTTGTGATTCCACCTGAATCAATGAGCAAACGCCAGAAGGTAGAATGTCTAAAAATAGAAGCCAAAGAAGTGTGTGACCGCATTATCGAGGAAGCTAGACGTCGTTTTCAGTCGCTTAGTCATCTCGATGCAGCAAAGCTGTTAAACTCTAAATTCTTTGGCAGCTTTTTAAGTCAGTTTCCTGAGGATGAACTTCAAACTGCTGTGACTACGTATACAACACTGAACAAGAAAATGCTAAAGACACAACTTAGCGTTCTGTATGCAAGACCTGACTTTAGAAACATTGACGGGGCTGTGCAACTATTGCAGTACATAATTTCTAACAGTCTGCAAGATTCGTTTTCTGAAGTTACAACTTTGCTAAAAATTTTGATCACAACGCCAATGACCACTTCTGAGCCAGAAAGATGCTTTTCATGCTTAAAACGCGTAAAAACGTTCTTAAAAAACACTATGTCACAGGATCGTCTTACTGCTCTGGCAATGCTGTCCATGGAGAAAAGCATCGCTTCTAACATGGAGGGGTTTAATACCAGGGTGATCGATAAGTTCTGCAGCCGGAAGGAGCGCCGTATGGACTTTATATTTCGGCATTAGGTAAGACTAATTATATAAAATGTGTAATCATTGTGCGGTACTGTAGCACACCTTATTTTGTTCACCAGCCGCCACTACTTAGATGTGATTTTTTCCAACATGAACTCGCCTCCACACATCAGGGACCCGACGGATGCCATCCACAGCGTCTTGTTGTCCTAATATTCGAACAGACTGCTCTACTGCTGCTATAATTGCTCTAAAACGAACTCCTTTAAGTGGTAATTTCAGATTTTCCTCATTTTTTACTTCTTGTATGTGGAGAATCGTAACAGGAGCAACTCCAACTTCCCTTACTAGTTCAATACAAGTCCAACAACGATGTTCTTCCAGCAGTGCTCTAACAGCATTCACATGCACATTATCACTTGCTGATTGCGGTCTGCCAACTCCACGTTTTTTTATGAACGTCTTCCCTTCCTCTACGAAATGCATTCGCCCACCTAGCCACGGTATGATATGGTAAAGTCTGTCTACCACAAGCTTCCACTAATTGTGTATGGCATTGTCGAGCATTGATACCTCTTGCAACGTGAATTTTAATGAAGCATCTTTGTTCGTATTCACTAAACATATTTAGAGCATTAAAGATAACAGCCTACAATTAAACTTACTAAAAATGTCTTATTAAATAAAATTGTCTTCAAACTCACAGCTAACAAACATTAGATGCTCTTATTTTTCATTGTAATCAGCTTACATGATTTACCAATGATAGTGCCAAATGCAGACAGTGTTGCCACTAATTTCTGAATGACCCATGTATTTTGGCCAGTATTCTAAAACTTTTGTCAAACAGCTACACTAACAAAGTATTTTTTCTGTGGTTACTTGATAATGAAATAGAAAGAAAAACATTCACATGCATTTGAAGATTAGTTAGAGATTTAGCAAATCATTCAGCTTCCAAGGGCACTGATTATAGTATATTATGATCATAACTACAAAGCTGGATGTCCGACAATGCAGTATGTTTTACGCTAAATAAATATAGAGTACACTGTAACAATGAATATGTTAAATGACTAACTTCTACTGATTCTTGTGTATTTGCCTCCGCCAAATCTAAAACTGAAGCCAGAAATGTCCCATCACCCACCAACTTTTTTCTAATATTAAAATTAGCATAGGACGGTTAATGTACTGATTAAAAAATAATTTTATTTCATTAGATCAACTAATGATATGTTAAAATATGATCTTTCCTGGCGACGAACATATTCAAGATATTTTCTGGCTTCGAGCCAGGTGTAGTGATGAAGAGCCATCGACGTTTCGTGAGTGTGCATCTCTCCCACCAAGGATGATGAATGACTAACACGAGTGAAAGGACTGTTGCAGCTTAGTCTCTCCTGGAAACCAGCCTTAAAGTTGGAGATCGACCGGCTCAGAAAACACATATTCCAACGGAGCGTTGAACCACCTCCAGATTAGACTTGGTGTTTTCTGCTTGGACCATACTAGCGGACAGTACATATACTGGTCCTTTCACTCCTGTTAGTTGTATAATCATTCTATCTACCAAACTTTCATTTTCCACCATCTAACCACCATCTTCAATTAATCACCCACCCTAAAGCCAGTAAGGGATGTAATCCCGGAATGGCAAGGAGTCAAGGGCGCCTCCCATAGGGAGGATAACCCCTTAATGACCACCCACTACACGATGTTGTTAGTTGTATCCAAGAAATGGACTCAACACTATACCAGCTCCAGTCAACGCTGCCTCACAAGCCAGAACAACAACAGCTACCACATCAACTACACCAGATCCACAAGCAGCTGCAAAAGCTCTGCAACCAACACCAATCGCCGCCGTCAACACCAGACAAAACGCCATACAGGACGTTCATTCTGAGGTCCTGAACATTGGTTCTCGTCTGAAATTTATGAAAGCATTCAACGCATATCATACTTGGCATCTCACCAGCATGTTCACCGCCACTTCGGAGCTTCTACAGAACTTTGCCACCATCACATCCAACACCCTGGCAGCCTTCCAGGATAAGCTAGATAAGCTCGTCTCCACCTGCAAATTGGTACATCAAAGTCTCCTCACCATCTTCGTTCAACTAGAGAACTTAGAGAAGGATAGCGAAACCACCACGAGAAACACCCAGTCCGTCTCTTCACAATGCACAACTCTAGACCAGCTACTCAAGTGCGTCAGCGACTACGACGTCCAAGACTTCAGATCTCTTAACGAGTCACTTGAAACAAAACTCGTCAACCAGAAGCAACAGCACGGAAACATCATCTGCAAACTCATCCAACTAGAATGGAACTAGGGGACGGACTTAGAACTACAGGCACTACTGAACATCCTCCTGATGCCTCGGTAGTGGTAGCTGGATCAAACGTCAGCCAAATAGACTACTCTCTTCGAAGTCGATGGAAATAATAAAGATGAATCTCTTCAACTCCTATCTTATTCCACGTCCAACTCCCCGTGTGTGGCAGCCGAGGTCTTAGCCATGACTGTCACCCAGACATCCTTTACCTCGATGCCGGTAATTTACTGGCTTTAACCCCGTACTAACGAGGGTGCTCTGCGGAACCTCGCTACACTCGCTACACTTCTCCCTTCATCTCCCCGTGAAACCACCTCTCTCCCATCTCCCTCCTCTCCTGGCAAAACAAGTCACCCTTTTAGGCCAATTCTTTTATATCCAACTCTCTTTCTGTCTCCCCTTTAAAAACAAGAAATATAGTTGGTCATTCATCATCCTGATGATGGGAGAGATGCACACTCCTGAAACGTCGATGGCTCTTCATCACTACACCTGGCTCGAAGCCCGAGAATATCTTGAATAATGACGTTTGCTTTAGGGGATGTTTGTCTGTGATTTCAGGAATGACAATGTTCAACAATTTTTCTCCTCAGAGAAGTATGGTTTTCCCGCCAGGTCAATGTTTAGTCCTACCACAGACAAGGAAGGGTCTGTTACAGCTAGAAAGGATCCTGCACAGTTACTAGGGGAGTAGAAGCTTTGTCTAATGAAAGAAGCCAATTCTGTGTGTTCTCAGTTGTGAATTAACAAGTGTAGTGTAAGATAATATTGTGTTTTCTTAAACTTTGTGAATTAAAAGGAGAATAATATCTCGCAAACGTGTAAACGACAAAACACAATTGTGGTGAGTTCACTTTAAAAGCGCACAGGCGAAATTTTACTCCCGGAACTAAAAGAGGCTATGAATGTTATTTTGACAATAAAGTTTAGGGCTCCGGAAATCTGTTATGCCAAATGTATAAAACTATTAACCAGCTGGTTAAAAGGATCCCTTAATATGCCTTTTGCAGTTCCTGTAATACTGCGAGAATCTATGGATCATGCAACAGATTGCTACTTCTGCTTGACAAATGTATCTGGAATAAGTTCAAAATCCGAAAGATACTGTGAAATATCCACCGTTAGAATCAGCAATTCGACCAGTGCCTCATGGACCAGGCCTTCGCATACCACCAGACGATAGAAATGTGAAAATTTTGAAAGTGTTGATGGCAGTAGTGAATTATAACAGGGTGACCCAGATTTTGTGGAAGGAGCTACCATAAACGCTTTAACCACACTTTCTAACACAAGAGGGTCTAAATGATCTGGTTCGTGATATTGGATTATCCAGAAGTAAAGCAGAGCTATGTACTTGCTTTCAGATTAACAGGCTGGCACCTCCTACAGGATGGCACCAAGGTAAGTTCTTTCCGTCAACGCCCAAAGGAATTTGAGCGTTTATTTTCTAAACAGAATGACCTAGTTTTCTGTAATTATGTTGATTCTTTGATGGGGTCTTGGGTGTTCATCATAAACCTGAAGATTGGCGTTTGTTCATTGACTCCTCGAAAACAAGCTTGAAAGCAGTCTTGCTAAGTAATGGAAACAGGTTTTCATTCATTGCTATAGCCCATGCAGTTGGTCTGAAGGAGAGTTTCGTGAGCATGCACCTCTTGCTATTCATTATCCGGTATGATGACAATTTATGGTAGATAGGTGCAGATTTTAAAGTGGCAGCTGTATTACATTCTATACACTTCTAATGTATCATATTTAAACACTTAATTTTACTGAACAAGTGATTATAAATCTCTTGTAACAATGATGCAAAATATTATTATGATAATAGAAGTGAGTCCAGTTCGAATTCCGGCGAGTGAAGCTGTCTGGCTGAATTTTATTATCAAGGTTGTTTCCCATCCGGATGAATATCAGCTTTAGTAGTTTAAAATGGGCATTCATTAGATTTATGAACTCGTTTTTCGATAGAATCTCCAAAAGACAGTCGGCTAAAAATGGAAAACTAACGAAACATAACATGTATTTCTAGAATAAAATACTTTACTACAGTATCTACCTTTGGTAGAGGGTTATATGTTGGTATATATTTCGATACCGTTGCCTCTAAGTGAGCCCAGAGTAAACACGAGTGCAGGATTTCTTATTGTCTTTCCCCCGTTTATAAAGAATGTCAGATGCATTTGTACAGTCATTTAGACTTTGGTTTAGAAATACATTTTATTGGCATGTAACACTTACGCGAAGATCAGTTGAAGCACCCTCAAAACGGCATCATCTTTCACATCTGCTATTGTGACGGCTTCACAAATGAACTTCTGAAGGCATGACTGTCCATCTAGACCATGGCTGGAATAAAATAAGAAGCGATGTTATGGACATTATAATAGTGCATGTGTAACTATTACAACGCAGGGAATTACTGTATCGTTAAGATTAAAATAAGTTAATTCGTCGAAAAAATAATTGCCTTTTTGATTCTACATAGTTTTAAAGCTAACAATTTTTCACAATTCTTTCTGACCTTGATTGTACCAGAAAGCTTTATATAAATACGCTGCTCAGAAAAATTAAAGAAACACAAGTTCAAAATGTAAATTTTGAAAGTCAGATGCTATGTTTTGAAGTGTTTTCTAAAACCACAATGGAGTTCAAAAAATTGTAAGTTTTTGTCTGAATGAATCAGTTAAGTTGAAAAATATGTGGAAATTAAAGTGAGTGACCTTTGATTTAGTGATTTATTATGTTTTTTAACAGAAATCTGCGGTAGAAATCGTTATTTTGTGATTTCTAAAGCTAATAGAGAGGAATGAGACATCTGAATGAAGCATCTGTCGCAAACGCAGTAGCGTGGATTGAAGATGGATATTCATTTCACTTTGTGTCCAGGATTCTTCATGTCAGCTCTTCTGTCATCCAGAGGATTTAGAGACAAGATATAGAGTCGCGTATGTTCAAGATGCGGCCCGGACAGGGGCATAAGTGGAAGACATCGCAGGTACAGGATAGATATCTTGTCATATTAGGCTTGCGCAGACGCAAATCTACAGCAAGAGATCTACAAAATGACGTATGAACAACAACTGAGTAGAGATTTCTGGTCAGACTATAAGAAACAAGCTGAGAAATGCAGAGTTGATATCTAAAATGCCCGTTAAAGTTCGTCGTCTGACATCTCAGCACAAGGAAGCTCGGTTGAGGTTTGTTAAAAACCTTTTCAATTGGCAGCTCCGCAAATGGAAGGCTATCCTCTATCACAGACGAGTCAAGGTTTAAATTGACTGGTCGTACACGTAAACGTCTTGCTCCAGCCACTATTGTTGAACATAAAACATTTGGAGACTGTTCGGTTATGGTTTGGACTGGGATTACAAGCCTCGGACAGAACTTGTTGTACAGCGCATGAATGTAGTTGTTTACGTTAGTAAAATTATCCTTCAAATGTACCATTTGCTTATGGAATGGACCCTTATTTTTTTCTACGGCACGATAAAATTAAGCCCCATACCGTACATAGTACTAAAGATGTCTTACAAGAATGCTAAATTCGAGCAATGCTGCCTGCACAAAACCCTGAATTCAATCCGATTGGGTAACCTGGAAAAGCCTGTTCACAAGCGACCTGCTATGCCACAGAGTCTGGGAGAACTAGCAAATGCCTTACTTAAGAATAGGAGAAAATCCCACAAATTGCTATTAGGAGGCTGGTGTGAAGCATGCCATATAGGTATTATGCAATTATTAATGCTCATGGAGGACACATGGAGTGTTGGCATAACCATGGGAACATTGATTAGTAAACAATGTAATCTTATATTTTCACTTTGTTTTTGCATCAGTAATAATTTTATCGTATTTCCAATCCAGTGAAATAAAGGTTTGATAGGATGCTTATAATTTTACACCGTTCCTCAACCTATAGTTGCAGACTGCCAAAAATTCAATTGTATCAATATTTGTTTTGGGACATTGATTTAAACATGTGTTCCCCTAATTTCTTTGAGCAGTGTATTTTAACTAACATATTTTGCATAATTAATGTAAATTCGAAAATGGACTTATCTCATTGAAAGCACACAGCAAAAGTTAAAAGTACATCTTTCATAAAATGACTGTGTTTAAACCATGTAATAGAAACACAAATATAATGCTCCATTTTATCAAAAACAGCACTATGCTTTAGAATTTATTAACTCTCATTTGCACTTTACAATCTGTAATTCTTAATGCTAGACAATAGCACCATATACAGGAGTGAGTTAATTCCTTGGAAAATAAAGATCCTGTAAATAAAGTGAGACCTTTTCGGTTGTTTATACTGTTATTGTCTATTATCACGAACTAAACACGCTAGTTCAACTACTTCTCCCCCCACGTCTGAGAGGTAGAACAAGCCTCTGGCCTCTCTATGACTAGAATTACCCCGTGGCGTTCTGCAACCCTTTTAACGCACGGGGGATGTTCACTTAAGGCGATGCCGAGTAAAGTGGCCCACCTGATGTGTGCTTGTATGTGTGAGCGTGCGTGCGCGCGCGCGCGCGTGTGTGTGTGTGTGTGTGTGTGAGACTGAAGACAAATTTCCACCCCGGGAATCGAGCCCAAGATCCGTCGATTTTGGAGGTTAGTACGATGATCAGCAGGCCATAGAGACAATCGAGATGAATCTCTTTTCCTTTTATTTTTTTATTCTATTTGTTTGTTTGTGGCATATATACCCCGTCTGCTATGTTAATAACGGTGGCCTTTTACCTTTGGAAGATATTGCCTATACGATCGCAAGGGTGTTAACTCGTATACACTTATCATTGCGTTTCTGGATTTTCTTTATGTTTTATACATTAGATCACACAGCTATTCATACTCTCATTCATACTTCCAAACTGGGAAATTTAGAGTAAATCTCGATTGAGAAAAAGTCTCATTCCCCTGCCAGGAATCGAACCCGGGAACCCTCACACAGTAGATGAGTCTTTTTGTTGCAAGAAATTAATGTTTTTAATGATTTAGACGTCATAGATTAGTTTCCTTGTGCTAGAAAATAAAGGACAGTATGTTAACTCTCTCATATAGACGTGAAAACGTTGAGAAGCATTGTTTCTAGATCTCAGTGTTTCAGCTATCTTGCTGGGTCGCCATGGGCTTCTGTCATCATTATCGTGACGAAACTCTTACTTCACTTTACTTTTTAGATCTGACTTCATCATATTTCTTTGTCTCTCCAAAGTCGAGGAAACATTTATTGAAAAGAAAACACACATTGAGGCATGTTTTACAAGGTTGGAAGAATGCGAACTCAATAATGACATAAAAGTTAGATATTATATTTGGACAAAATGTGCTAATGTCAAAGGAGGATACAGCTTCAAAGTTAGAACTTTTATTTTGCGCTTCATTTCGAAGCGTTTTCAAATGCACCTCAGAATACAGCTTACCCATCTAGAGCATTCTGCACATCATCATAGATTGCTCGTCTATGAAATGGAGTCTTTTTTACAGAGTCTGGCAAGTCCCAAGTCATCTTGAATCCCGCAGCAAACGCAAATATTGGCGTGTATTCTACAACATCCGCTTTAAAGTTCATGCGTACCTGAAACACAGTGAATTAAAGTGTAAATTGAATTGTATAAGAACAGAGATGTTAAAACAAATCCAGTGGCACTAAGATGATCTCTAGCTTTCAGCTAAAACTGAGGGCTTTACCACCAGAAACAACAGAAACCAAACGGGACGAAATTCCGGGATACCGGTGGTGCTGATATGATTCTGTCATTCGATAACAAATATAATATTTATTTATTTAAGAGAAGCTAACAAGTGGCATATGTTGTGCCTCAGAAATGAATAAAGATTATCTGCAACTACCATAACAAGTATATTTTAGAAGACTGAAGATACATATTAACCAGTGGCGGTTCTTGAGTGATCGCATACTTGCAACTGCACACCCACTAATTTTTTCCTATGTGAATATGTATATATTTACCTCTATAGACATGTATATAATAAAGTCGAATGTCCAACTTTCTTGTATATGAACTTGCTCGTTAAATTTTCCCGCGCTCTCTTTACCAAATGGTAGCGCATTCAGTCAGCAAGCTGCAGAGACGCATAAACCCGATTTTGCGAATGGCAAAGGTAGCTTTTAGGTGAGAGCTCGCGGGAAGTGGTGCAAAGTTCGCATTTAAGAGTATGGCGAGTTAAGGCAGCATAACCGACATGGCCAACATATGCGATTCTTACCGCGCAAGCGCACTGCGTTCTCGTACAAGTTTTCTCTGTTTTCCTTGCTATGAGCATTTCCCTCCCTCTTGTTTAGGAGAACCTACTATAGGAATGAGCATAACGCTGCCCTGACGGAACAAATGGGTTTGTGGATAAATGATTATACCTGTGACTCTTGTAAATGCTTTAATTTTAACTTTGAACATTTCAAATTTAATTTAAACTAAAGACTTTGAGATAAATGCAATAATATCCTTAAGCTTGAATTTTGCAACTGTTCCCATTATTTTAAACCTAAGAGTATACACCAATGGAAATCCTATTTTCCAATACTTTCAGTCAATTGGAAACATTCAAACATTTACAATTTAGTTTATGTGATCCAGGCATATAAACAAAATTTCGTATATGAATTGGGGCTGGTTTAGTTCTTTTAGTTCAAAAGAACTTTTAAAAGAATTATCTGTAGTTATACTACGAGAGTTTCATATGACGATAATTTTGCGGAGAAAAATTATCCCAATATGAAAACCTCGAATGATATTTTTTAGAGTATTCCAGGAATTAATTAGTAATACATTTATTTAATACTACTTAATATTCATTTCTTTTCTTTTTGCCCCTAGCCCCCATGAAGGGCCAAAGCTTGCCACCCAACCGCTGCGTCCCCCACCTCTACCTACTACAGACGTCATTGGTGGGGTGGTCAGCGCCCTGAGCCCTCCCGGCCAGTTATGCGGCCAGACCTGCCAAAGGGGATAAAATCCTCATGCTGGTACCGGGGGTCGAACCCGGGTCCTCTGCGCCAGAGGCAAGCGCGCTACTTTAATATTAATAGTGATTTAAAAGTAAACAACGTAAAGATTCATACATTAAGATTTATTTTCACGGTTAGCACTACAACTAACCCAATGGACTACAACAACAACGATAACAGCAATAATTTTAGCGTTTAATCCAGGGAAATGAGGAATTAAGCATATGATGAACATAAATGAACGAATTTACGTTAATAGCCTATTCATTAAAGGTAGGTCTACTATATTTAACATTAAAGTTGTTTGACTTCGACTGTACAATTAAAATATCAATATCCTTACTAGAATATTCTTCGAATCCTTTGTCTGCCATTTTTTAATGGCTCGCTATTTTTTTAATGCACATGGATACTTCAGATGTTCAGAAACGTAAAAAAAGGAGGTGATATAAGTAAAGCGATGATACCACGACCGAGAGGTGATAATCCAGTATGAGTGGAATAGTCAATGACCTCTTTTAAGGTTTAAATAATGAATATGCCAAAGTGGGATTTATTTCCCAGACAACACTTCACTGGTATTCTGTGAATAGTAGAGACACAGAGTGGGTTCGGCACTGTAGCTGTACTTATTGTACCTATGCCCCAAAAGGGACACCTCTGAGGAAAGATGAGGTAAGAGGAGACACCGGGCGGCCAGATCTAGATTAGCGGCAATAATCCAAGACATTGGAAAATGTTTATCAAGTTTGACGACTCCTAGAGGTCTTCCGTGTCCTCTCAGGGAAACCTCGGCGAGGTCCGACGCCCTCATATGCCTCCGTGCCTGAAACCCTCGACATCCAGGGACGGAGAGAATTCCTTCACAAAGCGCATATCATCCCTGCCAAGCTGCACCTAAGGTCTTCGCTGACGCTTGCGACCCTGAAAGAACCAACGGGATGAAGGATGAATCAAATGATTAATGAAGTGAAATGGAAGGACAAGGAATTCGGGGGAGGGAACCACCCTTCCCAGCATTCGCATTGCGACTCGGGGAAACCCCCTAAAAACCCATGGGTCAGGAAGATCGGCCACGAGAATTGAACCCACGAACTCCCGAATGCGGGCCTCACAGTTACCGCGTAGCCACCTCCTTCGGTTATCCTGTGAAACTGTTATCAATATCCTGGGACAGGAAAGCTTGGGTATTTGAAAACCTACACTCAAAACTAAAACTGGAATTATTTTGGGAATTTTCGATTTAGAATAAAGATTAAAACTAATATGTGTTATGGTCTACCCCGGAGCACAAAATCGTATTTTAAAAATGTTTTATTGTGTGTATGTGTGTGTGATGCGCGCGGTATGTGTGTGTGTGTGTGTGTGTGTGTGTGTGTGTGTGTGTGTGTGTGTGTGTGTGTGTGTGTGTGTGTGTGTGTGTGTGGCGTGTGTGTATACTTTTCACTCAAGAGGGGCTAAAGCAATAGTTATGATGAAACTTTGTGTATAATATAGTGTAATGCAGCAATTAAGTGCATAGAGAAAGCAACATTAGGGTTAAAAGCCCGTTCAGGTACAATGGAAATTCAAATGTGGAAAATTTAGCAATACTCAATAGTATCCAACCATTTTCAATTGGTATTGCACCTACATAAGGACGAGGCGTAAGTTCAAGGTGTTAAACCTTTTACTTGGGTAAATTTTTATAAATACCGTAGAAAAAGCCGTTATACTAACGGATTTCATAACGTCACTTGAGTCAAAACTAGTTGCGTATAGTGAGTGAGTGAGTGAGAGAGAGAGAGAGAGAGAGAGAGAGAGAGACATGAGAATAGACAATGGAAGGTGAGAAAGTAAAACATGGGAGGGAGAGAAAGAGAAAAGCATACTTAAGGGAAAAAGACGGAGACACAGAAGAGTGGGAGCGGGAAAGATGGATAAATAACATATGCACCCATTCTCTCTCTCTCTCTCTCTCTCTCTCTCTCTCTCTCTCTCTCTCTCTTGCACGCAAGCTATATAAATAAAACATTTGTTACTCAAGTGGGGCTCGTTATGACCCTAAATTTCTCCACTGCAAATAACTTCCTGGATTGTAACTAGGTATAATTGAATTCTGACCCTGAAGCTCCATGTAATGATGAATTATTGTCCTTTGAAGAAATAACCGAAGCACTCCAGTCGTGCAGAAATACCAGTCCTAGCTTTAATGAAATATACTACAAATCCTCCAACATCTACCACTTAAACGAAAAATGTATTTGTTGCCCAATGATGCCAGGCCATTGTAATGCCGATACCCAAACCAAATATAAGCCACAGCCTCTCTGAAAATTATCAACCATGAGCACTAATATACGCTGTGTAAACCGATGGTTAATAATAATAATAATAATAATAATAATAATAATAATAATAATAATAATAATAATAATAATAATAATAATAATAATAATAATAATAATAATAATAATAATAATAATAATAATAATAATAATAATAATAATAATAATAATAATAATAATAATAATAATAATAATAATAATAATAATAATAATTGTAATGGTAGTAGTAGTGTATATGTGGGGATTGGAGAGTTATCAACGGACTCCTCGCATCTTATCCTAAAGATCCTTTCTGCTACTCCTATCTCCTACTAGGAGTCCAGTGAATTGAACGCTGCAAGAATGCCTGAGTTTAAAGCCCCATGCCGATGGGTGGGATCGAACCCGGGAACTTTCCGGGGTCCAGAATAGTGCTGCTACGCTCTAAGCCACTACGCTACGGCAGTTATCCATGTAACTCAACCTAATGTAGATTTGAACTCGGAATCTCCAGAATGGAGACAGACATGCTATTCCTAACACCACAGACTTAGTGACTAATTACTTTGCAAGAACAACTCGTACGGGAAAAACTATTACCAGCTCACCTTGTTGTCAAACAATTTCGCATGAAAAACATACAAATCATATATAGGTACCTAATGCCATACACACAATTAGCAAAATTGTGTTCATTAGAAAATGGAAATACTCGTATTTCCATGCTAACCTGCAGTTCAAATTCTGCAAGAATTCTTTCATGGACTTTAATTACAGTTGCGGCATGTTCCTTTAACGTCACTTTATTTGGTTATTGCTTTATTTTACTATAATCCTAAAGAGTCTCAGGGCATATCTGTCCGCTAGCTGTTAGTCCATCTTTGAACTGTGTGAACATAATGAAATAGGTGAGCATTATCCTCAAGTGATCCTGGTCCACAGAACTTCCATTTACCTGAGGATAAAGGAACCCCCCAAAAAATCTTATCCAGTTAAGTTACCCCGATTGAAATTTGAACTTGTAGCTTCATGTTCCATGGGATGCTTAATTTGGTCCAAAAGAGTATGAAATGTGAATTGTAACTGTTTTGTTACTGATATTGGGAAAAGTACACGAATAAATTCTAGAGAGAAGCTAGAGATAGACAGACAGAGAGAGAGAGAGAGAGAGAGAGAGAGAGAGAGAGAGAGAGAGAAAGAGAGAAGTGGAACAGAGAGAGAAGAAGAAACGGAAAAAACGCACATCGTGTATTGGAATAAGGTGATCGGAATCACCTTGTTTAGCGATAAAGAATAAAGATAATTTGTAAAATGAATACACTGAAGGATATTATTTAAAGAAAACAAAATGCATCCTGCATACTTATAACTACACTTGTAATCTTGGGGACCAGTAACAAAAGTTAACTGTATTACAATATATCCTAAACCAGTTCACTCCTGCCTAATAGATTACTTATACATGCTCTCTGCTAAGGTGGCAAGTGATCTGAAAGCGGTGCATTCCACTCTTATCAGTCTCGAAGATTACAGGCCTACTTATAACAATACATCTGAAGGATAGCACAATAAAAATATTTAATCTCTTAACACATATATACATTTAAACTTACGAAAAATTTGCTGCCTTTTGGAAAAACAACTCTTCTTTTGATGCGTTCCTTTCCCGTGACGCCAAGCACAAAAGTTATCCATATAAGATACCAAGTTAATGGCATCTTTAGTTTCCTAACAGTTGTTTGAATTCAAATAGCATTTGTTTATGTGGATCACGTATCGCAGCAGGCGAAATTCACAATGATTTTTCGGTGATCACGGCGTGAAAATGTCCATTCTTTGAAAAAATACATCCTTTGACTAATGTTTCGTTAATCAAGGTCTAGTGTATTTTATGCACTTTCTGAGATGTCAATGAAGTCGAAGAAAGATTGCGTTCGACAAGCAACGAAACGATCGGCTACTTCCCATATAATGAAAGATTTTCATTCAAAATTGCAGGGCAGGATGAGCGACACTAAGAACTGTTACCATGACAACTTGAAGTCGGCTTCTGTCTAGGCAATCCTCTGAGTAGAAAATTAGGATTCAGCAAGCAAAGCTTTTGTTTCTTTTCTTTTCACTGGTTGCGAAGGGGCAAATACCTGAAGCACTTTAGGTAATGTTTGTCACGACTTCTGGTCGATTAGTATGTGCCGTAGTCTTGTTTACGGTAGCAATAGGTATGTTTTCTTTTCTCATCTTCTTTTGTGACGTAAGGATGTTACCGCAAGTTTGTCTTAGTCTAAGATATTACTAGTTTACACTACCCCCTTCGGGTTTCCAGATGTAAGGTTCTTAGCGGCAGCTCCGGATCCCTAGGACCATCGACGCGATCCTCTTCCTATACATACCCTGAAGGAGTGCGGATGTTGATAAATTGTCTTTATTTACCATAGAAAAAAAAAAAAAAAAACAACAACAACAACATAGGGCTGCTTCTCTATTTTTATTCAGAAGTCTTTTAAGATCTTAGATTTTAAATCGTTGGTCCAAATCACTAAGGACAAGAAAAGATAATGCTTCTATGTTCGAATAGTTCGGAGGATGGAATCTTTCAAAAATAATTATAGATCCAGTTTAACAGTTTAAAAATAAGTCCTTTAGGCTTGTACTAAAGCAGTTGTTCAAGAATTTGTACAATATTTCCGAAAGTAACCCTTTGATAGTGAAGAGTACGTTGAATTACAATGCATAAGTTACATGTAGATAATTTATGATGCGTGATCGTTGAACGTTCCTTGCATCCAAATTCCAGTATAGGGCAACTAGAAGGTTTAATTCGGCTCTTAAACTCTTGCAATACAATGTGAAAGTCAATACTTCACATGCCGTTTTGGGAGATAGGCGGGTAGCTTCGTGTATACTGTTTTGATCATGATTATATTATGACGGTGATGGTAATGATAATGTTGACGGTTATGATGATAGACATAAGATAAGTGAACAGTAATTATAAGTAATTAGTAGCCTATGGTTTGTTGTAAACAGTGGGTTGCAAATTCATGCGTGCATTCGGAATTTAGAAGGGAAAGGAAGAGTTCTGCTACTTGGCAATATTGTGAATCACGATTTCTTTGAAAGAGTTGGAATCAGTCAAGTAACAGTGAACAAAGAGTATCTTGCTATTAGATTCTCAACAACTACTTGTTGATGTACTTCATTATTATTTTGGTATGACTACTTGGAGCCTAGTGCGTTTTTCAACTAAAATAATCAGAACTGTGACTGAAAAATAATGTAACTTCCCCGCTTTTGGTAGATACAGAGTTGTCATATAGTGCCAAAGTTTTCGCTCATTAACCGTTCAAAGTTTAGAATGTTGTAGCTTATAATAACTACCACACACACACACACACACACACACACACACACACACACACACACACACACACACACACATATACTAGGTGTCCCAAAAAACATCGACAACGCTTAATATGTTGTGCGGGATGGCAAACTGATCGACTTCCATATAGGAACCCATAGGAAGTACACGGTTTGGACGCTAGAGAGTGTCGAAGTTTGAGAACGAAATGGTACGACAATTTGTTAACATTCGTTTTGGTATCTTATTACGGAAGTTGTGCAACATTTTAGCAATCTGTGTACTGGGATGAACAACCTGAGCATAACAACATACCTGCGCATGCGCTAAATTGCTCCATAGAGTCCTTGGTGTGCATCCTACTGCGTTACTTGTGTAGTTTCCAGTACAGTAACGTTTCTTAACAGCAGTGCGACACGTACCAGTACACAGCTATTGAAATGGCCAACCTGATCACGCTTTAATGTAAATGTGCGGAATCACTTCAACGTCGCTTAAGCAAATCAATGGATTGGTAGAGGTGGACCAGTTCCATAGCCAGGACGGTCGCCAGATCTGACACCTCTCGACTATTGTATGAAGAGTATGGTGTATGGCACTCGTGTAACGTCAGCGGAGGACCTTATGAATCGAGTCCACGGAGTCCACTTCACATATTCGGTGATGTACATGAGGCTCAGCACCCCCGATATAGGCTTTGCAATGATGTAGGAAGCACTCTGTTCGAAGCCCGTTCCTAATGTAGACAGCTCGATGTTGGGTTTATTGACGAAATGTGAAAGTATACCCATCTCATACTTCGATGCACTACAGCGTCCAAACCGTATATTTCCAGACATACCGTACAACATACTAAGCGTTGTCAGTGTTTTGGGACACCCTGTATATAGTAACTAAGATTGGCACACTTGGCAAAAATGAAACGAATGGCTCGTGAAGCAAGGACAATGAATGGATAGCAAAAAAGACCAAAATGAATCTTAATATAATACATATTCCAAATTATTAAGTGTACAAATAATAAATACAGTTAAAATATGGATAACTTCAAAGTTCATGATAAACGAGGGACACCATGTCCAAGGTTCCCTTGCCGGGTACACATTCTGGATATACTCTGTGGCAGTTGACGCCTTCAGTCCCCAGTCGTTGTGCCTCATAGTATTCCTCGTCTACTTCCTGGGATGTATTTTGTCCTGGGCTGAAAAACAAAATGACAGCGTGAGGGATAGCATAAGTTTTCATTGCTACATTACCTTGCTTTGGAAAGAAACAATAAGTACTTGCATTAGTTATAAAATTCAGAGAATATCAACATTTACAGACGCTGGGAGAGCAGAAATTACTGTTTATGGTACACATGTATTAATAATACATTAAAATTGTGTAACTATGCGGCATATTAAAATGTTTTGCATGCTGGAATTTTGGACATAATTTTAACTTCAATGGGCTAGCTATGCATATCTTATTTACATTCATAAGATGGGATAGATATTAAACAAATGACGATGCTTGGCTTAAATTATTAGATGATCTACCCTAGAGCAAACACATTAAGATTAAAAAATGACAGTACAAAATAAAGACAATTTAATGTGCAACAATCACATACTATAGTTATTTTCATACCTGTCCCACAAATTAAAAATGTCACACATTATGCTGTTCTATATATTTCCTTTCAAACACGATAAATATAGATAGAAAACAGGGATGGGTTCTGGATACCATGGCTCGATACTAGGTGGTATCGAAACTTGTCTAACACTTGAAGATACTTCTATTCCTAACCACCAACACATGTGTAATTCTATCGTTAGAAGTGAAACTTGTTAAATATTCGTTTAAAAACATCATCCACATCACGTAACATTAAATTACTATTCTTATTTATAAAGAAAACATAAATTGGCTTGATTTTCTTTCCTAACCTTTAGCAAGCAGTAACCTGAATTGGTGGGTAGAGCTTAAGGGCCCGTCGACAGCTAGGTCATTCCAATGACAATGAGTTCATCTCCGAATTACATTTGAAGTGAAATCTCATTGTAAACGCGTACGAATAATTATAAATTCGTTATATTTATTGTGTTTAAAAATAAAGAAAGAACATTTAAAGCCTGTATAAGAAATAGAAGCGGCAATCACCGACACTTCTCGACCCGCACCATAGGGCTTTGAATAGGTCATTATTAACTGCCAACCTTACATAATCTCCACATTTTAATGTAACAGATTACACCGAATGGTAACATCACTTACACGTATAACTGTTACTTGTTTATGTGAATAATATAACTCAAATTTTGAATAATGTTTCTGCAGCTTTTCAAGTAGCTTTTCCTCAAAAGGACCATGTTGAGTTAGTCTTCTACACTTGATTTCACTACTCAAATCTCACTCTACAGCGTAACTCAAAAACGAATACTCTCTTAAATACCAAATATGATATTTAAGTTCAGGATCTTCCAAAGATGCGACACGAAGTCTTTCAACAAAATCTCTCCACATCTTAATGCGAAAATTTCGAGAATTGTAATTTTCTCAAAAATTCCTCTACATTCTTGCATACATGGGGTTGTTTGGGGTGGTGTTGCCTGAAAATATTTGCCTATCGTCCTTAAACGCTGTCAGATGAATTTTTTTTTGAGTTGCGCTGCGCATAGTACATATGTGCGCGCGCACGCACACACATACACACATACAATGCTTAAATTTACATGAAATCTCAATATCACATTTTAGATAGCATTTAATAGGTGATTCCTCTACCTTAGACATATAGTTGAGAAAATAATCAGTAGTGGAAGAAATCTTTTCTAGTGCTAGGTAATATTTAAAATGAATCGTATTGTAGTTACAGTAGGATTAGCTACAATTATAATTTCCTTATATCTGCTAAAATGTTTGGGATAAATAATTTTGTAGCTCTTACATTACAAAAGCTCACCTTAATATAACATGAAGTAAATCTCCAAAAAGCCCATTGTGAAAATGTATTGGTGCTTCTGCAACCTCACAGATGCTCCTTAATAGGCAGGCTCTTCCATCCAAACCTTGCCTAGAAATGATGCGTGTATCATGTAAATTAAAATATGAAAAGAATTAGACATGTTACTGTTACAAAAAGGGAAGAATATAATAGGACTTCCCGCTCAAGATATCTAAAACTGCAACTATGTTCTCTGCACTAGGTGATACTTATAGGAAGTATAATCCACAGAGCCTTATTAAATAAAGAATTGAAATACGGCAGAGTGAACAGGATAAAAGCTTAAAATGGAAGGAAAACGTGAGATAGTTGCACTAGCGCATGAGACTAGAAAAACAAATATTGGGTACAAACTAACATAGGACATGAGGTATACTACATATAATATTATTGCTATGCACATCACCAGAAAGAGATAATTGATGTACTTATGAGACAATGATATTGCATTGCAGTAAACCACTTTAACAATGAATCGGTTTCGCAAGATTAGAACATTAAAATATGTGGCTGTTCTTGAGGAAATTGTGGATGCAACGTATTTGTCTCTGCCTGCTACTAATTATTTGTTAGACGTGGTAGATGACCTTAGGGGTAACGCCTCTTTCCTACTTGAAATAAACATGAGACTGCTGATAATGCAAGTGGGTACTGTACTTAGTTACGCACTGTCCCGCGATATTTACCACTCGAAAATCGGAGAGATACTAACCAACCTCCTATACAAAAGTGAATTCAACCACAAACCACTGTGCATTTTCCAGCCATTCGCCAGTCTAAGGAATATTCCTATTCCCATTGCTAATTCAAAGTCGCCTTGGTGGTTTGACGCTTTGACAACTTTACGCAATTACATTATTACATTTTATTGGAGTAATTGTCGTAATTAACGTGGTTTACAACAGCAAAAACAACAAACATTATACCTAACTGCATACAGGAAGTTTGTTGGCCTCTATACTTCCCGTTCAGTTTACAAAGTAAATGTTGTTAAGTGTTAAAACGTTATTCATCGTATTATAATACAACGTATTATAGCTTCTGATTTCATTAGCACAAAATTAATATTGTGATAAAATGACAAAAGTCCAGTCCAGTTACGAGTACTTTTCTACCACTTTATGTTTCTTCTAAACTTTTGCACAAAAACAGTTCTCATCTACTGACGTTAACACAGTTTACAGTCTTTCGTGATATTCCAAATGTTTTCTTCTAGTAGCCTTGAGTCACTCCTCTCACTTGTCTCTCAAACACTAACCCTGACGATAGAATCAGTCAACACTAGTTAAAACTTCTTCACTTCGACGTGAGGTATCTTTCACTGCTATCTCGTACTCACTAATAAACTGACCGACTCAAAAATACAAGAACTACCTTACTACACGCGCTTCGGAAGCTTTTATCTCGGCGATGACGTAGCCAGATCTTTCTCGAATGTCTACAAATAAGTCGGCTCCGGACACTTCTCGAACCATTTGATTGTTGTTCACGTGTTTGCTTGTGTAACTAGTGTGGGGAAGCTTGACCTTGAGCGCCTTTGTTACGTGTTGCACCAGTGGGGGGGGGCAACCTGGGCCCGACCGTTCTTTGTTGTGCTGTCGCAGACCTGGGCCGGCGTCACAATATATAGTTCCTAACAAAAATTCAGAAAAAGTCTGAAATGTGCAATCAACAAGAAAAGAAATAAGGATAGGGATCAAACAAACAAACAAACAAACAAATTGTTGCTGCAAATCGGTTTAAGGCCAAGTTTTCTCTCTGGTTGAGCTTGCCAGCTTGAGGTAGGATATGTCAACACAACTACAAACACACAATCTACTACTGGACTTGGAATATGGGAATACTGAGGCATGAAACTTACATTGGAAATAGCGTTGAAGAGCTAATTCAATTTAAGATTTAATAATCTAAGTTACACATCGGATTCCTCATTTATTTGTATGCGACATTTTTGTTGTGTGGCTAATCTTATGTGTTTTAGCACCGAATTTTGGCTAAGGTGAACCCATTAGCAGATCTATTATACACTCACAATTAGAGGGATTCATTGATCCAAATGTTTATTTATCTACTTTTTATGGTTAACGGTTTAGTTGCTTATTTTACAAAGAAAATATGTTGCGGGAATTACTTTTGGAATATTGTCCGGTTCTAGAAAGAAAATTCATTAAGTATGACGAATATTACTCTCCTGAATATTGTGCTCCTGAAGAACATTTACGTAAATGCTCACCTGTCCATGAGTGTTTCCAGAATACCATAAACAGTAGATCTATCTAGACTGTGACTAAGCGAGCGTCTCACTTCAGGAAACATGTGAAGTTCTGTTGCATTTGGTGGTAGCTTGTATTGAAATTGAAAGTTTGCTACCCAACTCAGTATTCTTTTGGGAAGGTCAACAGGAACAGCCATTCCAATGATCAACTGAAGATAGAGGAATTAAATTAGTTTATTGCTTACACTTATATGGGGGGGGGGGGGGGGGAAAGATGAATATCAGCTATTTTAAATGAACTGCGATTAGCAACAGTGTTCCAAGCACCAAAAGGGAAATACATAGCTTATCACTTCAGTGGCTGGCAAGTCCATTCTATTTTGG
Source organism: Tenodera sinensis (assembly GCA_030765045.1). NCBI lineage: Eukaryota > Metazoa > Arthropoda > Insecta > Mantodea > Mantidae > Tenodera > Tenodera sinensis. The sequence continues at coordinate 77,934,169 of CM060966.1, read as the reverse complement.
CAGAAAAGTTCCAAGCAATAGCTCAAATGCGCTACCTTCTAACAGCAATTTTTAAGAATAACTGTTATGCATTTTTCAGAGGAGAAAGTTAACAAAAAGATGAATATCTCAGTTTGTGATTTTCGAGCTTTGATCACTATTGCTAATCGGAGTCCAAATAGGGATGTGTTCAACTCAAAAACTTCGGAAAGAATTCTAATATAGCCAGTCATTTGAAAATGAACGCCTGACTGTTAATACTCGGTAGCATTCATGGACTTTCATGCTGATAAACTATTTCTGCCATGGGAAACATGAGACTAACGCTATTCATATTTAAGGACAACGTTCCGCATAGTTATGCTTCTTAAGCTCATATATTCGGTTTTTAAATGACTGACCCTAAAATTTTGGGTCTTCATTGGGACTCTAAAACAATCATCTTACAATATAATCATTAATAGCAGTACAAAGACAATTAGCAACTTTTTCATTGTGTTATGTTAAGTGACTTCGGGGACCAGCATATTTAAATTTTAAGAGTTTGCAATATTTATGTTCCTCTTAAAGCACAATGAACTGCACAAATGCCGTCAGTGAAGCTTCTTGAGGCATGCTACCTGTTTTCACAGTGCAAGGCGTGTATAACAGGAAGGTTGCTTCCTGCCTACGAGTACATCTACCTTCTCTAATGTGTAACTGTAACTCATGTGATTTAGGTCAATGTTTCAGAGGACCACCGATGATGAATCTTGTGTGCACGGAAGCTCAATGTGCCTCTTGAAGGTGTTGCTACAGCAATAGTATACTATGGTCGCACAGTTCAAAGATGGACTAAGAGCTAGCGGACAAAAATGGCCTGAGGATCATAGTAAAATAAGGCAATAACCAAATAAAGTGACGTTAAAGGAATATGAAATTCGAACTATAGGTTAGCATGGCAGTATTTCCATTTTCTAATGATGACAAGTTTGCTAATTGTGTGTATAGCATAAGTACCTATATATGATTTTTATGTGTTTCATGCGAAATTCTTTAAAAACAAGGTGGGCTGGTTATAGTTTTTCCCGTACGAGTTGTTCTTGCAAAGTAATTAGTCACTAAGTATGTGGTGTTAGGAATATCATGTCTGCCTCCATTCAAGAGATCCTGAGTTTGAATCTAGATTAGGTTGAGTTATATGGATAACTGCCGTAGCATAGTGGTTTAGACCGTGGCAGCTCAATTCCGGGCCGCGGAAAGTTCCCGGGTTCGATCCCAGCCATTGGCATGGGCTTTAAACTCAGGCATTCTTCCAGCATTCAATTCATTGGACTTTAGTAGGAGATAGGAATAGCACAAAACATATTTAGGATGAACTGCGAGGGGTCCTTTGATCACTCTCCAATCCCTACATATACTACTACCATCACAAGTAGTATTAGTAGAAGTAGTAGTAGTAGTAGTAGTAGTAGTAGTAGAAGTAGTAATGTAGTAGTTGTAGTAGTGGTGGTGTTAGTAATAGTAGTAGTAGTAGTAGTAGTAGTAGTAGTAGTAGTAGTAGTAGTAGTAGTAGTAGTAGTAGTAGTAGTAGTAGTAGTAGTAGAAGTAGTAGTGTAGTAGTTGTAGTAGTGGTGGTGTTAGTAATAGTAGTAGTAGTAGTAGTAGTAGTAGTAGTAGTAGTAGTAGTAGTAGTAGTAGTAGAAGAAGAAGAAGAAGAAGAAGAAGTAGTAGTAGTACATGGCTAGCACTTTTTTTTTGGGGGGGGGGTTCCTCTTATCGTGGAAAGACGAATATCGAGTAACTCTATGCTACGCGATCTTGGCCAGTTTGAGCATCATTTCAGCCATTTTTTCCATTCATCGTCCGTTATGCCCTACCAGATTAAAGGGGTTTAAACTTCAAGCCAGCAGAAAATAAATAAAAATTGATTAAGTGTTAAGGCTACTATTGCGATTAAAATGGATGTCCTGTTCAGTTTATTTTTGAGAAATAAGTAGTAATTACAATTTTGCTGATAATTTGATACTGATACCCAGTAGTATTTCCACTATGAATGAACCCTTTTGCAACACCAGCCTTTGCAGAGTCTTGTGAACGTGTTACATGAAGTAGTTATTTCTTTTGCGTATAAAAGAAAGCGACCGACTTGAAGCATTTCGGCTCCAAAGGCAATTAGTGTAGAATCTAGTATCTGAAATGTCCCGACATTGTATGGGATAATGGAGTAGACAATTTAAAAGCTAACTTTCTGCAATACTTATACAATTCAAACGTAGTTCACGCTGATGAAGATGAGAATAAAATTTAGTAGTTTAATATTAATGTTTAAATAATGATACCATGTTATAACGCGCGTTAGTCATTATGAACTATCTATTACTTCTAAGTCTGTGAAATGTATCGGGAAATGTTTATAGCAAATATTCAGGGTTCTTTAGATCATGAAGGCCGCATAACTGGTCGGTAGGCCTCCCACCCTCCTGTACTGCAGCTCACTCATGACGTCTGTAGTGGGCAGAGGTGGGGGACGTAGCGGCCGGGCGGCAAGCCTTGGCCCTTCATGAACTGCAGCGCTGGGGATTAGTTTTATTCAGGGTTCTTTGAAATATTACTATCCACTAATAACCATTATGTTTACATCCGTTCGCGTCAAACCTCCTGCACGAGAGCTCCACGATTGTAGCGAATCAGAGGCCTGCATAGGTCTGCTTGCCTAGTCAGAACTAACTTCGTCTTGCTTACTAATCACTAGATTAACGCTCGGGCATTAATAGTTCATTACAAGCTTAAAACTCATGTCAGGTATAAACAGAATGATCTTGCAAGCATGTACGAAAAAGAGTGTAATTTTAGCTTCAGCCGTTCGGTATTTATACGCAATTATATTTGCATATATTTTGTCAGAACTGAAGCAGAACTTGAGTTGTTAACAGAGATGTGAATAACCTTTGTGAATAAGTGTACCGTTTTGCTTCCCTGTTTCTCCTAGTACACCCCTGATTACTCTGACCAAGGAACAAAACAAGTAGACATGTGTAGTTCTATGAATTTGCAGAAGTTTGTAACATGTCGCTAAGTAAAGCGAGTGATTGTGTTAGTGATACAAGAGGAAAAAAATTAGTGTTTTACATACTCAAGCCGAGAAGTTGTTTATAGGGTGTATGAGTTTTTAAAAGGAACTCAAGTTACAAAGAAAGGTACAAACTTGTTTTAAAAACTGTCAAGAGTTACATGTGTAGTATGGAAATATATCAATCCATTTCTATTGCAATTTATTTATTATAACTGATTAGCCAAATTTTACTTAAGTTTTGACCTATAGTTCCACTTAATACTTTCCTGTAAAACGTTCAGCGAAACGTTTTTATGTTGCGCGCATGTTGCTATATCTGTCTCTTTCATACACAAGCACACAATATGGCTACATTCTAGCGCGTTCCTATTGGCTACTGCCATATGCAGGAGATTTGACGCGGATAATAGTATAGTTTCATTGACCAATTCCCCTGAAATACTACCCACTCTTGTAGCACTCGGAAGCCGGTAAAATTCGTCAAGACAACAACACTTATTAAATAGTGTACTAGTAGCTCTTCTTACAAAATAAGTAAGAATCTTACCTTACAAATACCCGCTTTAGGATAAAGTAGTGAGCGTTCTTGCCGATTAACAGAGCTGGCCTTAGGCGCCACTAAAGCCAGAAATAAGAGGAAAGATAGCCTGCAAAATAAAATATGTAAGTGTATAGCAGTGGTATGTTGTGATTGTTAATAATCATATTACTTTCTCTGCTCACTGTTCCACAAACTATTCTACAAAAGCTTGTTCTTCATTCCACTTTATGGTAACTTGATAAACTTTCAGGTGGTAGATAAAAAGAATATAGTAAGCTAAACTGGTAGTCAGATCTTTTAAAAGGCGGTCACTATGTGATGGCTTTGAAATGGCTTTCTCTTTGCACAGACGCAACAAACAAACAAATACATAAACGAATAAATAAATAAAATATATAATATAATAGCATATCTTGGAAATGTTTAACGCCACAAAAATGTGCTTATATAAATTGTTTGCTTTAATGAGCTCCATATTTTTTGTGCAATAAGATTCTGACTATGTATTACGGTTTAACAATTGTACAAAAACCCTTCTGAACACAGAGTGCTTCATAGTATATTCCCAGAAAATTAAAGATATATATTTCATTTATCATGTAAATATCTTAAGTATATTATGGTATTTAATAAAAAATCATAAGACATTTTTTTGAGAGTTAAAAGGTTCCAAAATTGACGGACGTAAAGGGGATTTTGGGGCGTAATTATTTCGTTGAAAATTTTCCTTTCAATCTTTTGAGAGTATTAAACTCAAATTTAAAATTTGGTATTTATAGTATTTTTGTTTTTGAGTTATTCTGTTTGCATCTGACCTTAGACTCAGGTCTCTCAGCCCAAGGGTGTGTAAGTCCTCCATATGGGGAGGGTAATCGAATAAAGAAAGAGAAACGAAAGAGTATTTTGTTCACACACACACACACACACACACACACACACACACACACACACACACACACACACACACACACACACACACACACACACACAGCGGCACCTCTCCTAACCTACCCACCATCCGATTGTGCTGGCCGTTCAACCAAAATGAGAACACACGACCTGGCGTTGCCACGTTTCGCTTAGAAATTAAACTTTGCATGACACTTTAAATTTAAATTGCGACTAAAACTATTCTAATTAAGATAAAACGGCATTACAGCATTGTTCGCACAATGTTTGTGCGACAGTTAATGAAATTATAAACCGTTTATGTCCATTTCTCAAGAAGCTAGATGGCTCCAAATATTTGACAAAAACTATTCTTTTTTCGGCGAAATGGCTCTTTATTGACAATTGTATTGGACATATTTGTTACATTCGTCATGGAGAATCCCTGATTAACTTATGGCCGAAGCAGTACCTTCCACCCGATATGAGTGTACAATCCGCAAAGGTATTTCTAACCCAAACTTACATAACAATTGGAAGATATTGAGCCTTTGAATAAGAAATCTGACAGGTTAGAGTTCGTGATGATGGGAGACTTCAATGCATGGGTAGACAAACAAAATATAAGTATATGCACCTGAACTTATATGTGATATGGGGGAAAATCTGATGTGTTGCACTCACTTCTCTACTCTTGTACTAACCATTCTTACAAACTCTCATTCTTATCTTCTTCGTGTTAGTTGAGGTAAACAGAAATTATCTTATTGCTTATTTCCTTGTAGGTGCAAGGGGAATATGGGAATACAATAGGCTTTGAGCGATAGTTAAATCCTTTAAAGCTTTGAGATTCCACTCTCTTTGCACGGTTAAGATATAAAGAAATGAACAACGATGTTGCATTTGACGAAAGTTCAAATATTTCAAAACTCACACAAATAACAATGAATATCTCCGAAATGGTTCACTCTAAAAAAATATTTGGACGTAAATTGTGTGTTTTAGCATTAGGTTTTTTGTACACTAAGATTTGGTGTATCTCTTACGGTTTACCAATTATGCAAAAGTCATCCAGAGTAAACAGGACTGCATAGGCTATAGCAGAAAATTCTTAATATACACTTCATTTTTTATATAATACGTATGAATAAAGACATATTAAACATTAATCAAAATCGTTAGAGCCATTTTCGAGAAGATAAAAATTTTCGAAAAATTATTCATGTAAAGCGTAGTTTAGGGTAGAGGAATTTTATTCACAATCATCGTGTCGCATCCCTAAAAGATATTGGACTTAAATACCAACTTTGGTTTTTAACCGACTTTTCGTTTTTGAGTTACGCTGTCCACATATTCATACACTCACCTCCCCCTCCCCCTACACACACACACACACACACACACACACACACACACACACACACACACACACACACACACACACACACAAAGACATTTTTCTAAAAGTGCTTTTTTGGATTCAGGAGGCCTCGGAGCACATATTTCTGGTGAAATCTCGACATCAAACTTTTGGGTGGAATACAATACTTTTACTTACTATACTAGTAGAGAAAGTAATGTCACAGGTTATGTTATTATTTCTATGTGCTTAAATTACTAAAGGAAATACTGATTGTTTCCAATAACCTATTCACAATATGAATTGCTTTATTACCTATACCATTTATTTCAGCACTGCTGCAAACTCTAATTTATGGCTACTACGTCTCGGGGAGCAAGGGATTAGGCGTAGCTAGAGTGCGAAGGGCGGCCTGCTCTGATGGCAAAAGGCGCTTGTTTGGTATTGTCTGTCACGATAGGGACTCCGACACATCAGCGGATGCCTTATTGTACGTCATACGAGGAAGATTCATATAAAGTACCCTACAGGCGGCCAGAACGCATCACAGGAAGAACTACTATGGTGGGTCCCTAACAGGTACAGCCAGTTCTTCAGCCCGACGGGGTTCCAGGTCGCTACAGAGAGCATACTACCAGCCAGGTTCGGCTAATCAACCAGTCTCCCTGGTGGGCAGCTACCCGACCACAGCACCTCCCCTCAGCCGAAAACCGTATTTCCAGAGCGCAAACTCCAACGCAGCGAATCCTACCGGTACTCCGCTCACTCCTACAACTTGGAAAGACCGGACAGAGAGAGAGAGAGAGAGAGAGAGAGAGAGAGAGAGAGAGAGAGAGAGAGAGAGAGAGAGATAATGAAATGGAAGGGAGTGATTTGCGGGGGATGTAAGTTAAATATCCTTCTCAGTATTTGCATTAGTGACCCGGGAAAAATCTAAGTTATCAGGAAGGTCGGCCGCCGCGGGAATCATACGTTACCGCGGAGCCATCTCGCTCGGTCACGCAGTAGTATACAGAGTGCAAATAGTAATAGATATCGAATTTCTGATTGTATGAAGGGGCATTTACAAGGTGTGTCTTCTGTTATCCGCTGGCAACTCCTGCACCCTTATTGTAGGGAAGGAGGAGGGGTCGTAGCTTGCCTGTTGTAACGCGTGACAGTATGAGACAATAAAATGAAAGCACGACGTAATACAGTAGCCTTCAAACGGTAAGGAATGTGGTGTATGCAAGAAGGTAGTGTTGATTTCCTTCTGTGCTTTCTGTACAATAGTAAACTTCAGAAGGGACTTGAAATGGGAGCTGGCTTCCGGAGGACCTGCGACCGCCATTTTGAGGCACTTCGAAATTCGGGTATATTGACTTCTTAATTATTGTAATAATTAATCATTTATCTACTTAGTAATGTAATATATTGACATTTTATGATGTATATAGTGCTTAACCACACTCAATACTTTGCTGTAATAATTCGTAAAGTAATGTATGGTACAACACGCTTAACGGCACAGCTGAGCGACCCGACTGCCGGTCTCACGCCCACGAGCGCACAAGAGAGGTGAGTAATCATACAAACGATACAGAGAGAGAATGTGGTCGGCATCAGGTTCCTATAGTCTGAATGCCCGTAATTGTACCCATAGATAGCCAAATTTTAACCTATCATAGTTCCTCATATTCCTCATGGAATCCTTACTTTGAACTCCTTTTAACAACAGCAGCAGTAATAATAATGACGACGACGACAACGACGACGACAACGACGACGACGAAGACGACGACCATGACGACGACCATGACGACGACCATGACGACGACCATGACGACGACCATGACGACGACCATGACCATGACCATGACCATGACCATGACGATGACCATGACCATGACCATGACCATGACGATGACGATGACGATGACGATGACGATGACGATGACTGACGATGACGATGACGATGAACATGACGATGACCATGACGATGACCATGACGATGACCATGACGATGACCATGACGATGACCATGACGATGACCATGACGATGACCATGACGATGACCATGACGATGACCATGACGATGACCATGACGATGACCATGACGATGACCATGACGATGACCATGACGATGACCATGACGATGACCATGACCATGACCATGACGATGACGATGAGATGATGATGATGATAATAATAATAATAATAATAATAATAATAATAATAATAGTAATAATAATAATAATAATAATAATAATAATAATAATAATAATAATAATAATAATAATAATAATAATAATAATAATAATAATAATAATAATAATAATAATAATAATAATAATAATAATAATAATAATAATAATAATAATAATAATAATAATAATAATAATAATAATAATAATAATAATAATAATAATAATAATCGCAATAATTGTGAATTTCAAGTTAATGAAATCAAAGATGTATCTGAATAGTGAGTATTACAATTACGGAATGTCTCAACATATGTACATATGTATATTTCGTTTCTACTTACCGCAGAAGCTTCATGTTTGACAGAACCACTTGTACAGATTATGCTAGCATTCTGAAATGTTCGGTGGTCCATGGTAACGGGATTGAGAAGTATGTTCGTCAACAAGGTTATTAGCATAACAGTTGTATAGAATCACAGTATTCTTTTCGGAGGAGGAAGCTGCGTTCTAAAGGAAATGTGTATAAAATCTTTAAATTGCATCGAATTTAAATAGCATCAATGAGAAACAATACATATCTTTGTTATAAGAATACTAGAAACGACTAAACTCGGAATATTATAGATGCATTGTATTAGGAGAAAGAGCTTGTTGATGAGAACCAAAATATTATTCCATATTTATGACATTTCTGATTTCTGTACTGCTTATCTAAAGTAAATACAAGAGGCATTGCACTCTACCTAAACATTCAATACGGAAGTTTCACCGAAAATACGCACTTCGAGACTTCCTGAATAAAAAAGAAAAATATGAAATTAAAAAAAAAAAAAGATTAAAAAGACCTACAAAGTTATTTATGTGTGTGTGTGTGGTGTGTGTGGGCGTGCGAGCGCGCGCGCTTAGTACTAAATTGCCACTTTAAGTCCCACATCTTCAAAACATTCGAAGATTTCCAGGAAAATTGCCCTATCTCAGATTTCATTTTATATGAAAAAGTCTTCAACATTTTGGCATGAAAAGAATGCATTTGTTCTGAGAGCTCAGTTAGCTTTGTCTTCACTTTTAATTATTCAAAATATTAGTAATGATTTAGCAGCTAAAGCTAGTAATATTTATAACTAATATTAGTAATTCTATTTTAATGTTTAATTGCTCCTCATTCCTCTATGTAAATATGTTTTCAGTTAGGCATTAGAAGCAATATTATCTAGTAACTTCTGTCCTGTCATATTTGTAAATCATATTGAGCAAGAAAAGAGCAACCAGTAATTTCTTTATTTTGCCTTTTTTTTTCTTTCTAAGTTTAAAGTTTTTGCAACGATTAAAATCTATAAACTGCATTAAATTTGTTCTATTTAAATAGATATTCAGTATTAAATATGGAAAAAATCCTCAAAGCTGTCTTTCTTCAATGAAGTAATTTCTTAATATTTAGGTATAACATTTTTTGGCTTTAAGGTACCTAATATGTTTTTTAAACATTTTCATATTTGGCAAACTTTTCTTGTACTTTTAGTGTCTCTATAAAGTTACCTATCGTGTGTTTGTGTGATAGCAAACGATTTATTAGCTCTTCCATGAGGCCGCGTTGTGTTCGAATGGTTAGACCAATTCGCCTCTCATCAAAGAGTCCCAGGTTCGATTCCGAGCGACCGCGTGTGGGAGTTTTGGTGGACAAAGAGACGCATGGGCGTGTTTCCTCCGGGTTCTTCGGTTTCCCCCGCCATCTCATTCCACCGGTGTTCCATCTTCATTTCTTGCATCATCAGTGTCACCGCCTGCGGTGCCGCATGCAGTAAAAGCGGGCGTTAAAACACTACCAAGCTCTTCCATGAACTTGCTTAGTGTAGTTTAAGAGCTGTTAATACACATACTGTCTCATAAGTAATGTTTAAAAAAAACAATTATTTGAAATGTGTTCTGACAAGCAATTAACTAATCTTCAAAGTACAGACCATTAGATTCTATTGTTTTGAGCCATTTTTCAGCGAGGTTTATTGCCCCACGATGGTACCATTTTTTTGTTTTTGATGCGAAGAATTCGGTGAGACCCACTTGCACTGCTTCAAAGTTGTCAAAATTTCGTCCATGTAGAACATTGGCCATGGATCGAAAAAGATGATAATCTGATGGTGCGAGATCAGGGCTGTATGCCGGGTGTGGTAGCAGTTCTATTCCTCCCAATACCTGAACTTTTTCCATGTTTGTTCGTACAGTATGGGGTCTGGCATTATCCTGTTGCAATTAACCCTATTTCGGTTAACTGTTGCTGGGTATTTCTGTCTCAAAATTTCATGAACTCGTTCCAGTTGTTGAGAATAAGGATCTACATCAATCGCCCGCCTGTTTGGAACAAACTCCCAGTGAATCACACCTTCAAAATTCCACCAGACGCACAACATTACTTTTAGGCCGAACCGACTATTTTTTTTTTTTTTTTTTTTTTTTTTTTTTTTTTTTAAACGATGACTGTGGCAGGTTGGCGGGGATCAAGCCACTGTTTCGAAGCATCAGGGTTTCGGGGATACACCCATTTTTCATCACAAGTGACGATTCTCCTGACAAATCTATCATCCATGGGATTACGGATAAGCTGGCGACAGATATCCACTCTACATTGAGCCTGTTGAGGTGTCAGCTCATGAGGTACAGATCTACAGCTTCTGTAAGATTTTCCAAGTGTCTTAATGTAGTGATGTATGGTATCTTTTGATGCACCAAGTTCTTCTGAAAGCGGGTACTTTTTGTGGATTTTCTCGCAAAACTTGGCGTGTATCCTCAATATACTATACTTTAGGTCTTCCAGAACGTGGTAAATCTTTAGTGGTTTCGTTTCCATTGTTGAAACGTCGGAACCATCGCTGTGCCACACGCTCACTAACGACATCTTCTCCTTCCACTTCACATATTCTTCGAGCTGCGGCAGCGGCTTTATAATCTTGTTTTCAATAGTGCTTTAGAAGGACTCTAAGTTTAAACTTTGCTATCTCCGTTTTCTGATTGCTTATTAACAACTGAAGGCTGATACATGCTCGCAATGTACGCAACACTAGCCATGGCATCCTGTAAATAGCATCCTGTAAATAGCAAAAAACCGACATTACTTATGAGACAACCTAATAAAATGTGGTTAACGAATGAGGTTTTCCTAACCATGTAATACGTGCAATACAAAGTCTATATTTAGGAACAAAGATAAGAGTTAAAAGTGGAAGTAAACTCTCAGAAGAAGGCATTGAAATAAACCAAGGTGTCCGACAAGGGTGTCCACTTTCACCCGCATTATTTAATATTTATTTAGACGATATCATTTGTAATGGGCAAACTATTTTAACTAATAATTTTAAAATAAATAATATAAATATGGAGACTTTAGTGTTTGCAGACGATCAAACATCTACGGATTGCGTATAACTATTTATAAACTAAGTGGCTACTGAGTATAACTTGAAAACATCAGCTGGAAAAAGGAAAATTATGGCTCTATCAAAGAAAGTCCGCCAAGAAGTCCTATTGAAATGCCATAAAATTTTAGCAGTTATAGCCATATCATACGGTTCTGAGTGTTGGACTTGTTGGACTTGGAGATGTTCTGAGACGGATAGAAGTTCCCGAAACGAAATTCTTGAGGTCTGTGGCGGGTTATACTTTAATGGGTAAACAGAAGAATGTATATATTCGAGAACAGTCGGGAATATTTAAACTGAGAGACAGAATAGAATACAGGGAAAGGTGGTACAACCATGTCTGCAGAATGGAGTATGACAGGATTCCCCAAAGTGTATTTTACAGGCCAAGAGGACAACGGAGTCAAGGAAGACCTGCTAGAAGATGGATAGAACAACTATAGTCTGGAGTCGCAACAGATCACTCATGGTCTAAACCTTGTTTGTATGATGATGGTGATGATGATAACGAATGAAAATAATTTCAATGCCTATCGCCCAATATTTCTGTTTACAAAAGTTTTCATTATGCACACATTATGGTTAAGGTAGCGCCTTATGATGTTGGAGATATGGTTCAAGTACACTATACGAGTATGTATACCGATCTGAGTACTAAGACTGCAGACATTCAGTCTTATTCCATGTGGCGTTGTGTCGGTGTCACTGTTGATTTGTGTGAGTGAGTTTGTGTGTAATTGTGTATGATTGTTCTGATGTATCGGTTAGGTCAATAGGGATAGGTATCTTTAGGTGACATAGGGGAAGGGGAACGGTGATAGACTGCAGGGATCGTCTAAGACACGGGAGGACAGGTAGTCTGAACATGCTCGCACTGACGACGGACTCAGCGTGTGGCGTCACCGCGCTCTGTACTGCTGCCGCACGGTAAGAGAAATACTTTGAGGCATGCGGGATGCAGCAATATGGAAAGATAGGAAAAATCTGTTGTTAATAACACAACTTAAATGTTGGATGTTGTAATATTAATGCTGACTGTCTTAATTACACAATTTGTCACAGCTCTATGTTATGAGAAAATATATAACAATGCTAGTTTATGTGATGGACAGTCATGTTATAAAGTAAGTAGAACAGAACATAATGTAATTTTCTGGGCAAATTACAAGAGAGCCACACTGAGCGTGGACATTTTGCGACACTTTCTGTTTTGTTCTTCTTTAATTTATCGATATCAGGACATAACGTCTGGAAATTTGTATTGGGACCTAGCTAGTTTCTTAACAGAACCGCACAACACTGTTAGGCAACATAGTATTACACGGCTCTCACCTCTGACATTACACGAACTGATGGGCTTTCTCTTCGTTTAAATAGTCACGCCGCTTGAGGCTGTCTTCCTCTGGTCTAGGGTAACAGAGACAGAGAGACATTCTGTTACCTCATACGAGTGGACTTGGACAGATCAGACCTATTCTGCTATAATGGACATTATTTCTTTAACTTCCCAGAGTTATAGGTTTGGAAGGGCTTTTAGACTAACATATCTTAAAGCTGCCCTGCTTAGGAACATCTTGCTACGTAGTATAAATACTTGCAAATTTGGGATTTTCATGAGTGGGGAGTACACATTTTAATTAAAAAACAGTACTTGATCAACTTTTGCGTACACTGTTATTTGCAAATCAAGACAATCACAAAATAAATGTCTTCTTGAGGACTCTATGGAAGGGGTTTGGTGTTCTCAGAGATTGACGTGTATTTAAAATCAATACACATGTGGTACTGTGTGGTGAATGACAAATTATATAAATTGTTCTAAATTTCTCTTGTCAGGATTTTGTATAAAAATGGCTTTCATGTCGATCAGTTATTATTTTGGAAACATTTATTTAGAGCGGGATCAGTGTAACGCGTTATAGCAAGGATAAAGGTTGATGCACGTTGGTTCGTCAGGAACGCAACGGAATGCAGCAGAAAATTTGCGGGATTCGTGTTATTTTATGATCCAATGCACACTGGCCCAACCGGATTTGGCTCCCGCTCTTTCTGAGAGGGATGTCTGCCACACGACTTTTCCGGAAGTTTCCTCAGGTTTCCGTGTAAACGCTCGTTAGATTACGTATGTATTCGGCACCCTCAACATACTGCTTATCGTCATCACACGCACATAAACGGAAGCCAGGTACCTGCGATATGGATGGTGAATTATTAATATTGACCGTGCAAAATTATAAAGAATTATTGTGTGATGCTGCAGACACCAACTATCATAACCAGTTACGCCGTGAGAAAGCTTTCCTAGGGTCTTGTCGCATGCCTGGAAAAAGATTACTACTAATAAATTCAGCTTATTGATCCCTTTTTCGGTTATCTCTTTGTTCCCCTTTTTCTTTCTCACTTCTTCAATTGCTAACACCCTGATAGCACAGTATATACCGTCCAAGGAGCTGCAGTTTTCCTGTTCTATCCATCCATATTTGTTCACCCACTAAATTTTCCGGTCGGAATATTCTGAGCAGTGGGCGTTTAAGCTTCCGCAGAAGACCGACGGCTGCAAATTACCGTTCCGCTCGTGGTGGGCTAGTGTGAGCCAGCCTTATTAGTTAAATGTCCTTTGCTTTAGTAGATCTTCCTACCCCTTTAGTATTTCATCATAATGAAACTTTGGCTCCCTTCTTCGAGATATTCAGATTTGTATTTCAAACTAGCTGTACTGACTACATTTCAGATTTAACACGTGAAACAGGTAGGTAACTAACCCCATGGCGCAACAGCCCTATCCGGGCCAAGGCCTACTACCCAGCCGCTGATTCTCTCATCTCTGCCCACTACAGGCGTCATGAATGGGGTGCAGTACTGGAGGGTGGTACGTGGTCAGCACTCCAATCTCTTCCAGCCGGTTATGCAGTCTTCACGGCCTGGGGCCGCTACTTCTTTATTCAAGTAGCTCTTCAATTGGTCCCTCAAGGATCCCGGACCAGACCTTCCAGCGGGGAAAAATCCCATGCCGGTACGGGGATCGAACCGGGTCCCCCATGCCAAAGGCAGACGGACTACCACTGCGCTACGGGGGTGGTCGAAACAGGTAGATTTGTTATTTTAATTCTGTTAATATCTTGATATTCAAATATTCCATATTCTAATTTAAGTTCAAAGCTAAATTTTACAATTTAATAGGTTGATATATTGTTTTAACTCTCTTCAAGAACACTTAATCTTTCAATTTTCTTATATTCTGGGGCCCAAATGACCCAGCTGTCGACGGGCCCTTAAACTCCACACTCCACTCCACTTCTTATATTCAATAACCAAGCATGATAATAAAGAAGTTTAACTTCTCGTTCTCCTTGATGACATCACAGCAGACTTCCACTCGTTCCCGATTTTTGTGCCTGGTACAATACAAATATATTGAACTTGAGAAAAATTACTGGGTCGCGGTTTTGAGAGTGGATAGAGATCCCAAACTGAGCGATGTGCCATATGAAACGCCACAATCAGACTGGAAACCGACGTAGGCCATAGGGAATGGCCTGGGAAACAGTACTCCCAATGTGTCAAACCCTTCCCCTATTTTCGCTTTTTTCTTGAGCGGAGAACTGTGTCGCCTAATGTGTGTGTATGTATGTCAGGATTGCCAAGTTTTAAAACTAAAATCATTGTACCGGCCACTGCAAATTATAGATTTGGATTCACAATTATCGTACATCAAAAACCAAATGCTACAACAATGAAAATATCAGCACAACACTAATGAAAATGTAATAGTATTGATGTTTATGGTACCCACTTACAAGATTGATGACCTTAACCAGTATTAGAACTTTAGCACTTACGTTTCTCGCACTATTCATCTGAAAGTTCATCTTCAACTGTTGCAGCATTATACAAATTTGTTGTTGAGATAAACTTTAACATCATCTCGATAACTTACAGATTTTCGGACCCACCACATTCTTTCATAAGCTGAGACGACAGAATAAGTTCATTTACCGTATCTAGCGCCCATCTGTTTCTAATTTTGGTTTTTATTAAGCCCAGTTTAGAAAAAGGTCTTCCACAAGAAGTGTTTCTGTTGGGCAACGAAATCACTGACAATGATGCAAGCTCCGCCAGTTCTTTGAAATCAGTATTTCCACCGAGGTGCCATGTGTTTAACAGCACTCCAGAAATCCCAGCTTCAGGCATGTTCTTTATTTCACACGGAATATCACGTATTCTGAGTTTTCTCCATTGATTAGTTTTCTGAACAGTGCCTTCTTCATTAAGATTACCAGACCTGGACTCACTGGCGATAAGAGGATAAAGGGTAGAAAAATTAGTAGGACATGAAATAGTTGCCTTAGAGGGGTGAAGACAGGCCATGGGGCAAAAGAGGTGTCGCTATTTGTAATTAATTTTATTTCGCTGGTGTGCCAAACCAGTGAAAATGATATTTCGTGGTATAGAAATTATCGTACACCCCATAATTATCGTACGGGTTGGTTACCATGAGTACTAACATTAAAATTATCGTATGCCCCCATAATTATCGTACGGGTTGGCAACCCTGATGCATGTGCTAGTAGCTACTGCAGATAAGGAGGGGAGGAACTACTCCGTTCACACCTTCGCAGTACTCTTTCCCAGGCATATTCTAACCTGATTTTATGTTAGCTACACTTCTAGCACGTTTTACTTTCTCCAATTTTATCTAGAGGATAAAGTGTTCCTGCATTCCTCTTAAACATTCAGTATGGAGATTTTACCGAAAATACATGTCTTGGTGCGTAGGCTTTCACTGCCGGTGTCGTTATATAGAAACTGATTATCCGGGCTTGTGGGCCGTGGTCTAGTCAGGAAACTCCTTCCAGACGTCACACAGACCGGTACCTACACAAGCTCTCCAACCACCATCCCGGCCAAAAAAGGGCTGTCATAAAAACGCTAGTAGATCGTGCTAACCGCATCTGCCAACCACACTTACTCAACCTGGAACTTTCTCACATTAACAGTGCATTGCAGTCCAACGGTTACACCAGAAAGGAAGTTAAACGTGCCATACGCCCTAGAAAGAAGCCCCTGCCAACACCGGAACAAATTGACCTGAAAAAGAAGAATAAAGTATATCTGCCATTCATCAAAAGTGTCACCGATCGCATTGGGAAAGTTCTCAAAAAACACGACATCCAGGCCATCTACAAACCCACACAGCAAATACGGAACATGCTACGTTCAACAAAGGATCCAAAAGAACCACTCTCGTCTGCGGGTGTTTACCGAATTCCCTGCTCATGTGACTCTGTGTATATAGGGACCACTCAACGTACGGTAAACACACGCATTACGGAACACAAGAGGTGCTGCCGTTTTGGGACAAACTGAAAAGTTTGCAGTCGCAGAACACGTACTACTAGCGCCAGGGGAACACATTGTATGCAGGGACAGCGGTCCTATCTTCCACAGTACATTATTACACCCGTTTAAGTCGAGAAGCTATAGAGATCTACAAACATAACAACAACTTCAATAGAAAGGAAGAAACCAAACGCCTAAATAAAGCCTGGCATCCAGTATTACAAAAAGCACGCAGGAAACCTGACCGTCAACAAATACAGGACCATACGCCGCCAACAGCCTCAACATCAAGCATAGACAATAGAAGCAACAACCCAGTCCCCGCAGCAGCCGTACCAATATGCCAAGACCGGAGCAACCAAGAACTGGCTCCGCCCACCCGCGCCAAACGTAGCCCGTGAAGCCAAAAGGCTCCGTGTCACTTGGACCGCACAATGTGCTGGTCCACCCACATAAAAAATAGCGCCAACAAAGGCAGACAGCGGCTAAAGTTATGCGCCCCCATCTTCCGCAGCAAACAGCTGCAATTGAAGTCCAAACTCGTCCTGTATAAAGCTTTCATCCTGTCAGTGGTTCTATATGCGTGTGTGGCCTGGGCAAACGCCTCAAAAATCGCCCTGAAGACTATCCAAAACCTCCAAAACCTCTCCCTCCGGAAAATCCTCTCTGCTCCCATCCTAACCACTAACCAAACCCTTCACCAGGAAACCCAGATCCCATCCATTCCCGAGGCAATAACAAAAAGAGCCACTGTCGCGTGGGCGCGCATCAGGAAGCACCAAAATGACGTGATTGCCAATATTGGCAAGGGCGAGCCAAAGCATCGAAAACATGCCAGAATTAAAATGTTCTAGACATTGCATGGCTCGCCGACTGATGCGCACCCATGCAACCCAGGCCCTAGGCCACACACTCCGGAAGAGGTCTGTGCCTCGGAAACGCCACAGGAGCTGCAACCTGGCCGCACAGGAAAACCGCGGAGTGTATATAGTGTATATAACGTGTGTAAATAGTGTTTGTTATAACATGCTGGGACGCATAGTTTCGTGTGCCCAGCAAACATGTGCGAGGAGGACGCTCAATTGAAGTGCCCACTGTGCGTGTGCGTGTGTGTGTGTGTGTTGTGTGTGTGTGCGTGTATGAGGGCATATCTTATGATATGCCAGAGTGAATGCGAGAGTGCATGTGTGTAAATATATGTATATATAAAGAAGCAAGAGAAAAAACACAATGACAAAACATTAAAATAAAACCAAGAACTATACAAATGGGAACTGTTCTCGGTGACCCAAAGAGGGTCACTGTATGGGTTTCCAAAAAACCCAATGTGTTTATTGTTGTAAATATAAATAATTGTAAATAACATGTTAATTTAAGTCTGTACGCTGGGCCCCTTGTACCAGCACCAGACAAAATTTCAAATAAAAATAATCTGAATCTGAATCTCCGTGTCATCAGAGACCTCTCGGCAAGGACCCAGGGGGCTATTGCCTCCCTGTACCCCATGCTGAGGTCCGAGATGCCAGTCCGCCTAAAGCTACACCTCTTCCGGGCTCTTGTAGTCCCCCTCATGCTTTACGCTTGTGAAGTGTGGGGCATGGCTGCAGGTAGTTGGCTCCTATGGCTCCAAAGGGTTCAGAACAGAGGACTCCAGTCCATCTTCTCTGTCCCCTTACCCTTCCCCGTAAGACTACTTCACGAAGCCTCATCTCTTCCATACGTGGAGGATGAAATTATGCGCCGGGCAGCAAAATTGTACGCCAAATTACCCAACCACCAAAGCGCCCTAGTTAGGTCTCTAGGGGACTACGACCCCTCAACACGCCGCTTCAAGGCGTATAGGGTTCCCCGCATGGCTTGCGGGCACGCCCCATAACCAAGGAGAACATCCACCAGCAGCTAAAGCTGAACTCCTAAGATCCCTACAGAGAGTGATCCTCTCCAACATTTCTTCCCCAATCAAAATTCAAAATTCACAAAACACCAATTTAAAAATTTGAAATTTAAAAACTATTTATTACACGTGAGAATGCAGAAATTGTTGCATCCTGCAGGACAGCTGTCAAGGGGCTTTAAAGCTCCCTTCTAACCCTCACCAACGTAAAAAGAGCAAGTCACCCTACAAAAACCCATATCCTTAATTCCCTACCTGCGGTTAGCTCCAACAGGGGTAGGCACGCAGCAAAAGTCGTCGGGCTGAACCTCAGTCTGCCAGTAGCTCGTCGTCGTCGCTCCGTGTCAGTCACCGCCGAGACTACCAGAGTGTTAAGGCAACGCCACTGAGGATGTTCGACAAGCTTCGGACGAAACGTCTGGAAGGAGTTTCCTGACTAGACCACGGTTCACAAGCCCGGATAATCAGTTTCTATATTACATGTCTTGATATTCCCTCAGTAAAAAAAGCAGTTTTAAAAAAAAGTCTGTTCGCTCACGCGCGTGCGAGAGAGAGAGAGAGTGTGTTTGTGTGTGTGTGTGTGTGTGTGTGTGTGTGTGTGTGTGTGTGTGTGTGTGTAAGTGTGCGTGTGGGTGCGCGTGATATTTAAGACAAATGAAATGTGCATCTTGAATTTTTTAAGCATAGCCAGTGGAGTCTTCTTCATTCTGAAGATTGTATGATTGGTAAACCGTAAGAAACAGACAAAATCTTATTGTACACAAACATGTAGATCTCGTTAAAGACTTATGTACATAAACATTTTTGTGGCGTTAACTATTTTCGAAATATTATTTGCTACTGATTTGAATTTTCAAACAAGCTACCTTTTTCGGGTGGTAATTAGCTATTCATTTTTTTTTCTCGTGGTAATGCAGGACCCTCTGGATTAACGGACCTGACTCTGCCATCTAAGTTGTACAAAAATGGCGTCGGCTGGTGGGGGTGATTTCTGAGGTGTTTCCACACGCTATCCTTCGTATTATTTTCTATGCCTTTGAATTATTGTCTCTTATAACAATTCCTATGTAAGTTTGTCTTCATATTAGCAAAGCGAGTATTTAAAAACTTTTGTTTGGGCAGTATAGGGAACGGGAATAAATCTAATAATGTGTTGACTGTGCCGTGTGCTATCCACGTGTTCATGTTTATTGTGTTTCATCTAAGGCTATGGCTACGTTAGCCGTATAGTGTGGTTAATTTATATGTTTGCAAATACAATTTGTGTCACGATTACAGTGGTGAGAGGTTGTTGAAGAAAATCTGTTCCAGTAGTGTATGCTATTGTACTCATACCTCAACCTAACCTCAAACATCACAATGGACCGTAACTGCTGCATTCCCGGATGCAAATTAAAAATCAGAAACTTTCAGTTAAAACAAGAGGTAAATTGAAACGTAACGCTTGTAAATTCTATTTAATTACTATAAATTGCAGCGTTATGTGTGTTGCCGGTGTGTATATAACATGGTGAATAGTGAAAGACATATTTCGAGACGCCGCTCTCCTACAGTTTTACCCATGTAAGTAGTATGCTGCTTGTATTTATACATTATCTTTTGTCTTTGTAATTTAAATGTGTAGCTGTAGTTTAGAAGAAATGTGTTATGTTGCTGTAAAACCGTAGACTATAGCAAAGTTGGGAAAATGTTTACAAAATCGGCCGCTTGAGAAAACGAATGAAACATAGTGCAATGGATGCAGTTTTTATTGCTGATTACGATTTTGTAAGTTTTATTGTGCGCTCAAGCTTCGTTTTTTATTTATGAGCAAATTTCGTACGTGCGATGCAGTGGTTTTATTTCGCTTATGCGGCGGATATTTAGCTAATAAATGTGTACAAACGAGTATAATATATACTAGAATGACTGATTAATGCATTTACGTTGAAATGATTGCATAAACACTGCCCAAATTGTAAATATTTCGATAACACAGGACCCTGTCACCCCACTCATATACATACACTAACCTAACCTAACACGGGCAAAATTTCGATAACATAGGACCCTGTTACTACACTCATATACATACACTAAACCTAACCTAACACAGGAAAAACGAAAACGAAGCTTGACCGGCAAATAAAACTTCAAAAACCGTAATCAGCAATAACAATTTCAACGTAAATACGTTAATCAATAATTCTAGCACATATTATACTCGTTTATAAACATTTATTTGCTAAATATCCGCCGCATACGCGAAATAAAGCCACTACATAGCACATACAAAGTTTGCTCACAAATAAAAAACGAAGCTTAAGCGCATAATAAGACTTTCAAAATCGTAATTAGCAATAAAAACTGCATCCATTGCACTATGTTTCATTCGTTTTATCGAGCGGCCGATTTTATAAATAATTATCCAAAGTTGCTTTACAATGCTGATTTAAGGTTACGTATTTCATATATGTATTTCATTTACGCTGCTGTTTTACGGTTATTATTTTTAATATTTCATCTGCTTTTGTGGATTCCCCCTGTAAAATAAAGTGTCATGAAGTGCTGAGTAATATGTTGTTGCAAACTGAGTAATCAAAAGTTTTCAGTAATAGTAAAAGCAAATTTCCACCCTAAAGCTTTTGAATTTAGTAGGTAGCTAATTATTCTATATTTGTATATCAGTCATCCAGTATAGTATGTTTGTGTAGGTATATAACATTATGTAGGTTGTACAAGTGTGACAAACAGTGTAAACAATGATTAATAATTGAGTCAACTCAATGTCAACACTTCTGTTTTATTTAAATAACATGCTGCTTGTAGTTTTGTCTATCTTCTTTGTAATTTGAGTGTGTAATGCAGTTACATAATGGCATGTAAACCTATAGATTGCATGAATGATATTTAAGGTTATATATTTCATTGCCCATGGGTTATCGTTTAATATTAAATGTCATCCTTTTTTGTTTACTTGAGGTTATGTTTAAGACAGTGTTTTTGTGTTTAACACAGCCCATATTCACAAAATAGGCGTGTTATTACACAACATTTTTATTTTACTGCTTTGAAATCGTAGCCTGTAGACGAGTTGTTTATAAGTAGTTCCCACCACAGAGGCCGCCATCTTGAATCACAGTGTCAGGTCCGGTATTTAGGAGGTCCTGGGTAATGCAAAGAGAATTTCAAATACACCACATACTTACCAACATTTTAAAAATCTGATTAACGCTTTGGCCTACTGTATTTTTCTTAAACCTATCATGAAATGGTAAATGTGCTATGAACGTTTGTCCCAATTTTCAAGTAGACAAAGGATGTCTTTGTAAGAATAGTTTCTAGAAGAATAAATAGAGAAAGTAATAAGAAAGCAATGCATACGATTTTTTTCTTTTCTTTCTTTCCTTCTTTTTCTATCTTTCCTTCCGTCCTTCCTCTCTCCATCCATCCCTCCCTTCCTTCTTTCCTTCTTTCCTTCTTTCCTTCTTTCCTTCTTTCCGTCTTTCCGTCTTTCCTTCCTTCCTTCCTTCCTTCCTTCCTGCCTTCCTCCCTCCCTCCCTCCCTCCCTTCCTTCCTTCCTTCCTTCCTTCCTTCCTTCCTTCCGTCCGTCCGTCCGTCCTTCCTTCCTTCCTTCCTTCCTTCCTTCCTTCCTTCCTCCCTCCCTCACTTCCTTCGTTCCGTCCTTCCTCTCTCCATCCCTCCCTTCTTTCTTTCTTTCTCTCTTCCTTTTTTCCTTCCTTCCGTCCTTCCTCTCTTCATCCCTCCCTCCCTTCTTTCTTTCTTTCTTTCTTTCTTTCTTTCTTTCTTTCTTTCTTTCTTTCTTTCTTTCTTCCTTCCTTCCTTCCTTCCGTCCTTTCTTTCTTTCTTTCTTTCTTTCTTTCTTTCTTTCTTTCTTTCTTTCTTTCTTTCTTTCTTTCTTTCTTTCTTTCTTTCTTTCTTTCTTTCTTTCTTTCTTTCTTTCTTTCTTTCTTTCTTTCTTTCTTTCTTTCTTTCTTTCTTTCTTTCTGTCTTTGTTTCTTTCTTTGTTTCTTTCTTTCTTTGTTTCTTTCTGTCTTTCTTTCTTTCTTTCTTTTCCGGTTGCTGCACATACCCCAAGGTAGAGAAGCTCATTGTGCGGCGACGGCACCTGACGAGACTTTGGCGGTGTACCTGACAGCCTGGATACAAAATGCTAGCAAAAGAGCTACGCAGTGTCATTCGGCAACAAATTAAAATTAACAAAATTGAATAGATGGAAAGTTAAATGTTGAGTACAACCCATGCAGAACCTTCTTTATGGAAATTACTAAAGACATTCAAGGCCTCCACGAGCGTCAACTCCGCAACTGAGGCGCTGCACATTCAACTGCACTCCTCAGAGGAGAAAGCCGAGGTCCTCTTTGACTGTCTCCAAGACAGATTCACCGAAAACTCACGGACCAACCCTGACCTAGAGCGGGAGGTCCAGACATGGACAGCCTTGGGTGCCGCAGAAGCAAGAACAACTACCCCTTATAATGCCACAGGAAGTGTACAAGCTCATTAGGAAATTGGATATAAGGAAAGCTGCCGGCACGGACATGGTGACTAATGAGGAACTTAAGCATCTCCGAGAAAAGCCCTGGAGTGCAACTCACTAAGATATTTAACGACTGCTTCCAGCAAGGTTATTATGCTACCAAAGCAAGGGAAAAACATCAGGCAACGTCAGAATTGCAACTCCATTAGTCTCTTGTGTACTATTGGTAAATTGCTAGAAATACTTATACCTTGTCGACTTCAAAAGCAAGTTTCGGAACTACATGAACTTTCAGATTCCCAATTTTTAGAAAAGGACATTCCACTAATTTGCAGGTTCTAAGACTGGCTGACGACAGCGCTGAACAATTTATCAATGCGGCTTCAAAGCTGCCGTTATTTCTGGACGTAGTGGCCGCTTTCGATCGATACTACGGCCCCATTTATAAACTGCACCGCAACTTTCCCGGCCTTCAAAATTATTTGATCTTGCTGCACAATTTTCTAGAAAATCGACGCTTCTACGTCCAAGTGGACCACTCCTCCCCCCGGGAGAGAGTAATGTGGGCTAGCGTCCCTGAGGGGGCAACCATGTCACGCTTCTTGTTCACACTTTTCACGAATGATTTCCCAGTGGACGTCAGATGCAAGGTCACCATTTATGCTGATGACACTGCAACAACCACCACAAAAATCCTCATTTCGGGCTTGCAGAAATAAAGCGGTATGTAAACCACTTCCTCTCATGGATCCATTATTGGAAAATCAAAATTAACCCCAACAAATGCCAGCTCATCCATTTTTCAAAGCGACATCACACTTTTGTAATGGGCTTAACGGTCGGTGGTCAAATATTGCACTACCCTCGGCAAGATAAATACCTAGGCGTCACCATGGACGGTACAAAGTGCTGGTCCGCCCATATAAAAATACCCCCAACAAAGGCAGACAGTGACTAAGCTATGCGCCCCCATCTTCTGCAGCAAACAGTTAAAACTAACACTCAAGGTAGAGGGTAGAAGGACATCCGCGGAGGGGTACTTCGGCACTTTGACATCAGAGATCTGCTGTGACTATGCCCTGAAGGAGCGCCCCCGTGTGGGGAGACGCGAGAGGAGACAGAGGGCGGCCAGACCACAGGAGAGCAGGTACAGCAGAGGGCAGGATCCCTTCATTTTCCCAGTTAGAAACTCCCTGGCATCACCCAGTACACCAGCCCCACCGGTTCGTCATCTGTAGGAGCTCTTAACGAGTCTCAAGGACCTCAGTGTGGACACGATCCAAAACCCGGCTACCGTGACGGGACGGAGTCACTCAGAGCATTTCATCCCACCATGCTACACCCGAACGCCTACTGACACTTTGATAATGAAAGAGACTAAACGGATGAAAGGATGAACGAAAGAGTAGTGAAGTGAAATGGAGGGAGAGGAAAGGAGGATGGAGCAATTGGTGGAATGATGGTGGGGGAAACCGAAGAACCCGGAGAAAACCCACCCCTGTGCCGGTGTGTCCACCACACATCGCACATACGGACGCCTGGGATGAAACTCTGATTGCTTTGGTGAGAGTCAAGCGGTCTAACCGCTCGGCCACGGCGCGGCCTAAACCCACACTTGTGTTGCACAAATCCTTCAATCTTTAGGTGGTGCTGTGCGCTTGTGTGGCCTGGACCAACGCCTTCAAAACAGAGATTCGGAAGGGTCTATTTAACCAATGTTAAATTTGCTATATTCATGTTCCTTTTTCTCATAAATCATATGGAGTATAGAGTTGAAACTATTGCTACTTAATATTGAATATGTTGTTATGATTTTAACAGAAGCGTTTGTCTCTAATCTATTTTGTTTATAAGAAATATTTTTTTTAAAAACAAGACACTTAAAAATTGAAATATGTAATACTTTTTTTTATTGTAGGAACAAAATAAGATTACAATGTATCTTTTATAGGAGAGGAGGAAGAGGTACATTTATAGTTTTTAAGAAATTAGTGATAAAGTAGAATGTAATTTCACTTGCTAAACCTGCGCACTTCTTCACAGATATAAACCCTGCCATTTTCTGCAACACTCGCCTAGTACATCTTATATTCATTAATTCATAGTGAAAATCAACACTTTCATTTACTAACATTTCTTCATTAAATTCTAGTACAGGTTTTGTCTTTTCATGCGATGAACTATGTACATCTGTATTATTTGCATTTAGGTTAGGGCTATCAAATGTATTTGTTTCTGTTATTTCTTTCTGCTTACTGACATTTTTCCGTTTCTTGAATAATCCCGTACTTCAAGGCATTTGAAATATTAATCTATAAACAAAGGGATAAGCAAGACTCACTTTTCACTACAAAATACAAAAATTGCAAGACAAAGCGACAACGTGCTACTAACAAAGAAATATGAATAACTGACAGCCATGGACCAACGCAGAAATTGCCCAAAGAGGAATAAACATCCTTAAACATATGAAAAGTTTCACTTCAGTATCTCTCATAGGAAAAGAAAGATCTGGATGTTTGAATGTTACACTTTCTAAGTCTCTTTGCTGTCATTTTGATAGTTTTGGACTGTTACAATAGGTGCTAAAAACTAAAAATTATCTGCTCTAATATATTGTAAATGTAAATGATATATCATTTTAAGCGTTAAAATCTGGAGTACAAGAAGAAATAAAAATCTAAATTTTGAAAAGTTGACTATTTATGATCCCACATAATGGCTTCATTGCCAGATGCAAGGCACTAGAAAACAACAACTATTTATGATCATTCTGAACCCCCTTAAACAACTCCCAACCTTCCAAAACCTCTCTCTCCGTAAAGTCCTCTCTGCTCGCTTCCTCAACAACCAACCGCATCCTACACCAAGAAACCTAACTCATATCCACCCTAGAGGTGGTGATCAAAAGAGCCTCCGCTGCATGGACGCGCATTAAATATCACAAAAACTCAGTGATCTCCAACATTGGTAAAGGCGAGCCAAAAAATAGAAAGCACGTCCGTAATAAATTTCTTTCTAGATCAGGCACGGCTCGCCAAACACGCGCGCCCATTTACCCCGGTCCTAGGCCACTAACATTACAGCAGAGGCCGCCACCACGGGAACTTCAGAAGCTACAGCCTGTCACACAGGATAACAGCGAAAACTGTAAATAGTGTTTATAGTGTAGTGATTTACTGTAAATAGTGTAGTCATATAGTGCAAATAGTGCAATGCGTGTGTGTGTGTGTGTCCGTATGCTTGTGAGGGACGTACCGCGTATGCCCAAATGTGAGTGCGTGTGTGTGTGTAAATGTATATTTAAAAATAACAGTTACAAGTGGAAAACAATCAAAACTACCGTATGGGTTTTTGTTCAAACCACAAAGATAATATAATGCAAATAGAATTAACTATATATAAATGATAATTGTAACCTGTAAGTTGAGCGTATTGTACGGCACCAGGCCAAAACTATTTTAATAAAGAAAACTGAAACTGAAAAAAAGAAAACAACTGAAATTCCACACCATTCCCTGAAGATGAGAGCGACGTTAGCTCTTGAAAGCTAGGAAACTTTTCCAGAATTCACCTGGCTGACAGCCCGAGAAGTGTTATATATAGTTTCTCTAGTATTCTCCCGGCAGTAGCGTTGAAGTGTAACGTGCCAGTGGGGACTCGCTGCACGTAGAGAATTCTGCTTCACAGTCCCCATAGGTTTCTCCAAGTCGCTGAGCCGCTATATACTGTGTCTCATTTGTGTGGTCATCCCAAAGTTCAGAAGGCCTGCAAGAAACACGGTGTGTAACTTACAAATATGCATAACACAAAATTATTCAGACACTAGTTTATGAAGAAATACACATAGAATCAATTACTTCAGCCGAAGTTCAAAGAAAACTGCCCGCTGCGGTTCTTCCTGATGGATCTTTAATTTCATCAAGCAATAGATAAACTAATCTTCAAGAGCAGCACGGTGGCCAAAACAATAACAGCTCACCTGAGAATTAAGTGGAATATCTCGTGCATCAGATCATCCTCTTCCCAGTGGAAAGGGGAATGGGCAGCTTCGCATATGGTCCTCAAAAGACAAGCACTTCCATTGAAACCAGCTTGGTCTAGAAGCTCTTCTAGTGGTTGGTATAGGTTTGCCTTCCTCCGTCGTCTTCTTGACACTTCTGGTAAAGAACTCAGTTCCGATGAGTTGCTTGGCAATACAAAATTCAACTGTAAACCAACTGATATTCCCAGCGTCCTGTTTGGAACTTCTATAGGGGTTGATACCGCGAGCACCAACTGCAGGAAAACAAAATTCTACATTAATTTCTGAAACATTGTCGTGTAAAGAAAATAAGGGCTAGTGGTCATTTTTATTGTTGTGAAAATCTTAGCAGCTTTTGTAAAATACATGTTTAGTGAAACTTATTACTTGTTGCTTTAGGCAAATAAAGAACAATATTTCATGTATGTGATTATTCTATTTTAATAAATATTTAAGAGTACTAGATACAAAAGTAGAGGTTTAGTAACGAGAGCCTCAGTTTAGAACTCGACCGAAAGGCCGCGAGCTACAAATCGTAATTTCGTATCACATTTACAATTTTATTTATGTTAAAAGTATTTTAGTATATGTTGTGTATCTAACGAAATGTATTTGTTGGGGAAACGATATGTGAGTTTTGGATAAAAAAACTGATGTTTTGTACTCACATGACTTTCTCTACTCTTGTACTAACTATTATTAGAAATTCTTATTCCTCTGTCTTCTTCGTGTTAGTTGAGATAAAAATTTGCAGAAATTATCTTATTGCTTATTTTCTTGTAGGTACAAGGGGAATATTAGTATACAGTAGGCTTCCAGCGATGGTAAAATGTTTTTAAAGCTTTCAAATTCCGTTCTCTTTGCACAGTTAACATAAAAAAGTGAATAGCGATGCTCCATTTGACAGAAGTATAAGATCTCCAAAACTTACACAAATATCAAGGAATATCTCCGAAATGGTTCACTCTAAAGAAAAATTTATTCAGCCATAAATTGTGTGTTTTGGCAACATCTGCATTTGTGTATCTCTTACGGTTTACCAGTTATGCAAAAGTCACCCAGAGTAAATAGGATTTCGTGGGCTATAGCCAGAAAATTCAAGATATATGTTTAATTTGTGATAAAAAATATCTCAAACACATGTCATTTTAATAAAAATCGTTAGAGCCATTTCCAAGAAACTAAAAATTTTCGAAACATTTTCCATGTAAGGGTAGTTTAAGGTGGAGGAATTTTCTTCAAAATCTTCGTGTCGCATCCTTAAAAAACATTAAACTTAAGTACCAAATTTGGTTTTTAATAGACTTTTCGTTTTTGAGTTATGCTCTCCACAGACTGACACACACACACACACACACACACACACACACACACACACACACACACACACACACACACACACACGGACATTTTTCTATAACTGCTTTTTTATTCAGGGAACCTCAAAAGATACATCTCCGGTGAAATCTCGACATCGAATTTTTGGGTGGAATACAATACTTCCTCTATTAAACGTAGTAGAGAAAGTAAAAAGACACGATATATTAACAAACATTGTTGTTAGTATATACTGCAATTTTGGATGCTAGTTTCGTGTGAATTTAAAGTAAAATGAGCGAAGAGGGTGATTTTTGCTGTACATCAGGAAAAATGTTAAAAGCAGTTCGAGATGCAACTATTAATATACTTTCAGAAAGGTGAAGAAAAGTTTAAGTATGTAGTTAAATTACAGGCAAACTTCTTACTTCAGATAATAGTGAAAATGTGCCTCCAATAAGTATTACAAATTGTATGTTACAATAACTATCAATTGGATGAGAAAGTTTTTGTTTTAATTCATACTATTATCAAGAAAAATAAGAAGTAGATGATCATAATTAAACTATATTTTACGTTTTGTTGAAACGGTATTTTATGTAGTGACAGTTGTTTTGTTAGAATACAAAGTATACCTTTTTTGTCTAGAAACTACAAACTAAGGCATCACTGATAAGCGGTAGATAAGGTATACATATGTATATAATAGGAGCTTTATACTGTCCACATTCTTTCATTGGAGAGCCATTACCTTTCTACTTTTTTAGATGTAACCATTAAATAAATCTTGGAAGAGGTTAAGAACATAGTTAAAAATAGTTTTACTTATGCTCACCTAAGCTAGTGAGGAGTGTGAATCTTATCTATGGGATAAGAAAATACTGGAAATAACATACACAAAGCACTCCAAAAATGGAACTATAAAAGTATTGAAAAATAGTAGGTAAGGGCTATACACTTCCACCCAGAGACGTGCTAATTTTCACAAATTAATTAAAAACTAGTATTTACAAGGAAATATCACGACAACGCCCATCTTGAAATTTGGGTTACAGAAGCTAGTTCACACAAGAAGTCGCCGTCCAGGAAAGAAGTTGTTAGTTTTAATTAAAAGAATGTGGAATCGAGTGCCAAATTGAAATACCAGTGTTTTTAAGTTTAACTGATTAACTCACTGGTTTGTACAAGCCTGAATGCAAGCAGAGGGTCTGAGTCTCTCATTCTGAAGGTTCCTGATTCGATTACTATCGGGCTGGACATACTGAGATTTAGACTGTCTCTGGATCTGGTGGTTGGCATGCTAACCTTCAACCTGCATGGGTAGTCGGCTGGAGGATGGGAATTCCTGGTTTAGTCAAGATTATTCCTTCCCATAGTTCGGAAATGTAAATTATATTGTGAATCTGGTTTTATTTTAATGTACGATCTCACACACACACACACACACACACACACACACACACACACACACACACACACACACACACACAAAAGAATCCCAAAACAAACCTGAGAGAGAGAGAGAGGGGGAGAGAGAGAGGGAGAGAGAGGGAGAGAGAGAACAAGATTACAGAAATGCGCGACATATTTGTATGGCTCTGCTACATTTCCAGGAGAAATGTTAATTTCACGGCATACTCTGTCGTTATTACCGAGCGAAATGGCTCCGCGGTGAGGCTAGCATTTGGGAGGTCACGGGTTCGTTTCCTGGGACAGACCTTCCTGACCCATGGGAGTTTTCCGGTTGCTAGGCGAATTCTAGGAAGGATATTTACATCCCTCGAATTCCCTGTCAGTCCATTTCACCTCACTTCTTAATTCGTTTCACCTTTTATCTGTTTGATTGCTTCAGGGTTCTACGTGTGGACGGGAGTTTCGGCGTGTATGACAGGTGCTTGTTCTCTGTAAATTCTCGTCCTACGTCTCGGGGAAGTCTCTGAGTCTCGCCCCCGTCCCCAAAGTACCTAGAGCCCGCAAAGGGGTGGAGGGCCGCAGTACTAGCCGCCACCGGGGAGTTCAAATCTGTAGCAATTAGGGGATCCTACCCTCAGCTGTCATCTCTCTTGAGGTCCGACCACCTTTCGTATCGTCTCACCTTACCCCTCCCCCCCCCCTCCCTGAGACGCCCCGGCAGGGCATAGGCACAGAAGATCTTGTATAGCTCGTGGCCATTAGCCCCCCTCTCCAAATCTTGTCTATCCTATCTGTCATTAATGAGGTATTCGGATTTTGATTTCTGTATACTACAGCTAAACTAAATATTTTTAACACGTTCTCATCGCAATTGCATTGCACATTACATTTCGGCGTGAACGATTGGCTCTAACATAACTGCCAAGGTGCCAAGGAGACAAAAAAGGTTCTGAGTACAACTAGGTCATAGCCCTCTTTAACAGAAGGCCATGACGAATGAGAATTAGCAACATCAGGGTCTCTGTAGTGCAGTTCCGCCGTTTCTTTGTATTAATTATTATGACGGCTTGACGTGTTTCTCCTTAATGCAGTTAAATATTTGGATTTCTTACGTGCTAGTGGCAGGAATGTGCTTAAACTATGTTTGTCTGCTGACTGTATAAGCAATTACGAGTAGGTAAACCTCTGAAGGTTACATACTGTATGGACTCCCAGCAGAGTTTAAGCTAGAAAATGAAACAATGTCGCAAAAATGCACAAAGCAAAATTAACATTTGTGCAAAATATCATACGCTTGTGCAAAATATCATACGCTTGTGCAAAATTCTCTTAGTAAAGAAAGTTATAAATTATACTGTCATTGAAGGTTATAAAACTGAAATATATGTATATTGAACTGAAGCTAACAGTAATCTCCTAGATGAAATTTAGTATTTTTTAAATTAACTTTTACACATTTAGGATCGCGCATTGCATATTATATTTGCACTACTACTTGCTTTCTCTATTTCCTTAAAACAATTTATCAATTACTTCCTAAAAAGCACACACACACACACACACACACACACACACACACACACACACACACACACACACACACACAGTGTACATCTGACAAGGTGAATGAACCATGTAGACCAAAACAGAAATGAACTCCACTAGCTGGGAGCTGGGAGGGAAACGACATGTCGTTTGTTTCTGTGACAGATTGTTGTCGCATTTTTGCAGATGCTGTTTTGAAGTTCTTCGACCTTGAGTAGCAAAAAGGGACAAAAGCGACTCTACCTTAAACCCTGATCCCCAGTACGTCGTGCAGATAATACTTTGGTGCTATTTAACATTTTAATGAAAAGGATATGCTTCTTGATGAGAGACTAGCTGCCCGCCTGATGTTGCACAGTTGGCTTTTTAAACTCTAAACGCGACTTAATTAACTTTATTTAACTGCTCTCCCTTTCTTTATGAAGCTACTGTACAGCGACATAAAACATTGTTATGATGAATCCTCCACTTAACTCCTTATAGATGCAACCTTATACAATCCCACCTATTCCTAATAATGAGTTAAACGTTGCTTGATATACACAATAGCATCTGAAAGATCGGTGGAATGTCCAGTTGCTTAATCTCCCCCCGACAGTCTTCCAGGTTCCAGCTGCACTCTATCAAAACTACGCTTCGGTAGATTAGGCACACTACATAAATGACGCAGCAAATGGTAGGAATACCTGTAGTATTGGTAGCTTTGGTAGGGAAAGAAACATAATACAAAATACAACGAATTAAGAAATTTAATGAGAAATCCAAACATAATGATCACCAAAAACTGTAATCATGAGTTTGGGTACAGTAACCAAAATAAAAATTGCAGGTACTTTTCGTGACCACTATCAGTGTCTTCGATCTGAACTGTAGTATACTCAGTGGCGCCTCCAAATGTGTTTGAGGACACTAATGTTCCATAGGTTAAGCGGCTCTTATATAGCTTCTCTCAGTTTCGAGAAGGTTCAAAGTTCAACCGTTTCTGTTTCCAGAGGAATCTAGTAAAACACGATCAAAAAACGTAAACAAAGCGATCGATATGAGATAACGCACAATAGGTATGCAACGTATAGGTAACATGGGTAGTTTCTTAACTGACCAACTCTAGCAGGAAAACTATCGTTGTTTACACTTGCTTATGGCAGTCTACAGTACTCTACGGTAGTTTTACAATTCTATGCGGGACCATTCCATTGGAACGGTCGAGTAACTTATTAGGTAATTACAGCAGGCACACTAGTTATTTAATAACATAAAAAGTACAAGCTTTCACATAATGCAGAAACAGTCAACATATACATACAACGGAGAAGATGTGTAGCTAGTGAATATGAAGCTTTCTCACGCCAAACCACCAAGTTAACTTCTTCGAAAAAGACATAGCTATAGTCTGTGGCCATCCAGAAAAAAATCTATGTTGTATAACGGCTGATGATGATGATGACGATGATGAAGACGACGACGACGACGACGATGATGATGATGATGATGATGATGATGATGTAGGTTTAAAGACATTCAACTACATCCAGATCAGCGCCCGTATAAAATGGACCATAATAAAAACCAGAGATGAATTTCAATATAAAATAAGAATACTAGCAAAAGCAAAAATATAAATATACGAACAAATGAGGCTTCTTTTCTTTTCTGATTACCCTAGGCACTTAAACCCTGAAACAACCAGTCAGGCGAAAGGTGAAGTGAAATTGAGGCACAGGAAATTCAGGGGATGGAATTCACATTCCAAGCATTCGCCTAGCCTTCCGGGAAAACCCCCGAAAAAGCATATGAGTGAAAAGATCGGTCACGTGGATGGAACTCACGACCTTCCAAATGCAAGACACACGTGCTAGTGTTATAAAAGGCAATATCAGTACTTTGTAAGAACTTGGCGAAAATCTGCCCGAGTTTTCAAGAGAATGAACGCAATTTTGTTTCTCTTAGGACGCCATGAACTCTCAGCATAATTCCTGAAGAAACTTGGAAACTGACAATGTTTGTACTTTATTCTTCTATAGTTATTTTAAGCAAAACATGCTTTCGTATCTTGACGTCACAAGAGGGCCCTCAGAATAGCTGTGAATAGTTAACAATGGTAAAATTCGTGTTGGATTTTTAAATAATTAGTAGTTAGCATTAATTTTAATGGGATCCCCAAAATATGGATTAGATTACCTGCAAAGAGTTTTGTGCTTCAAAATTCTATGGTAGATGTGAATTATGGATTTTCAAGAGCGGAGGGGACATCAAGGTTATTAAAAAGTCTTCTAAAATGGAAGCAAATATAAATTCACGGTGAAAGTTTGATGAATACTGTAAGAGAAAATACACTGTACTCTTAAATGTAGATACTTCAAAATGATAATTTTCATTGGAGTAACATAGAGGATTTATTAAGACTGTCCAGATGCAAGTACACCTACTTCTGGAGCAACATTCAGAATATTAAAACGGCGTATAATTTTCATTAACGCCTGTGAATGTATTAAACACATCAAGTGTCATTAGGAAAAGGACTCTGCAGCTCCTTGTCGATAGCTGACGGAGCAATAAGCAACGACATTTTAGAAACGTAAACTAAAAGACAGCGAAGTTTTATACGATGTAATGGAATCATTTGTTATACTGGACTATTCAGAAATACCTCTGGTAAGACAACATCGGTAATATGGCAAATTGTCCCTTAAAAATCCAAATATACCTACTGTCATCGGATTAGACCAAGATTTTAAGTTTTCACCTGGCACTTAACCACCTTAAAATATAAATAAAACATAAGTGTTGAGCGAATTTAGAAATACGGAGTTGAAACAACATGTACATGAACCAATTCAAATACAAGAAAGTCACGAATGGTAAACATTTAAAACTACTTCCATTACTTGTTCTATAACTTTTCCATTATTATCATTTGGTTCCTATGAAAGAAGTTACACATAACTGCTCAAAAATTCTTTGTCTGTTAATACAACCTACTATGCAGAAGAAAATTATGCCTATTGCACTCTTACGTCACTTGGTTCAAATCAACCAATCATGTGCATAACAACTTCACCAATGACAGCCTTCATTCGCGAAAAATTTATCACACTTCATTATCACCTCTTCTGAATTTTATCACCTCCCTGCTTTTCTTATGTTATGATCAGGTTAAGGAATCTAGCTGCACTGTGCTACAGATCCGTAACAGTTTATTTAATTTGACGCAACACAGTCGCTATTTAAACGTAAAAAATGACTGGCTCGTTTCGGTGAAGCATCTAATACTGAATTAGATGAAATAACTTGAAGAGGGAAACCTCAGAACACAGAATACAACTGGAAATATGTTTGGAATCAGTTTAGCAAATTTTGTATTAAACGAAATTATAAATCCAATGTATGCCGATGTATGTATCCATGCTACATGTTTCTTTTGAGAGGTTAGTAATTAGAGTACAATATTTAAATATGATTTCATGGGCTACATCCTTCATTAATTCGTGAAATGGTCTTAATAAATGCAACTTGTGATAGATAAAATTCTCCAGATGGTTCTGCTGCTGGTGCACAGTAAAAGGATAGAGGAGGAACCAATTGCTCCATCCTCACCTTTCCTATCATCTTTCGCCATCATTTCATATCATTCACTTCCTCGCTCTCTTCGGGCTGATCACCCATCCTGGTTCCTCTGTATGATCAACTCCGCTTACGAAGACCACATATACTGGCTGGGAAGGCTCGGGGAGCTGACCACGTCCCACTCTCCACCACTGGACCCCGCTCATGACGCCTGTAGTGGGCACAGGTGGAGGATCCAGCGGCAAGGCCAAGGCTAAATTCAAAGGGTTGCAATGCCACAGGACAGTGTTGTCAACAGTGGTACCGCGCCGCACGTTTTAAGATTTTTATTCTTGTACCAACTTTTACAGTTTAAGTCCATGAGAATTATTACCGAGAGATTGGATATACGAAACATGTAATATAATAACGTAGTAAAATCGATAATGAACAACATGTTTACTGTATACAGTATTGCCAACCATTTCCAGTTACACTATTTTTGCAGGACATGCAGACATAATGGTCACACTTCTGTATACAGTGATATGAATACAAATTAACACACAACACACACACACACACACACACACACACACACACACACACACACACACACACACACACACACACACACACACACACACACACACACACACACATGCTAATACACGTGCGTAAATTATTATGAGAGTAAATGCAATAACTCCCAGCTTTTACAGTTCTTGGCAACCGAATAATGAACTAATTTCGTTTGATTGCAAGGTTCCAACATCGGGCCCCCTGATAAAAAGTCTGCCGACGTGTATGTACCAAATTATTTTAATGGCCATGGATTGTCATTCTGGACCATTGTGCAATTGCACATATCAAAACACTAGCGTAATTTTCCTCTATCATAACATCTTCCATAGAAATTGTGAAACAAGGATAATGCTAAGAGTGTTATTTATGGGATTCTTTTGCCACCTGAAGTCTGGAATGTGAAGACAGCAGAGGGTAAGTTAGTTTCTATTAAGCATTGCGAAAGAGGTTTGCAGGAATGTGGGCCAGATTCTTTCATTAGAAGAGTATTCCAGAAGTCGTCTTTCATTCTATTTTCCCCTCTTTGATGCTTTTGCGTTGGCGAATGATGAAAGTTGTGTATCATTTTACCAAGCAATTGCGTGACCTCCATGAAAATGCCTTCTGCATACATAGTTGTCATAATCTTTCGTTCTCAAGTCTGCGCACGAAGCTTGAGATCACAGTGCCTTGATTGCATGCTTGAAGTTGGGACTTTAGACCAACGTGTACCCCCTGCCAACCATCAAGATTGAAATGGCAATTTACTAAGTTCACTATATGTATCAAAATTAAATTATATTCATGTATTGTAACTAAACTGGCTTCAATAAAGAAAAACGATCGTCATATAGGAATTACTGATGATAGGGTATTACTCGCTGAACTGTGGGGTTTCGTTGCGTTGATTTTTATAATTTTAGCATTAAATATGCTCAGATTCGCTCCCACCTTCATACTTCCAGACTCTGTGGGGAATAAGGGATTATTCTGGTTGAAGAAAAATTCTCAACCCCAGGCAGGAATAGAACCCGGGACCTCTGGGTTGAGAAGCTGGAAAGCTGACCACTCAACCGCAGAGACGATCAAAATATTTTTGGTTATTCTTGACTTTCTCCTAAATGGCTCTATTTGTATGTAAATATTTATATTTGTATGACAAAATATAAAATATATATCTTAAATTTTGTGGAAATAGCCTGTGAAGTCATCATTCCGACTTTGTATAATTGGTAAGCTGCAAGAGATAAGCGAAATATTACTAACAGAAAATGTACAAAGATCTTGTTAAAGCACGCAATTTATGTCAAATAAAAGTTTTGCTACGTTAACCGTTTCTGAGATATTATTTGTAAATGGTTAGAATTTTAAAATGGTTATACTTTTTACTTTTCCAACTTCGTATAGTAAGTAGAAGTATTGCATTCCACCCAAAAATTCGATGTCGAAATTTCACCGGAAATGTGTTTTAAGACCCCCTGAATTAAAAAAAAAGAAAGCATTTTTAGGAAAAGGCCCGTGTGTTGTTTGATATCTGTGGACAGCATAACTCGAAAACGAAAAGGCGGTTAAAAACCAAAGTTGGTATTTAAGGTTAATATCTTTTAAGGATACGACACAAAGATTTTGAAGAAAATTTCTCCATCATAACCTTTGCATGGAAAATGTTTCGAACATTTTGGTTTTCTCGAAAATGACTAACATTGTGATTAAAATGCCCCATGTTTAAGATATTTTTATGAAAAATGAAATGTATATTTTGAATTTTATGGTGATAGCCCCTGTAATCTTGCTTACTCTGGATGACTTTTGCATAACTGGTAAACCGTAACAGATAGGTCAAGTCTTACTATACGAAAATGTAGATCTTGCTAAAACACAATTTATGTCCAAATACATTTTTTGTAGAGTGAACCATTTCGGAGATATTTCTTGTTAGTTGAGTTAATTTTGGAATACTTGAACTTTCGTCATTATTAATTTTTTTATATCTTAGCTGTGCAAGGAGAACGGAGTCTCAAAGCTTTAAAATATTTAACTATGATCATTTCTGAAAATGTTTATCTCAACTAACACGAAGAAGATTTAGGAATAAGAGTTTGTAAGAATGGTTACTACAACAGTAGAGAAAGTCATGTGAATTCAACACATCAGATTTTTTCAAGTGGGAAGTCGCTGTTTATATTTTCTGTGGTCATGCAAAGATCTTTCAAAGTGATCCTAAAAAACGATTCGCTATTTAAAAATATGACTGTCGCTTTTATTCTTATAAGTGTGTAATGGAAGTCTGCAAGTGTACTTCTGCATAAATGCAGTGTAGAGTTCTAAATGACCTCACAGCATCCATCGCTTTGCTGATCCAGACGATCGGAAGTTGGCAATTTTTGTGCTGATTTGAGCCTGGGGGAAAATGCTGTCTGTTCATTAAGAGCCGGAGAGCAAAATTCTAACCTGTCCTTACACACAACAGATTCTTCACTATACCATAGGGAATAATTTGCGTCTCTGTGAGTAGTGCACTTGTATTCAGTAATTTTCTGCCACATTTTTGGTGGGTTCTCTACTGCGAAACAGCTATTATCGTCCAGTACCTGCCATGAAACATTTATGAATCGCTGTGCCTCTTAAGTGCAGAATAAAATATAAATACTTTTCTTCAAACCGAAGTAGCTAAGGTAGAGCATACAAAATGCTTTCTAAAAGTTGCATTTTTGGAAGTATTTCCACTATTGCTGCCATAACATGAATCTACCTGCAGCTTGTACTATGGGTGGTACGTTTCGTCTTTCTTCTTCTTCTGCGCTTCAGGGACTTGGCATTTCTGCCAGTTCCATCTTCCAACAACTTATTCCTGTCCTCTTCTAGGACGTCCCACACTCTTCTTCCACGAGAATTGTGTCTTCTTATTAAAATGGGTCCTTCACTCACTCTATTCATGTGTTCTTTCCAATTCTGTATATTTTTTTCTATTTTATCTTGTAATTTACTTATGTCTAATTCCTCTCAAATTGTTCCATTTCTTATTAAATCTGATCTGGTAGATTTTTTAATTCTTCTTAAAAATCTCATTTCTGCATCCTGTATTTTGCTTTTATCTCTTTCTTTTAATATCCATGACCCGCTTCCATACATAAGCACTGGAACTGCCATAATTTTATAAAAGTTCAATTTCGCTTCATTCATTGTTTTATTATTCAAAGTTCTTGTTATAATTCCGTATATCCGCTGTAGCTTACTTACTTTGTTTTCTACATCCTTGTCTAAATCGCAGCTTACTTCACAACCCAGATATTTAAAATGTGAGTTGTTCCAGAAATTTATTCTCAATATTTGTTTTGACCTAACCGAATATATTTAAATATATTCCTTAGCCAATAAGTACATTTTGTATATGGATCGTT
The DNA here is from genome assembly GCA_030765045.1 of Tenodera sinensis. Classification (NCBI taxonomy): domain Eukaryota; kingdom Metazoa; phylum Arthropoda; class Insecta; order Mantodea; family Mantidae; genus Tenodera; species Tenodera sinensis. The sequence continues at coordinate 77,895,229 of CM060966.1, read as the reverse complement.
AGAGACTCCCTTCATTGTTCTCCATTATTCTAACATCATCTTCACAAAGAATCATATTTCAGGTTTTATTTCTATTCAATTGTATTCCTCCACTCACCTTCTTTTCCAAATCTTCATCACGTTGTGCACCTTCGATTCAAAACGTGATCGGAAAATAACTTTGCGAGTTCAGGTGTATGTAAATTTATTTTAAAGTTAGAAACTTAATAAAAACATCGGAAGCAGTATTCTTCATTGATACATTATTTATTCATTTAATTAAATTTATTTAAAACTGGAGTAGCTTATACATGAATTCTTCCAACATGTCTAATTTTTGCAGGTATTTCTAAAAGTACTTTTGAATTATTATTTCTGCCATAGTATGAATGTATTGCAATTTATACTATGGATACATTTATGACGTCATTCTGTTTCACATACACCTTGCATTCCGAACGTGATGTTCGCGAGATTAAAGCCTGTACTTGTGCAAACTCCTTTTAAATTTCATTAGTTGGTAAAATTATTGAGAGCAGTCTGAACTGCTTTACTTAAACTTTGCAACTATTTGTTCAGTTAGGTACCTGCTATTTAAGGTATGCCACCACGTTTTTAGTCTCTTTCACATTATCCTTTACTTCGTTGATTCAACTAGTCGATTGGGATTGTTTCAGAACTGCAAAACAGTCCAAATGGAAACTACATATAACTAAATGATCGGTGTGAATGCAGCATACGACATAGTGTTCATGATAAGAGATTATTTTCTCAGCTCTAAATACCAGTCTCGTCTAAAACTGCTAGTTGTGCGATGAGACTATTCTACGTAATATACAGTTGTTTGCTCGAAAACAAAGCTATTGTAGGAATTCCAGATACTGCGGTCAGGCTGGGAGAACACTGACCCCAAGAATACCACACCAAACGTTTTAGTCCCAGTGGTTTTGCAAGTGAGCATTTCGCACCCAGTGAGAATTGTGACAGGCCCAGTAGTGCATGTTGTCTATTCATAGTGGTATCGTTGTTGAAGTAGCATTCATAGCTGCAAAGAACACTTTCAAGAAAGACAAATATTTGTTGAACCCTCGCGCACCAATCAACCCTACGAGCAAAATCAAAATCATTGCCACAGAGTTGTTGGGTAATGTGAATTTTGTACGGATAGCACGCCCTTTCCTACAAAATAATAATAATAATAATAATAATAATAATAATAATAATAATAATAATAATAATAATAATAATAATAATAATAATAATAATAATAATAATAATAATAATAATAATAATAATAATAATAATAATAATAATAATAATAATAATAATAATAATAATAATAATAATAATAATAATAATAATAATGATGATGATGATGATGATAAACATAATAATGATGATCATAAGCATAATGATGATAATACATGCTTCCATGTATTTGTTACACCGCTTTACAATTTGTAATCCACAATGTTAGACAACAGCAGCACATACAGGAGTGAGTTTATTTTTTGAAAAGGTATTCTTTATTATCACGTGCTACACACGCTAGTTCAAGCTCCTCATCTCTCGTCTTCGCGAATATGCAGAAAGAAGTTTGCGCACGCCGCTGCCGCCTCTATGACGAATTTCCCCGCTCTGCAACTGTTTTAACGCATGAAGGGATATCTACATACCCCAATGCCGGATGAGATGAGCCACTGATATGTATGTGCCTATGAGCAGTATAACTAAAAAAAAAAGTTGGTTAACTTTAGAATCTTCTAAGGATGTGGTGCGAAAATGGAAGATGCTTTGAAATTCTTGATTTTCTAAAAAACGTCTCTAAAGATGTTTAAAAATTCCATGACAAAATGTATATCTTTAATTCTATGTACAACTAACGTCAAATAAAAATTTTTGTAAAGTTAAACACTTGCGATATTTTATTTTGTTATTGGTTTGCATTTTAAAATATTTTATGCTTTTTTTCAACTACAAATCTCTATTACTTTATTTTTTCGAACGGAATTTCAAAGCCATTATATATTGACCCACTTTAGCTTACTGTAGTCCTCTTATACCAACAATAAGATTTATAAATATGTAATGATTTAATTTTACTAAGAACAGTAGTCAGAAGCATAAACTTTTATATGTATAGTTTGTTGTGATTTTGAATGATTAAAGAAATTTATTAGAATGTAACACATAAAATTTATTATTTTCATGTTTCCATTGTTTCGTTTAAGTTAACCACATATAGACCTGACAGGTTATACCTAACTATTGCTTATGTAATGAAATGCAGCAGAAATGAATTTGGTGATATAAAAGGTAAACGCTGCAAGATGATTACACTGAAAGAAAACTTCGAATATAAATTATGTAATACATTAACTACAAACTTTAAGCAAATTCAACAAGACTGCAATCCTGTTTCGTTTAGCCGAAAAATAAGCTATGTTTAGCATAAATTCGGTTGACTAAACAATTTTAATATACTCTATTAAACTTAGAAACTTTTATTTGATTTCAATATCTCACTTGGCAATAGTTTAAATACCTGGATTATTTTACCTTCTTGAAGCCTTCTGAAGGCCACATTGAAAATATAAAGGACCAGAGGTTGAGATTTAAGTACGACACACAATTCTGTAGTAATTATTCTTTGGTAACACACAATTACAGAATACCAGTGATAATACTTTTTGAACCCAGTGTAAACATCCACCTTTGTCCTCCAAAGCAGAATTTTATGATTTCTATATTATTTGTACACAGTTTGAGTAGACTAGAAGCTTTAAATTGCCAGGAAACGAAAATGTACGTCATTGTTTAAAGTCAAATAAACACATAATTTTACTGCTTTTGTATTTGCTTAATTTTGAGACAGTAGAAGTTGAAAACTTAAGGATATCAACTAAGCCTATTGCTGAATTAAGTCATCAATGGTTTTGGATAAATCCATTTTATCTCAAATTTGTACAATTAGAGACTATTCATTAGCGATTTGACTGAAATCAACCATCATATGCATAACAATTTGAAATTTTAATTAATGCCAGCTTTCACTCGCGAAAAAATTACCAAATTTCATTATCACTTCCTCTGAATGCCGGCCTCTGTGGCGTGATGGTTAGTGTGTCTGCCTCACGTTCAAGAGGTTGCGAGTTCGAATCTCACTTAGTAAGTTATCCGGATAAGGTTTTTTCCGGAATCTTCCTTTATCCTGAGAAGACGTATATCGGGTAACTTAAAGCTCTGTTGACCTCCTCTGAACCTTAATTATCCCCTCCTCTGATTTTCTTATGTTATGATCAGGTTAGAGTCTAACTGCACTGTCTTACATATTTCACGCAACAAAGCCGCTAGGTTTAAATATAAAAGGATCTGATATGTTGCACTCACATGACGAGATAAACATTTATATAATTTATCTTACTGTTCGTTTTTTTGCACGTGCAACGGGAATATGGAAATACAGTAGGCTTTGGACGACAGTCAAATGTTTTAAATCTTTCAAATTCCGTTCTCTTTGCACGGTTAACATATAAAATATGAATGGCGATGTTCCATTTGACAAAAGTATAAGTTCTCCAAAACTTACACAAATAACAAGGAATATCTCCGAAATGGTTCACTCTACAAAAAATTTGTTCAGACATAAATTGTGTGTTTTAGCAAGATCTACATTATTTGTATAGTAAGATTTGGTCTATCTCTTACGGTTTACCAGTTATGCAAAAGTCATCCAGAGTATATAGAACTTCATGGGCAATAGCCAGAAAATTCAAGATATACATTTCATTTGCCATAAAAATATCTCAAACGTGGCATTTTAATCAAAATCGTTAGAGCCATTTTCAAGAAAATCAAAATTTTCAAAAATTTTTCCATGTAAAGGGTAGTTTAGAGTGGGGCCATTTTCTTCAAAATCTTCGTGTCGCACCCTTGAAAGACATTAAACTTAAATACCAACTTTGGTTTTTAACCGACTTTTCGTTTTTGAGTTATGCTGTCCACAGACACATACTGACACATAAACAAACACACACACACACACACACACACACACACACACACACACACACACACACACACGGCGCGCGCCATCGGACCTTTTTTCTAAAAATAGTTTTTTGAATTCAGGGGGCCTCAAAATATATTTCCGGTGAAATCTCGACATCAAATTTTTGGGTGGAATACAATACTTCCTCTACTTAGTAGAGAAAGTAAAAATGGCTGACTCTTCTGAGTGGCTGATGCTTCGTAAAGATCTAACGCTGAAATATATGAAATAATTCGAAGGGGGAAATCTCAGAACACAGAATACAACAGGAAATATACTTGTGATAAGTTTGACAAATTTTATATTGAAGGAAATGTTAAATGCAGGAAAGCAGGAAACCAGGAAACCAGGTCAGTAGTATTTAATCTGGTAGGTGTAGGCCTGCCAATGGACGCTGATGTATTAAAAGGTTAGATATCACAATACAGCATTTAAATAATATGTCCTAGGCTATATCATCCTTTAATTCGTGAAATATTTTTGTCACTTGAGAATTTATTGATAATTTGACAAGCACTCGTGGCATTACTTACGATAATAGCTATTGAAGCGGCACAACCTCAGTTATGTTTATGCATAATAGACAAGAATACACATTAAATATATCCTAGCTATCTTAAAGTAACTCAACTATTATTTAAGGAAGTTATTACTCTTGGAAATTAGTCAACGCAAGCAGCCGCCTATTCTGCCAAAGCGTAAATGTTCCCTGCTTGAAACAATAATAATCGGAGGTTCTTGATGCTGTGATAAAGGAACAAAAGAATACAATGACTCACCTGAAACACTGTGGTCCGAGGAAAGACTAAGCTTCGTGGTTTTCTATTCTGCATTGCCAATGAATATGGGTAAATCAGTGTTAACAGCACAAATGTCCTAGCTATGCGGACCATCCTTCTCTGTTTATTATCACAGTGACGCCTCTGATAACAGACTTACTGAACACCAAAGGAAACATGGTGCGGCAGGTATTCTAATGAAGAATAACTGTTCTCATTCACAACGCTAGTGTCCAGACGCGTTGTTTAACAAATGAATACTGGGCTGCCACTGCTACTGCTACTGGATGGCTCAGGAGGTAACGTCTGTGGCCCGCATTCGGGAGGTCGTGGGTTCGATCCCCATGATTGACCTTTCTGACCCATGATTTTGTTCGGAGGTTTCCCCTGGTCGCCAGGTGAATGTTGGGACCATATCCTCCGAATTTCCTGTCCCTCCAATTCGTTACATAAGTAATTTCATTTCACCCTTTATCCCGTTAGGTTTCTTAGAGGGTTGGAAGTGCCGGCGAGCCTCTTGGAAGCTGCACGGCAGGGGGAATAAATGCGCTCTGGAAATCTCGTCCCCCGAATTGGAAGGCGAGGCAGTAGTTTCCACCCCCTCCCCCAGTGGGATAGTACAAGCCCGAAGGGGCGAGGAAAGCTAAGCTAACCTCTGGCGGGGTGCTTTTAACTGGGCGAATGTAGGGACCGTGCCACCTGCTCTGCCGTGGCAACGTTCCGGCTGTCCTTACGATCCATTAGCCTGCAACATCCTCCCGGGGTCGGACCCAAATGACCTGTCGACCGGTCCTTAATCTTCACTCTCTGACTCCTCCCGGGAGGTACCCCGTGAGGGGCAGGGATACAAATGATCCCTTTCGTTCGGGGTGGTAAGTCCCCCTCCGCAAGTTGTAATTGAATCATCGGATCAAACAAATTAATGCTTCGGTACACAGATGTAGCTAGGAATTTTCTTATTGGTGTGCCAAAGTTAACCAATACAGGCATCATGAGGGGGATCCAGTGGTACAGAGCGGGACGTGGTCAGCGCCCCGAGCCCTCTCGGCCAGTATATGCCGTCTATGTTGCCGGAGTTGATCATACAGAGGAACCAGGATGGGTGATCAGCCCGAGGCCTGGTATGCGAACGAGGAAGGGGATGTTATGAAATTATGGCAAAAGACCATAGGAAAGGTGATGACGGAGCAATTGGTGGGGGAAACGGGAAAACCCGGAGAAAACCCGCCCCTGTGCCGGTTTGTCCACCACACATCCTACATGTGGATGCCTGGGATCGAACCCGGGTCGCTTTGGTGAGATCTAACTATTCGGCCACGGCGCTGCCATTTATTTATTTACCTATTACTTTTTTAACTGTTGTAACTGCAGATACTCTTCTGTTCTATATATAAACATGCTAAAAATGTTCTCGCGTTTCAGTACACAGTAAATGAGAAATCGTTAATGTTGTTCAGATTTGCTAGTGTATAGGAATGTTGCTGTTACTGTAACGTGATATTATTAAAATATTGTCAATTTTGAATTATTTGTTGTGTTTTTATTTTTTTAAAAAAAGTAATGAAGAAAGCTAGTAGTAAATTACACAGCTGTAAATGAAATCCTGTCATGTAACAGCTTCAATGCCTAGACATTGTAGATCTGTAAGTAGAGGTTTATGGAACGACCCAATTTCTGAATTCGCAAAAGAGAAAACGTCACTATCTTACAACCACCAAGTTTTTACTCGTCTACACTTATGTTATTCGTTCTGTACGTTATCATGGCAAAGGCATTATAATTTGTTGTTAACTGGGTATTGTTTTCTTGGTCAGGCCCATAGCTTTCAGAACACCCCTCGTAGTATAAATGTTGTGGCAACTGGAAAGACCGGCTTCTGCTCAGCACCCTTATTGGTCAATTAAGGTTTAACCGAGCGAGATGGCTCCGCGGTAACGTGTGAGGTTCGCATTCGGGAGGTTGTGGGTTCAATCCCCGCGGCCCACCTACTCCACCCATGGGCTTTATTGCTGCTTTTTCTGGGTCTCTAGACGAATGCTGAATAGGTTGCCTTCATCCCCGAATTTGCTCTCTCTCCACTTCACTTCACTACTCATTTCAATCATCCTTTCATCCGTTTGGTGTACTTCAGGGTAGAAAGTGTCAGCGTGAGTTCGATGCAGCATGGTGGGATGCCCGGCCGCCCTCTGTCTCCTCTCTCCGAGGGCACCCCTTCGGGCACAGTACAAAAGATCTCTAAGGTCGAAGTGCCGAAGTTCCCCTCCGCGTTTGTCTTCTGCTACGACTCCTGCGCAAACGTTATACGAGTACTTGACACACTGTTGCACACACTTAGAACAAAATAGAGCTTACCCATCAAATCACATATAGATATATTCGTCCGAGATGACACAATGTTGGAGGACGTTAATTAAAAAAAAAAAAAAAAAACATAGATATAGGTGTAGCGTCCTAATACAGAGCGAGCGTTCTGAAAAGAACCTATTCGAAATGGTCAAAACAACTTCTCTGGAGCGGGGCAACAGCACACAATGGACATTGTTCTGTTCGAACTATTGTTGGAAAGGCCGGCCATTAGCTGCACCTAGGCCCAGGGGCCAGGCGGGTATGCCCCAATCCCGGCGACCCTTATGTAGCTTCGCTCTGCGGTGGTAATAGCAATGATAATACAGTGTTTCACTATCCTAACACTCGTTCGCCGAGAGAATAAAAGAAACTACTTGTGTTAAACTAGACTTGTAGTCTAAACGCTATCTGTGTTCAAGTAGCTTTTCAATAGTTCCCCATTCCCCTCGTGGTCTGAGGGCGTCCTGCCTTCATTTTGAAATAACATCCTAATGGTATGTTATAATTTCGTTTGTATTTTAACTCCCGGTTTCATGTTCAACCATCATTAGGTAAACCAGTGCTATTGCATACTGTAGGTTAAAGTTGGAAAGCTAGAACGCCTTCAGGTTTACCAGAAAAAATGCGAGTCCGTTGGGAAGTTTAATGTCGTATGGTCATATTACCACGGTAGCTCAGTCAGAGCAACGGCACGTGGATGATTTGTGGTTCAAATCACGGCTATGGCATTGAAATTTCTTTCCTTTCCAAAAGTAAACATATCTGTTTAATACAATACGACCCGTTAAGATGCGTACAGATGTACCCGTTACAATACCTACTAGTAACAGTGAGCTTTTACGAATGGCAGCGTTACACTAGCTCAGTGATGTCCAACCTTGTCTCTTTAAATAGCTGTTATGTTCCACCTCCTCCTTCAGTCGGAGGGTGAAGCACACCTGTGGCATTTGGACTCACAAGCAGTTAGTATCCAATGAAGGACACAAACAGACGCTTCCATGACAGTTTCTAAGTCATACCTTGAATTTTCTGAGAATATTCTCAGAAGACCTCTACATTCGGGATTATTTGTTGCACAAATGGTACACAGTAAGATACACACAAAAGCTTACTAAGTAAAAAATGTGGATCTCGTTAAAAGATACATTATTTTCTTTTGAGCGAACCATTCCCGAGATACTCTTTATTATCTGTTTGAATTTGCCAATACTTATAATTTTCTCAAACAGAAATATGTTATTCGTGTTTTCATCTCCTGGCCTTGAAAAGGGAGCGGAATTTCAAGGGCACTGCATAACAACCAGCCCTTAAAACATTTTACTATCGCTTAAAGCCTACTATATTCCCCTTGCACCTACAAGAAAATTAGCAATAAGGTACTTTCTAAAAATGCTTACTCCCATTAAAATGAACTAGATAGGGAAATAAACATTTGCAAGAATAATTTGTATAAGAGTGAGTGTTAGCTCTACATATATTTGCGAACAGAATTTCTCCAAATTTTACTATACTAAAAGTCTGTATCGCAATAGGTTACGCGACGATCACTTGGTGTATCTTCTAAGGCTATCCACTTCTACTTTGTCACCAAATATTGATAGACTTCTTAAACGTAGGCAGTACCAAAGAGGTCACTAATGAACAGATGTTTATAGCATAAGATTTGAAAGTGATTTTGTAAGTCAAACGCAACGCACATGTAACCAAACCGCCACTGTAACACAATGCACGCCCAAGTATTAAATAGTGGCAAAGTTCGCGTATAGTAGAAAGAGGTAAATCCAACCTCCCCTCTATAGCAAACATTGGACATCTCTGCACTAGCTTTCTGGAAGGTAAAGAAGGACTACAGACACCTTTTTACTGGTGGCTAAGCATAACCGGTCTGCCCTAGGTCATGTGCTCAACATTGCTGACTCATATTTCAGAGTACCGGGTTCAATTTCCGGCACTCCCATCGTATTTTACCTTCACTATTCTAGTTCATTGCCAGGTAAGAACTTGATACTTTTATTATGCTCGGGTGTAACTTTCAAGAGGGACTGTGCACATTCTGCACAACGTTAAATTCAGCTTCGTTTTGTGTCAGAGAAAGTCTGATGTGTTACACTCACATGACTTTCTCTACTCTTGTACTGACCATTCTTACAAACTCTTATTCCTATATCTTCTTCGTGTTAGTTGAGATAAACATTTGTACAAATGATCTTATTGCTTATTTCCTTGTAGGTGCAAGGAGAATATTAGAATACAGTAGGCTTTGAGCAATAGTCAAGTCTTTTAAAGCTTTGAGATCCCGTTCTCTTTGCACACTTAACATATAAAAAAAATTAACAACGATATTCCACTTCAATTTTCTGAAACTGTCACAAATAACAAGGAATATCTCCAAAATGGTTCACTCTACAAAAAATTTATTGAGACATATTGTGTGTTTTAGCGAGATCTACATTTTTATGTAGTAAGATTTTGTCCATCTCTTACGGTTTACGAGCTATTCAAAAGCCATCTAGAGTAAATAGGACTACATAAACTATACCCAGAAACTTCAAAATATAAATTTCATTTGTCATACAAATATCTTAAACATATGGCGTTTTAATCAAAATCCTTAAAGCCATTTTCAAGAAAATCAAAATTTTCGAAAAACTTTCCATGTAAAAGGTAGTTTAGAGTAGGACTGTTTTCTTCAAAATCTTCGTGTCGCATCCTTGAAAGACAAATAAAATGTATATTTGAATTTTCTGGTCATCGACACAGAAGTACTCTTTATTATGAGCGCCTTTTATATACCTAGTATGGTAAAATGTAAGATATAGGCAGAGGCAGAGAGTATGTACAGAGGGGAGTCCACTGATCAGGCAACGGCAACGCCACCTATCCGTCAAGAACAGCAATTACAGTCCCCCAGACAGCAGCGCCAAACTCACCCATCGCCAACACTTCGAACCTGAAAGACCGGGTTGAAAGGAAGGTGAAATGAAATGAAGACACGAGAAATTCGGTGATGTACTCGTAATTATCCTTCCCAGAATTTTCCTGGTGACACAGAAAACCCTCCGAAAAAGACCCATGGGTCTGGAAGGTCGGCCGCGGGAATCGAACTCACAACTTCCCAAATGCGAGCCTCTCACGCTACCGCGGAGCCATCTCACTCGGTAAATCACAGTATTATTTATTTTTTACCTAATTTGGTATAATTGGAAAATAAATTGTAATAGGGAAGACATGCATCTTGAACAGATACTATACATATTAGTCAGTGCACGGAAATGTGGGGCAACTGTTACTCTCTATTAGCTCGCGTCTAATGTACTCTTTTAACAGCCCATTTACCATGGCCATGTATCAGGAAGTAGAGGAGCGTTTATGTCAATGCGGAGCATAAGAGCTTTGAAAGCAACTGTTAGAAAATGTAGTGTTGCCAATAGGCATAAAATATTACTTGTGAAGTAGGTTTTAAATGAAACGAAGCCACTAGCACAGAGATGGGGAAAAGGGATGACAGCAGTGCAATCGAGTATTTACCCTCTCCACTTACTGACAAAATTTGAAGGACTGGCCAGTTCTCTGAGGTAGATAGACAATAGCTAACCGCTGTGAGACAGTGGAAGGGGTTAAAAACTAGGATGTTGGGGTTCTCCCCAACTATGCCCTAGCATTATTTCTTGATCAGTTATAATCTTCGCAAAACTTAAAGGCATATGGAGGCGGGGCGTACTGCGGACTCCAGCGAATCCTACGCTTGCCCCTCCTACCAGCGCTGCCGAATGTGGTGCATGCATCTCACACAACCTTATGTACAGACCGTCTGCCGGTACACGCACTACGCTTGGCAACAGCGCTCTGCTTGAGCATTGGCCAGCGTTCACATGCCTTTAACTTTTACAAGCGGTATAGTGGAACTTGGATAATTCGAAGGTATATAATTAGAACTTGTCGTTAATTTGCAGACTTTTCTTGGTCTCTTGAACTTTGTATTAAAGCAATGTAAAAAAGCTCACATTTTGCTTAATTCGAAGCATTTGTTCAGAAATGTCAGTCGAAAATTAATCTAAACCTGGAAATATAATATGATAACTTCGTCCATGTGTTTCTGCAAAGGAGGTCTTCGCTCCCGGGTTTGTTTTGTGGGAATGCAGATCGAATGTTGTTTGTGGGGTGGACTAGCTATCCTAGCTGCCGGCCTTGAGCTTTTAACCTGCTCCCACTTCCCTTGCTTAAAATACATACACCTTTAGTTGTCGCTTGAGCTTCTTATGCTCAGTGTGTTGCAAGTCAATGTCACTGTATCTCTTAGAAAAGGGGGTGTCCAGCACAAGACTTGTGCAATAAGTCCCCATCATTCGAGAAGCTGAAAGGGGTTTGAAGAAAAAAATCTGAAGTTGCGAAAGAATACGGGATACCCCGAACACTTTGTCAACTTATCTGAAGAATATGGGGAAAATTTTAAGCAGTGCCTCGAATGAAAATGGAAAGAGTGGAAAAAGGGTGGGACAATCTTGATGGATGTGTACCTGTATTACGAAAATGTTAGACCTAAGTTTTGTAATACCAATTTTTTGATATTTCGAGGTTTTTCTTGTCCCTTCAGCTTCGAATTTTCCACTGTAGTAGATATTTTAAGTGGTTTATTACAGCGCATGCTCTGGGTTATGTACCGTTGCGGAAAGCGCAGCTTCTAGAGTTCATTTGCACGTGTTAGCAAAGAGGAGATAATTAGTGAACGGTAGGCTGAGCATCAGCTCAAGCAATGCGTGTATTCTGATGTGGTCATGGCAACAGCACTGTCCAGATTCTTGTAAGTATAATGTCAGCTGTACTCTTACCTTATTCATACAACAGAACTAAATTAACGCTATAATGTAGAATATTATGCAGTGTTTCACTAACACCTTTAAAGCCCTTCTACACTAAAATGAAACTGTTTTTATTTATGGACGGTCTTTAACTCCTGTCGCTCACAGTACTGGGCGTCAAAGACCGCTTAAGTTTGCTCAGAGACCTCTTTATTAGGCTTGAAGTTCTCTTTCCGCCTAAAATTTACACAGGATACCCTCGACTTATTTCCCTTCTGGAGGAGTTTTGTGACCGAAAAAATTCATCGTCCATGTTACCCATAGACCACGGACGACGGAGGACGACGCCCTTCTACTCTGTTGGATAACTAAAACATCGATACTGTCGCAGTCTAATATGGCACTGATGTAATTGCAGATCTGTCTTTGCTTTCTGTAATGGCAGGAGAGGAACTACTATATCCACCAGACAAACCCTTTAGTGAGTGTGAATAACATAAATACACAATGTTGTGTTATATTCACATCATTTTTTCTATCACTATCGTTTATTTCTATATCGCTTTTACAAAAAAAAATATTATTTGTTACTTATTTTCTTACCTAAGAAAAAGGGCTACAGCCATCCAGACCTCCCAGATGGGGAAAAATCTCCACGCCGGCACCGGGATCGAACCCGGGTCATCCACACCAGAGGCAGGCGTATTACCACTGCGCTGCGAAGACGGTCTCCATCTATTTTTGTACTTAATATTATTAAAAAACCTCTATTCTTCTGTATACTTAATGGAGAAAGGCATTTGTAGACATGGTCTCATAATTCATTATGGTTGTACAAGGAATATGAGAATACAAACAGCCCCTCCCCCCCCCCCCCCCCCCAAATTTATTTTCTGTTCTGCAAAATTTATTGGGTAGAGTAAATCTAGGAATGTTTACTTGATCAATATCTTCTGATTTCATCCAATGTTCACTTCATGCTATAACAACAATATGTTTCATTTCGCTTTTTAACAGTATTTCTAAACCGTTCAGTTTGTTGCTGAGTGATTGTACATTTTGGTGAAAGATGCCACAGTTGTATTCATGTTATATTGCCCATATGCTTATGCAGTTTTCCTGAAGCACATCTAGTATCTTACCGATGATTTTAGTAAAGATATATCAGACCAGCTGTTCCTATTTAAATGCAAACCATCAGTGCCTAAACAACTATTTCAAAGCGATAGTGCAATATTTAAACAGCTGGTCGCTACGGCTTTGAAATTCCATTATCTTTGCAAGTTCAGGATATAAGAAAAGCGAATAACGATTCCCATATGTGAAAAGTATGAGTATTGGGAAATTCCAATAAATAGGTAAAGAATATGCCGGAAAGGTTCACTCCACAAAAAAATGCATTTGTCATAAATTGTGTTTTAACGAGATCTACATTTTTGTGTACTAAGATTTTGTCTATCTCATACGGTCTGCAGCTATGCAAAACTCATCCGGAATGAAGCGAACTTCGGAGGACATTCCCAGAAAATTCATTGTGTTGCTACGTTTTATTTGGCATGAAAATATCTTAAACATATGGTATTTTAATAAAAATCATTAGAGGCATTTTTGAGAAAAACATTTTCGAAACATGTACCATGTAAAGGGTTGCCTGGGATGGGGCATTTTTTGATTGTTTTCGTGTCGCATCCTTGGAAGACCTTGACCAAGTGAAAATAAAATTATTATTCCCAAACCGATAAAAGTGAAACTAAACATAGCCCCAACTTTTTCGGTCATAGTAATAGGACATGGAATCATCAAATTTTATCTACATAAATATAAAGTAATTGACAACCCACTTTGTCTATATAACAATGACCAACAGTTATAAATTGTTAAATATACAAATGGGCATTGTTTGATAGAGAAAGAGACATTATTGGCTGTCATTGGTTGAAATTTTAAGTTGCTATGCACATGATCGGTTGATTTCAACTCACGTATGAGTGGAATAGTCTAGATAAAATTCGAACTGGAAGTCTGAAAGTTATAAGACAAACGCAGAACCCCCAAACTGTATAAATGGGTTAAATGGTTTAGTACAAATGATTTATAATAATAATAATAATAATAATAATAATAATAATAATAATAATAATAATAATAATAATAATAATAATAATAATAATAATAATAATAATAATAATAATAATAATAATAATAATAATAATAATAATAATAATAATAATAATAATAATAATAATAATAATAATAATAATAATAATAATAATAATAATAATAATAATAATAATAATAATAATAATAATAATAATAATAATAATAATAATAATAATAATAATAATAATAATAATAATAATAATAATAATAATAATAATAATAATAATAATAATAATAATAATAATAATAATAATCATCATCATCATCATCATCATCATAAGCAGAAGGAACAATAATAAAAATAAGTTATAGAATTCTTAAGTAGATGCACTTGATAACCTATACTTTAAATTATAAATTCAGGAAGTGTGGTATCTATTTTAAAAATCAGGCTGTGTTCTCGTCTTTATTGTAATTTCTCACAGTTTTTTTACATTTATTGATTTAGATTTTGTTAAATTTAATTTACATTGATGCACGTGTTCTTCGGTGTTTTCTGCGTATGTAGAGGACTCTGGCTCTGTTACAGCAGCCATCTGCAATCTTATTGACCTATGTCCACAGTTTTCTGTGCTTTATGATTTGGTAGATGCTGTGATTTTGTAGGTAGGAGAGAGGGCTGTGGTTATGGTTGTCTATGTGAGCGGGGCTCTAAAATTCATATTTCTGGACAAATACCTGAATAGGAGACTCAAAATGGAGACACTCGAAAGCTGTGTTTTTCCAGTGCTATTATACGGTTGTCAGACATGGGCTCTCAAAGCCAAAGAGAGAAACACTCTATAGATATGCCAAAGGAAAATGCAGAGGAAGATCCTTGGCATCTCTCTGAAAGATAGAATATCAAACACCTTGATACACGAGATGTCGTCAGCAACGGTAGACATAGCACAACAGGCTACGAAGACCAAGTGGAATTGGGGCGGCCACGTGATGAGGCTGCAGGATGACAGATGGACGGCACGGCCTACCACATGGGACCCTTATATCGGCAAGAGACTCCCAGGGAGACCAAGATGCAAATGGTCGGACTTGTTCAGAAAACAAGTAGGAAGACAGTGGGCCACCATAGCCAGAAACAGAAAGGAGTGGAAAGAACTAGAACAACAATTAAGTGACCATGTGCAATCCAATGTTTAGTGTATTATGTACGATACCCTCTTACGCGGACTAGCTCACCGCGTGAGTGTTTTAAAGCAGCTACCCCTACTTATAGGAGGTCTTTGTCCTCAATGGGACATCACAGGCTATTTTCATTAATTAATTAATTCATTCATTCATGTGGGCGGACATTCGCATAGCGTGTGTTCATGTGTTTCCTTGGCTCCGCATCTATTCACTGCGTTGGAATCGATGGAGGTACAAAGCATATGAACCGTGACCTACCAGTCCACGTGCCTGTTACAAGTGCTTCATTTTGAGACGTTCTTCTAAGTTTGGGAGAAGGTCATACACTCGTCGCCAGTTGTGTTTACGTTCCATTCCTGCTGCTACTTAGAGACAAGGTGTTAATTGATTTCCAATTCATCTCTCGCTGGAGCATCAGTTAGTTGTTTTGGCAGCATTGTTTCTTCTCAACCAGTAGCATACCACTCTGTGACGTACTTTTAGGTCGAGTGGTAATAGTCCTAATATTTCGAATTGGGCATCAGTCCGGGTGGTAGAAAATGCCCCTGTCAGTTGTACTAGGAATTTTCTCTGGCTCTTTCTCATCAGTTGCTTCGCAGATGAGAGATACATTCTATGTGCCCAGGCGCTGGCACCGTGTGCCACTATAGAACACATTAAAGTATTGTTGGATAACCTCACAGTCTGAAGATAGTGTGAGCTTTCTGCATTATATTTGCGACGTGTTCTCGGAGTAGGAGACCTTCATCTAGGGAAATACCCAGCTACTTTGCCGTTCGGGTTCCTGCAATGCGGCAGTCGCCCACCCGAAGACAAGGGTGTCTGAGGCATCCTTTTAGAAGTATGTATTTCGTTTTGGAGCAAAGAAAGTTAATTTTATGTTTCGACATTCCTGTTTGAGAAGAGTGAGGGGTCTCAGCGATTTTCTTTCCAGTTCACGCCACGAATTTCCGTAAATAATTAACATTATGTCGTCAGCATATGCAGCATGCCCGTTTATTTGTTCCTGGTCTTCCAGTTTTATGAGGATGGGTTCGAGTCCGATGTCCCAGATGATAGTTCTACACACCGATTTTTGCGGCAACCCTTTGGTTATATGTTTGGTTAGTACAGTGTATACAGTGTATTGCACTTCTCTGTTCCGGCAGTAGTCCAGGAGGCTCCGGTACAGTTTGGGCGGGTGGTGCATCTTTCGCAATTCCATGAAAAGAGCAGGCCAACATAAATTGTTGAAGGCTCCCCCTATGCCACAAGGATGCCTAGTACGTATTTTTGTGGGGCGTCTTCTACAGTGTCTATGACGTGGTTGATAGCGTCTGCATATGTCTTTCCTTTTCGAAACCCGAAATGGGTTGCAGTTAGGTCCATATTCTCCTTGGTTGACTGCAGTCTCTTGCACAGTAGGGTTACTTGGATTTTGGTCAGAGCATTGAGAAACGCAATTGGCCTATATGGATTTAGCTCCTTAGGTTCTCGTTCTGGCCCTTTCTTTAGAATGCTGAGATTAGCATGTTTCCATTTAGTGGGTCCTTCCCTGCCTCATTTTGGATGTGGCAGAGATTTGGTGTAATGGAATTACAGAGACCTTGAAGAATTTCATTTGTAATTTTGTTCGGACCAGGGGCTCGGTGGAGTTTTTCACGATAGATAGTTCTAGCGACTTCTGCAATAGAAAATGATTCCGCGTCTTCCTCGTAGTTGTATTCTTGTCTGCTTGCTACTCTTATTTGTTCGCGAACTGGAAGATCATCAGTCTCCATGTCCTAGGATATCAGGTGCCTAACAGGAGTTCAGCCGTGTCTTCCTAGGTTGTGGTCATTTTCCATCAGGCCATGTGAGGGTAGCTGTGGGGAGACGGGTGAACCTCTTCTTAACCATCCTACGCCATCTCCTTCACCTATAAGAGGAGGAGGAACAAAACTTTCCCGCAGTTTTTTCCACTTAGTCCTGCGGTAATTTAATCTCCAATTTGTTGCCACTCTGACATCCCTGTGTGATCTTCTCTTATACACTGGAAGTATATGACGTTATCACTTCCAGTCTGCTGGTCCATGACCCTCCAACTTTGGATTAGGGGAGCAGCCTGGCGGTTGGTGATGGTGATATCTGTGTTGGCTGTCACTCCCACTCTTCCTATGTAGTTAGGGGGATTTCCATGTTTTTTCATCACTTCTAGCTGAAGTTCTGCTGAGAGTTCCTCCAACAACGCGCCTCTACCATTCGTTGAGTTGGAATCTATACTTGTGGACAACAACCACCAAGCGGGATGGCTTAGGCGGTAACATCTGTAGCCCGCACTCGGGAGGTCGCGAGTTCGATTCCAGTGACTGACCTTCCTAACCCTGGACTTTTTTCGGGGTTTTGCTTGTCCACTCAGGCAAAAGCTGGGAATCACTCCCTTTCATTCTCTCTGTATTCGTCTTTCTAGGTTGTAATAGTCCGCGGGATCTCTGGGTAGGATGCGCTGCACCGGAGCTTGCGCTCTGGAAACACGGTGTTCGGCTGAGGCGAGGCGCTGTGATTCGCTGGCTGCCCACCAGTGGGACTAGTTGATCAACCGGATCTGGCTGGTGGCGGGTTCTCTGTGGTGACCTGGAAGTCCGATCTGGAAGGCTGAATAACCGCCTGCGCTTGTTAGGCAGTCATCGTAGCAGATTTGCCTGTGATGTTTCTGGCCGCTTGTAGGGTACTCTCATATCATCCTCTCTCCCAGGGTCTGACATACAATAAGCCATCGACTGATGCGCTAGAATCCCCACAGTGACAGACAAGACAAGATAAGACAGGACACCAACCGCCTACAATTGGGGCGACACAGACTCGCAATTTATCCACATGATGCATATGTCGTTTTTGTATACTTGTACAGTGCGAGCGATATCGCCCAAAATGCAGACTGTTGATGATGACTGCTGTAGTTGGTTAATAAACACGGCGTTCTTATGTAACATTCATGTAAAAATTATTAACATGTACTTATCAGCTAGTGCAGTAATGCGTTTATTGATCTTGCCAACAGGTTTGCAGTGGCGTTGGTGCTAGTGAAGCCACACGTAAGCTTTACGCAAATAGACAAGAATGAAGTACTACCAATACTGTCTCGAAAATTGCGCTATGCACTTTTTCCAGACAGCAGCAGCATGGGGGTAAGTTCTCAATCATGAAACATGTTTTACAGGCTTAATCGCCACCTTGAGCAAAGATCGAAGAGACGAGGCATTGTAGGATTGAACACTTAAGCATGGTATGTCTTTGAAAGACATTTTATAATTCAGTGTGCACTCTTCTGTAAATTGGAATAAAGCATTAAACACAAACCGCAACACAATACCAGTAATCAGTGCTTTAGTCCGGAGTACTCCTGAAGGTAGGTGATAGAAGCCACAACATAGATAGGGAGAGGCAGAGAGACCCTGTCTCTTTCATTCTCTCTCGTTATGCACCGACAGGTCACTGATAGCAATTCTACTCCGCGTTCTGCACTCTCCCACCTTCGCGAATGCTTCTGAATTTACAAAATTATATTTTGAGATAAAGGTCTTTCAAGTGGATACTATTACAAATCTTTCTTTTCTTTTTGCTAAATTACTAAATTATAGAAACCAAGCAATTATCAACCACAGTCCCTTTTCCCCAAGGGCAGATCTTTTGCTAGAATTAGATCTTTCCATCCTTTCCGCTTTCATTTTTGTCCATTCATGTAAACGCCTTAACTTCATATTGTTCATGTTTCTATCAATAAATCTCTGAGCAGACAGTTTCTTTCATTCCATTGGAATTAACACACATTTTCCTCCTCAACATTTTTAGCACTCTTCTTCATGTGTCTGCTTTTTCAAAAACAGAATTATAACAATGGGAAAGGTAGAAAGAAATTAACCGAGGTATCTGAACGGTTATCTTAGTTTTGTCTATCTTTGTTATGATAAGCAGGCATATAACTAAGCCGTAAATTCAATTTTAGTTTTTGGCTAGCCTTTACTCTTGTCATCAGTGATTCGATTTCATATAATGTGGCCAATGTAATTTTTCCAACCTTGATTTCTCCAGAACTGAACGACTCGAGGTCCAATGCTAAGAATGCAAGACTTTATATATCCACGCCACCTCTATTTTAGGGAAATATGTGCTTTGTCATAAATCATCAGGTCCAGTATTTCTGCACCCCGTCCCTGGAGGCTGTGCGGCTTCTTCCTCTGCTGGCCATCGTTGCTGGGTGGTGACGGCGGTGACCCCTAGCGTTCAGTTCCTTGGCGCTGCCGACCATGCCGTCTTCCAGGATGTTAACGCGTTGGCCAAAGTCCTTCATCTTTTTGCCAAGTTCTTCCAGGTCTTCTGTCATGCCGGCCAGTTGCTCGTCTTTATCTTCTCCATCCTGGATTCTGTAATTCATTTCTGTCTTCACTTCTTTCTTTATACCCCTTATTCTCATCTTCATTTTTCTTCCCTCTTGCAGCTCACTGTTTTAACTACTTTTCTCATCTTATCTTGGAGCTTACGTTTTTCGTTTCACCACTAATTTTTTCAATTCTAGATTTCATTCCCGCCACATTAGCCACCAGTTTCTCAAGCACTGCCTCCACCGTGGTTCTTAAGTCGCATTTCTAATAGCAGTATAACAAATGACAAGTCCAGACTTTTTTATTTAACTTTATTTCTTCTAAAGTTGAATCACAAATCACACTTCGTGACCTTGCAGCTCACGTCTGTTCTTGTTACAAACAAATGCTACACAATTTTTGACAGCTAGCTTTGACAGTTAACTGTCTAAAACTGACTCATCACACTCACTTCAACTGACTTCTCTGTCTATGCCGACTTACTCATATAGCTGAGAATTATGTACCGGCGATTTTTCTTTAAATTAACGTTTCGTGAAGCTTCTGGTAACAAGACCGACATGTCTTCTAGAACTGTGTGAAAAGGGCCTTTGTTCTTCACCCGCTATTGGCGCATGTTGCTTAGCAACTAGTAGTGTGAGGTACCTGACCTTGAGCGTCCTTTGATGTGCGACCACCGCCGCATTATAATGCTTTTCTAGTATTCTGGGTAATTGGGCATGTAAATTAATTTTGCAATAACCGCCTAAAGGAAATACAACAATCTACGGTATCACAGGCAATTACTACATGTATATCTTTACAGGATTTGTTTCTAAATGTCTGAAAATGGCATATCATTACACACGCTATTTGCTGCTCTCCATGTTGTTAGAAATACCATTTTAGATTCACCTTATCTAAGAGGACTAAAGTATGCATCTTGAACACTCGCGGCACCAAGGAATGATACCTATAGCATATGTTAACCCTGTTAAACGGAGTCAAACTTTTGCATAATTAGACATAAGGTAAAATGATCTTATGAAACAATTCATTAATGGTGTTTAATATTCCAGATCTATTTAGCAATCGCTTTGCCATTGGATGCAACTAATTATGACGTGTCGATGTCCTGGAACTTTGAGGCTAATTACCTGTTACCTTCCAACTACACTGAGCTGATAACGCCGTTTGTGGCTGGCAGATCTGCCCGCAGTTTGAACAGGAGAGGAGTCTACCAAATTCTGGAGGATGGCTTGCAAAGGTATGCATTTAATCCTTCTGCAAAGGATGGACATATGTGAACACACTATCAGAATTGCTCCTTTCTTGGCATATTTTTACTTTCTCTGGGTAGGTAGGGAAGCTATTGCATTCGAACAATGAATTCGTTATCGATATTTCACCAAACATACGTTTTATGAAACACCTGAATCCATAAGATCATTTTAGACCAAAGTACGTGCGTGTCCATGAGCAGCACAACTTAAAACCAAAATGCCAAAATTTATAGTAGCTTTTCCTGCATGCGGCACCGCAGGCGGTGGCACTAATATTTACATGGAATGAAGGAATGAGATAACGGGGGAAACCGGAGGATCCTGCGAGGCTTTGTCCAGCACAAATCACGTACGTGATTGCCTGGGATCCAATCCTGGCAGGTTTGGTGAGAGGCAAACGGTCTAAGAACTCGGCCACAGCGCGGCACACCAGATAAATGCCCATACTTGGTATTTAGGTTCAGTAGCTTCTAAAGATGTGAACACGAAAATTTTCAAGAAAATAGTACCCCAATAGTACATGGAAGATTTTTCGAAATATTCATGTTTTCAAAAATGGCATCTTTGATTAGCATGGACTATGTTTTAGATATTTACTTCACAAATAAAACGTACCTATATCTTCAATTTTCTGAAAATAACCCGTGAAGCCCTCTTAATTCGGGATGAATTTTATATTCTGGACATCTGGTAAATTATAAGAGTTAGACCAGAAATTGCTACACAAGAAGTGCAAATCTCTTTAAAGCAACGATTTATTTCAAACAACTTTTTGTGGCATTGACCGTTTCCGAGATATTCCTTCCAGTAGGTTTGAATTTCCAATACTTTGTCAGTTGTTCCTCGTGATAAGCAACACTTTCTAGGCCAGGCAATAGCAACCGAAGTTATAAGCATGTGACATTGATTCTGTTTCTGCTATAGCGCTTATACTTGAAAGAAACGTATAATAAATGTATCTCTGCAAGGGAGTTTCTCAATTAAATATATATGAAAATAAACTTTCGAAAGAATAGTTTCCACAAACGATGTAAAAAAGTAATAGGTAAAGAGAGTCATGTGATTGTAACACATAAGATTATTTTCCGGACATTATATCATGTGCTGTGCTTTTCCTGGTTTGATCTTATGCAACATTTCGAAACTGTTTTCCAGGTTAACTCTTGAATTCAGGAATTCAGGAAGGTGGACTTAGCTCGTTCTTTCCTTGCGATAGACTGTACCATGATTTGTAACTTTAGCAGCGTCAGTAGTCAGTAGTAGTGCACTTAAGCATTATTAGGGTGGAACTGAAGGTTGTTGGAAGAAGGAATAATTTAGTTTCATAGCCAAAATTTATCTTTTGATTCAAACAGAAAATAAACATATTGTGTGTGGGTTTGATGTCTTCTTTTAAAATCCGGGTCTGCAGAAGGCGTGAATGAAATGGGCGGAAGGATGCTCAGAAAGTATCCTATACTTGTTATATTAGGAAAACAGAAATGTCTAAAAATACCTTTATCCATGCAACTAATTTGAATAATTTCTAACTGGAAGACAGACTCGCTGCCACCATACCGTGGCGACTGGGTAATAAAATCAAGAAAATGGTCGGTGCATAATCTTGATGACATTAAAGAGTTTAAAAGCTGAGTTTAGCAATAAAATACAAAGGAAACTACTTTAACTCTGCCCAAAAATGAAAAAACATGTCAACAAAACAGGGCATCTCTTCTCGAAATTTATCATTCTTATCGTAGACAGAATGCGCTTAGACACAAGGCTGAAAAATAACGATATTTTTAGACTCAATAGGGACTTCTAAGGCCTTCATCGTCCAGTAACATCATACAAGAGTTAAAACATCGCGTGCTTTCAGGAGTTAAAGTTGCAATTACAAGCAGTCTTGAGTGTTCCAGTAAATATACGCTTGCGTCTATTCTCAACAAGCAGAACTTCGACTATGTTTCCTTTTAAAACTTGCGTTAACATGGAACTCTAAGGAAATTGCTACCGTAATATGATAAATACTAACGGCATTATACTCGTTTAAATGTTGTATATAAATCTAAATATCTTTTAAATTCCCAAATTATTATATTTTCTCTTGCTTCTCATTTGAATACTCGCCAACTTTGGTTAAAAAAGTCAATTTGCTAGTGAAATTGGAATCTACAGGTTCTTTGAATTACCTGCATTTTATTTGTGTGTTAAGCACACAAAACGTTTGTGGTTAGAGTAGGTACTAAATGATGCTAAAAACTGTAGGTATGAAATTATTTGAAAATCGTATTGCAGCCTTTAATTTAACTTTCCTCCCAGATGTTTTCTTCCTCATTTTTCAAAACTTGCCAGTGTTCCGCACGACGTGGCTTAATCCAGTGTGTTATTCTCTACTTTGAGAATAAGTAGAGAAATCATTCCATGCTTTTTCTTGAGTTTAAAGCAATCCATGAGTAAAAGTGGATAACAAAATAGGTATGTATATATTTCAAACAATGTGGAATGAAGTTATAACGGAATTAAGTTAATATTGCAGTTGTAAGTAATAGACCTTTAGAAATGGGCCTTTACAATCTAACTTTTATGACACAACTTTACTTCTGCCTTCCTCCTAAACCTGAAAATGTTCTGCACGATAGAAGTTTAAACCCATCTGTTCAAAATGTTTAACATATGCTTTTGAAATAAGGTAAAGAATATAATGATGCATTTTGTTAAGTTTAAAACAATATTTATGGCTGACACAAAATTTAATGGCGGATGGCTCAACACAACATCCAATCAAAGACTTGTCAGAACTTGAGGGTGAGTGAGCGTGCGTGAGTGTGTAGGGTTTAATGGCCCGTCAACAACTACAAGGTTATTAGGGCCCGGTACCTTACGGTGTATAACACGCTGTAAAACCGACGATATAAATATCATTTGCACCCACAAAACTTATTTGCATAACGAGGATGAGAGTGGCAGTCATCAGATATCAGTCACCATTAAGTTTTGTGTCTGCCATAATCAAAATTGGGTAATGCAACTTAATTTATACTTTAAAAATCTGGAAAGAAGTTATGTTTTCTTGCAGCAGCTTTGAGGAAGTGAGCTTTAGAAATGGGTCCTTGTACTTCGTATTTAACGGTTTCTATCTTGAAGATTCATTATGTAAATGGCCTTTTAAAATTAACTTATGGAAAACCTATGTCATAATTTGATGAAACCTTAGCATTTTCAGTTCCTAAATGCCACTGTAGCTCACACAGAAATAAAACAACTTGATGTACTGAATTCAACGACAAGCTGTGAAATGCGTTATTTATCAGATAAAGGAATAGAGAATTGAGTAAAATTTGCAGTAACTTTGATATTCTCACTTTACTTTTTGCGATGCAATAAAATATTTCTTACTTGTATATCTCTGCTTAATTATTAAGCTACTGTACTCTGTAAATGCCGAAACATCTATGCTTCGTAATAAATTATGTAGAACTGCTTTCTACAGCCTTAAGTGAATTTGCTTGTTAGCAATGCAAATATTTGCTTCCCTAGTAGTCGAATTCTTACGTGTACTTTTGAGTTAAACTTATTCTTTTGAAAGCTGCATTCTTGCAGTAAACTGATGTTGACATTCATCTTGTTATACCTACACATACAAGATAGTCCAAGAAGTAAACAATGAAGCAATATTATAAAGCTATAGATATATTATGTCAGTAGCTTTACACCGACAATGTTACATTTGACTTTTTTACTGAACATCCTACATTATTACTTTTCAGGGATCCAGTAACCTTTAGAAATTTTGAAATGTCAACATTCTCCAACACCTTCAATCTACAGTTTAGCATGGTGTAACAGGATCCCAATGTCGACGACTTTTAAGCGTTTGACTGCGAAACAAAGATAAATAAAAAGAGAAACGACAAAATAATTGAAAGCGAAATCAGGTCCAGCAATCATTTAAAATATCTATATCTTAAAGAATAACTCATCCGTTATTAATTTCATAATCATTGAATATCCTCCATTATTTTTAAGAAATCGAGTTCCTAATGTATCGTTTTTTGATTTATCAGCACGCGGAGAACTTAGGTCTCAAGAGGAGACTTTCGGTACTTAAGGGGGCTAGTCGAATACCTCAGGCTGTATGAAACCTAAAACAGGCTCCGAAAGGTATAGAGTAAAACAATAAACAAAATATAAAATAACATGGTGTGTTATAGACACTGACTTTCCCTCCCCGTTCTTCAACAAACTATTTATTACAAACGTTTATTCTTCTACAGTGCCTTATTTTTGACTCCTGGCCGGCTGCATTTCCAACACATGTGATAAAGATGTGTGGCTATTGTATACATGTAAATCTATGCGCTTGAGTTCAGGGCAGGCAGCAGTGGGGCACCAAGCAGAAATAAGGCACTGTATTTACTTCATGTTAGTATAACCACTTGCAGAAATGGCTTTATTGCTTGTTTTCTTGTAGCTGCAAGAGAATTAGAGGAATACTGTGGGCTTAAGCGACAGTAAATCTTTTGAGAGCGGGTTCCTGTGCGATGGTTTTGAAATTTCGTTCTCTTTGTATGGCTATCATAAAATAGGGAATAATGAGTTCCCAATTTGGATTAGTATAAGTATTTGAAAATTCAAATCAATAGCAAGGAATATCTCGGAAATTGTAAACTTTACAGTAAAAATGTACTTCATATAAATGATGCTCTTTAACATAGTGGACAGAAGGAGTAAGTTTAACAGCAATTAGTAAGTTAGGAGACGAACAGGTTTAATTCTAAAGATCCGAGGTCCCCTCACATCACTGCATAGAAATTATAAATGATACAGATCATTTATACAACAAGCAAACTTTTCATCAAATAGAAATAATTAGCTGAATTCCTTTATTTTGACAAATTTAACGAATAAATATTATTTATTTAGTAGTAGTAGTCTAACACCCAGGAATATGGATGAAGTCCATTCTCCTTCGTGCTTTCCAATATGGTTATGATGTTAAATTTAATCCAGCTAAAGCTGGGCACACATTAAGATGTTCTATTGTCATAATGGTGTTTTTATCGTTACACAGGGCACACTTTAGTGTTGGATATATTGATATTTTGTGCAAATGTGCTGCCAAAAAATCACGTCCTGTTACTGTGCGGAATACAGTTACTGCTTCTTGTTTGGGTGAATCAGGAACTATATCTTTGACATTCAGGATAGCCCATGTCTTAATGTCACCAGCTATTTTGTTGTGTTCCATTGTTTCTTCCTTAATCTTTCTATTGGTTATAATTTTCGCTAATTGATACTGGAGTTCATATTGTATGATCTGCAGTATTTTTGTACCTCGTTTTGCTAGTTGATCTGCCTTCTTAAATCCATTAGTCTACAATGAATAGGCACCCACTGTAGTTTTATACATTTTTTGAGTGTTGTTAATGGTCTAATTTTATTCTGTATTTCTTGTGTTCACTTATTAAAGGAAATGGAATCATGTGTTACTATTGATTATATAGCTACTGATGAGTCGCTAAGTTTGTCTGTCTTTGGTATTCGTTTGTTCTATATAAGAGTTGCGTAAGTGCAACATCAATAACATCAAAGTGTGTTGAAGGTGGTCATGTGGAAACATACTGGCTGAAGAGTTTGCAGTGTACTCCTGCCCCAGCATTTTCGTATCTGTTAAACAAGGAGCCATCTGTATACTTGTGGGTCTATTCGTCTTGGGGATACAGTGTATCGTTTCTAGAACTGCTAATTTTAACTGTTCTGGGATAAATCTGATTCCTTTAAGTTGCTCAATAGTTCAGTTTTGTATATCTTGGTAGTTCAGTGGGGATCTGGGGGTTGTAGTTTTTCAGTTTAGCTTTGGTCAGTTATTTTGACCTTAGTGTCTCTATATAAGGCATATACTCTCTCTGTATTTTTAGATTTCTTTTGGTTGTTTGGTATTTTGCCCAGTCATGTGACATTCTTATTTGTTCCTCATGTTGTATTACTACTGCTTTCTTAATTTATTGTTCAATTAGATTGTTATTTGTTAGGATTAGCTGGGGTAGGTATAACACCACCAATTATAAATCCATTACTAGGTTTTGTGTTACTTCAACTTATATAATGTTCTTTTATTGGCAGTAATTGGGTTTTCCCCTCCATATAATAACAATGGCTTGACATAGGTTTTATATATGATATTTAAAACTGTTTTTGAACAGCTCCACTTGGTTTGTACTATTCCTTTTCAGAGGTTACATCTCTTATTTATTTTTGTTCTTTTTGCCACATTTATAACTGAATTATACAATAGCTGCTACAGTTAATGGGCAGATAAGTTTTTAAGCTTGTAATATTTGTAGTCATGGCCTGGAAGGACAGGAGTGTTTACTGAGGGCGATATGTGAGGCGGCCGAGACACCGCTAGGACATAATGGGCTACTGGGAGATCTCCTGCACATCATCTTCACGTAAGTAGGTCTCAGTTCTGTGTCATTCCTTACCACTATAACAAAACTGGTTGTCCTCTTCTAAGAATGCTTTCCGCGTTCTTACTATTGGAAAACAGAAAATAATATGGAAAAGGCGACTTTAAATCTTGTTCTTGCAGGCCATCCTCATCAATGTCTGAAGAGCTTCCAGAAACCTTCAGTCTGGCTGAACAACGTGGTGCAGGGGGAGCCGATTGCCGTATCCTGTATCCGAAGTGTCCTCTTGGAATTTTTGATTTTATGACTGCATTAGAAGAAGAACATTTCTGAGATTAAGGACGCTGCTTCTTCTTCGACCTTTCTGCTTTATTTCAGACCTGGATTACATACGATCAAGTGGAGATAATCGAAAATAGCATGATGTGCTCATGAGAGCTGCATGGGTGCTGTAGGCTAGGGAAGTGAACGAACTAAGAACTACATTCATATCTGTGGTTTACTTCTGAAAAATCAGGAGATTGTTTGCCTATAGGAAGTTGGAAAATTGGAGCAAACTTTCGTTCATTGCACATCTCATGGAATTCTTGAATATAAGAAGGATACAAAACATAGTTGTGCCAGATCTCGTATATATTTCACTTTTTTCTTTCCACCTACTTTTACTCCTGAGTTACGCATTCCAAAACGTATGCTATGTGTGATATTAACATAGCGAATTGTATCGTATCTATACCTGAGGAACACCAAAACGAGGTGCTTTTAGCTGCAATACTTTGAAGCCCAAAGAATACTATTAGCACTGTCTGTGGAAGTTTACATCAACCTCAGTTACATCCGCTACCCTGCAAACCCTATATCCTTTAAGTACAGTGCTTAAGCTCTGACAAGGACAAGTACACGCCTGACACATGTCGGGTTGTCCTCAGCCTGACAACACGTCTCTGCCTCTACGCTTTCACAGAATAAACCCTCGTTAAACAAGCTTTGCTGTTATACAATTATTACTAGTGAAATTTATTTAAAGGGATTATAACAAGCCACCGAAGACAAAATGGGGTTAAGATTAGCCAGGAGGGGTCTCCTGTCACTGGAGCACAGCATCGTACTAGAGTAATGTGTGAGGCTCGCATTTGGGTGGTTCGTGGTTCAAATCCCACCAGACTGCACTCCCTAACTGGGGTTTCTTTCAGCTTCTCCTCAGTCCTCACAACTGGCAAATGCCGGGGAGGTACCCTAATTTTAAAGCCATAACATTTCTCTTTTTCAAAATTCCCTTCCCGAATATTTCACTTCATGTAAAATCAGTGTCCATCGACTGTGGTGCCTTGTGTAGTAGGGACGTGAGGTAAAGACTGCTATTAAAACCGTACATAGGCTATAAAAGGCACTTTGTGCTGCTCACTTGATGCCTAGGAGGAAGGGGTGAAGGCTAGAACAGATTACGACCAGATCCAGATTATGACGTGAGCGCTGGAAAGATCGGGGTCCCTAACGATTCTAGAATGACACCAGTCCCGACGATCCTGCCTTAATCATATTCAATCTGGGGCTCTCGGAATGAAAATAACCACTCCCCGGAAGGGCCACCAACAAAGCCAGGAAGAAAGCTTTACACATGAAATTTTCACAGCTCCGTCGTGACGTACTGATCACCTTCGTCTGATTCTAAGACATATAAGATGCTAAAAATGAAGGAGAATGAAATACTAGTTAGAAATTTCAGGACTAACTCCCTAGTATTTGCCTAGTGTCCTGGGGAAATCTCGAAAAAAGAAACAAACATAAACATGGTCAGAGTAGTTGGCCGGCATTGGAATTGGATCCGGGACCTTCCTAATGCGACCCTGACAAGTTGTCGCGGAGCCATCCCGCTCCGTATGCGAAATGGGAGTTACCCGACTATCTGCCAAAACTGTGCTCATTGGACTAGGGAAAGAAATACAAAGAGAAGTCGTTTGCAGTTTCATATATAAAAATCACAAACAAACGCATTATGCAAAAGAATTATTTTGCATAACGCATTTACTAACATAGAAGAGAATAAAATGAAATGGAAAGGTTATGCTAGAATGAAAGAGAATAGATTAACAAAGAAAATGATGAGTTATCGACCGATCGGTAAGACAGATCTGGGTAGACTGACGATAGAGACCAGAACATGTGTAAACACCTGATCCTTGAAGAAGGAGAAGTCACAATGATATATAAGTACCTGGTGGTAAATGCGAAAAATTACATGTTTACAACTGTATCCATAGGTCTTGCTTAAAATCATTGACTGCTATGTATAATTAATTTATAGAATTGTTTTAGAAAGGTCAGATGTAATTATTATTGACGGTTAATATGAATAAGTCAATTGATGTTGCCGATCCCTGTGATGGGGGTAGCTGTCTGCAATCTCAGGGTAAGGTACCTAAGGTTTTGTTCCGGGGTTTTTCCTTATCCTGTGAGATGAATGTAGAGTAACTCTAAGTGAGGTCTGAGTGACTCGCGGTGTACCTTGAGCAGGACTTTTACCTGCTAAATAAACGCGTATCAGTGCAAGACCTTGAGAAGGCTGCGCTCAGTGTGCACCAGTTGTCCTAGTTCTATGTACCATGTACACTGACTTCCATTTATGCCGTCCCCACAGCTTCGGGAGGCATTATACTGCCTTAAAAGGTGGAGTGTTCATAAGGAAGTGATGTGTGTATCTGTTTAATTGTTCGCGCATGCAGTAGCATCCCGTTTTACGTGCATAGTTCTAGATTATTTACATATGAATATATAGGGTGTATCTTTATTGGTGTCATGTATTTGGGAGACCTGTTCCTGACATCAAACAGTAAAAAAAGTTCATATGTACATGGGTCAGAAAATAATTTATTTCAGAGTTACAACACAAAATCGAAAGTTATAAAAATTGCTCGAAGTGGCTTCCTCTTGCTTCGTTACATGCAGTAAGCCTGCGTTCAATATTCTGGCGTACTCTGTTGAAAATTCCTGGTGTGTTTCGTATTTGGTCAAATATAGTTTGAATACGTTCTCTCAAAATGTCAACATCAGGTACAAGAGTTACATTAACCAAGGACTTCAAATGTCCCCAAACGAAGAAATCTATTAGATTCGAGCAGGCCATGCAATGGGTCCCCCTCGATGAATCTATCTTTGTGGAAATCGATCATTCAAAAACTTACGAACTATGAAACTGAAATGAGCTGGAGCACCATCGTGTAAAAACCACATTCGTGGATGATATCCAGATGCACATTATCAGTTAAATGATTCAACTCATTTCTGAGAAACTGGAGATAGCTTTGTGCATTGAGACATGGGAGAAAGAGGTAGGGACCAATAAGGTGCTCATGAATAATTCCACCACAAACGTTGAAAGAGAACCTCTGTTGATGTTCGTCCTGTTGTACTTCATTAGGATTTCCAAATGCCCAGTTATGAGTATAATGAAAATTGAAGATGCCGTCGCGAATTGATAAACACGGCGCACTGCTGTAACATGCGTTAGCAGAAACGTCCTCTTGGCTCAAAGTCCGCCTCATTTAATCCTTGCATACGTTGAAGGTGATATGCGCACAGATTTTCATGCAGAATTCTCCAGATATTCATATGACTAACTCTTTCCCTTACTCCATAAGTCTTGTGTTTTGTGATGGGTCAGCACCCACAGCACGAAGAGCTCGTCCTTCGAGCTCAATGCCTCGTACTGCTCTTGGTCCTCCCACATCCCTAGTAGTCCTCTCAAATGCGCCATTCTCCCTCAAGTGTTGGTGAATTCGTGCGAATGTTCTTGCACATGGTCACTGCCTGTCAGGGTATCTTTCTACATTTAAAGTTCACGTGCTCGTGCTGTATTGCCATATGCACGTGAAGTGCTTATCAGTCTATTCACTCATGGAATACATCTTCTTTGACTTATAACAAAGAAATGGTTGATTTTCAGACCCATGTACACATGAACTTTTTTACTCCTTTGATGTAGAAAGACGTTCTCCAAATAATTTAGGTAAAAATGTATTTTTTAAAAACTCCCTTCATATTTTTACTTTCTCTACTGGTAAGTAGGGGAAGTATTGTATTCCACCCAAAAATTCGATGTCGAGATTTCACCGGAAATATGTTTTTTAAGGCCCCTTGAGTCCAAAAAATAAGCATTTTTAGAAAAAGGTCCTTGTGTGTGTCTGTGTGTCAAGTCTGTGTATAAGTCTGTGTCTGTGTGTCAGACAGCATAACTCAAAAACAAAAGTCAGTTAAAAACCAAAGTTGGTATTTAAGTTTAATGTCTTTCAAGGATGAAGATTTTGAAGAAAATAGCCCCACCCTAAACTATCCTTTACATGCAAAATTTTTCGAAAATTTTGATTTTCTTGAAAATGGCTCTAACGATTTTGATTAAAATGTCATATGTTTGAGATATTTTTATGGCAAATGAAATGTATATCTTTAATTTTCTGGCTATAGCCGCTGTAGTCGACGACTTTTGCATAACTGGTAAACCGTTAGAGATAGACCAAATCATACTGTACAAAAAAATGTAAATCTTGCTAAAGTGCACAATTTATGTCTAAATAAATTTTCTTGTAGGGTGAACCATTTCGGAGATATTCCTTGTTATGTGTGTGAGTTTCGGAAAACTTAAAACTTTCGTGAAATGGATCATCGTTGTTCATTTTTTATGTGGTAAGTGCAAATAGAAGAGAATCTCAAAGCTTCAAAAGATGTGACTATCGCTCAAAGCCTTCTGCACCTGCAAGGAAATAAGCAGTAAGATAATTTGTACAAATGTTTATCTCAACTAAGACGAAGAAGATGTAGGAATAAGAATTTGTACAAATAGTTTGTACAAGAGTAGAGAAAGTCATGTGAGTGCAGTACGTCATATTTTTTGTGCAGTGTTTAACGCCCGCTTTTACTACATAGGCACCGCAGGAGGTGACACTAATAACACATGGAATGAAGATGGAGCACCGGTGGAATGAGATGGTTGGGGAAACCGGAGAACCCGGAGGAAACCCGCCCCAGTGCCTCTTTGTCCACCAAAAATCCCACATGTGGTTGCCTGGAATTGAACCCAGGCCATGGTGAGAAGCGAATACAAATGTTCTTAATACATTAGGCCACCGCTGATATAAAATGAAAGTTAATACAAAAGCCGCCAGTGAATCTGGAAAAGAAAGGTGGAATGCCTATAATATACATAGCTTTACTTGTAATATACAAATACGTTAATTTTCTAGCTGAATAAAGAGAAATACTACTGGGAAGATGAATGATCTTAAATTATTACCCTATCAGTATACTACATTAAACAAAGAGTAAATCCAAAAGCCGCCTCTGTACCAAGACTGACAATTAGGAAGGAGAAATGTTCTTCACCTACTTATTGCCTATCTTTGTTCACAATAATAGTTAGTTATAGAAAGCCTGAATCAAAATTTACCTGGAAGGATGAAATTCATCTACTAAATATCTCTACTCACAAAAATAGTTATGCAACAGCCGCCACTGATTCACGACAAACTACTGGGAAGGAGGAATGTTTATAATTGACCACGCTACCGCCACTACATAAAAATACTTATTGGCTTTCTAAGCGATGTATACTATAGCTTTTTTTCTTTTCTTTCTTTCCTTTTTTTGAGGATAGGGGAACTATTCTCGGAATATACTTTGAACAAAGCCATCATTACATAAGGTTCCACAAATGCATGGACCACAAAACGTGTTTCCTGATTACGTCACACTGCTATTAGTTTTAAGTTTTTTTCAGCATGTTACGTAACTTATGGTCGCGGATTGTTGTCCGAACCTTTTAATATTTTCTCCTTCTTCCTCTTGTGCCACCGTTCCTTCCTTAAGTCGCGTTTGCTTCCGACCTTCGTCTCTTCGCATATACTAAAATCCACGTAACAAAGTTTCAACAGATATTTAAGAGTGTACAATAGAACTATTTCTTACCCATGTGACCTCTAATATAACGTAAAGGAGTTGTAGTAATTCTAATTCTCTCGAAACTTAGCATTACATATGTACAGCATGTTTATACACACAATGTCAAGGTCTGGGACACATACCGGGAATGGCGATGAGTTGAAGGACATCCCAAGTTCAAACACAACAACCTTTCAGAAGTTATCACTTTAAATAGTGTGGTTATATAGGGTGGAAGGGAAATTATTACATTCCTTCTAATCTATGCTTCATAGAAGCATTACAAACAAAAAAGTATAATGACATTTTGTTCTTTGATCAGCCGATTTCGAAAAAACAAATGGTTTTTGTTCGTAATTCCACAAGGATGTACAAGATAATAGTTTCTTACTTGTAAGATGCGTAAAGTAACATATTTCTGACATAGTTTCGGTAGTAATTATGGGACATCACACAGGGTTTCGAAATAATTAATCACTTAAAAGAATTACAGGAATATTCCCAGCAGCTTTGTCAGACCTGAAGTAACTTGGCAACGTTGCGTTGAGGTTGGTCAGGGATCTGAACCGGTTTCTGGATGTACACACGTCGGTTGCTTGCAAACACGACGCAGGGTGGTGTAATGTTTTGGGAGATGGCGAATGCAACTGGCATTCTGATTGTGGTCTACACTCGCACAGTAAAAACGGAAGGACACGGTATGGTACTTGTTTACGTTCACGAGGAATCACGCTGCGGTATTTGTTGATGTACTGACCTAGTGAAAGTGGCACCCATACAATCTGCAGCTCTGCCAGCTTGACTGTCTCTTGTTTTCGACAAAACTGAAATATCTCGTAGGAAATGGTAAGAGACAGAAACGTAAGATACAAAATGTGTTTCAAATACCGAGTTCTATCACTGGTTTAAATTAATGTAATGGCTTCCCTTCCTCCCTGTATACACTACAAATATTTAATTCTATACAGTTAGTTGAACATTGATTGATTATTCCCAGATGTTGAATAGTCTACATTAAGGCTATCTGAACTGAGTGCTTTTGGAATGCCTTTGAAACAAGAGGAAATTAATTTGAACACGCAATACACAGGATATGATTTTTAAAGAAGCATTTACATTTCTTTAATTTCGTGTAATTATAAAATACATAAAATTAGGGAGAAAGAGGACATTTAAGCAGGCTGGATACCTCCGTTTTCACGACGTTATAATTTCGAAAACTATTGTACTCTTAGATCGTAAAAGATTCATATAAAGATAACATTTTATAAAGATAAAAATTATGGATTTGTTGATTGTCTAGTTATCTGAGGGCCGATTTTGTATCTAATATTGCAGATTTTGAATTCAAATGTTTAATTAAGATCTTGCAAAACTATCTATATTCAAATTGACTTCATTGTATTACCTATGTTTTAAAACAAGAAGAAGATATGATACTTTTTTGATGGAGTATATAATATCAACATTACTTTTCAAGAACTGTTTATATTTTTTTATTGTAGTGTTGAGGTTTTTGAAATCACTAACCGTCATTTTTTATGCTTTTTAGGGTGATAGATGAAAGCTGAACGTCTTCTTTCTGAATAAATAGAAAAGAAAATGAAATAAGTTTTATTTTTCCTTAAATAAGACTAAAACTTGAGAAGAACCTACACTTTATAGTCCATTTGTCGGAGAACCCGGTGAAATAAATCTATTGCGATTAAGTGCGGTAAGTGCAACGGAACATAAATAGCAGTACGAAAAGACAAGAAGTCTCGCCTCTCGCTAAGGTGGCTCGTGTTCGATCCCAGCGGGCCATATGTGCGATTTGTGATGGAAAAATCGATGTTTGGATGGGTTTACTGCGGGCTCTCGGTATATATTCCACCAACTACTCCATCGTCTCCATCTTTCATCCATTTCGCTCTCATTTCACATCATCTCCTCTCTCACTCCTCATACCAGGCCTCGGGCTGACTGATCATTCTGGCTTTTCTCCCTGATTCAAAGTTTGTCTACTCCTTGACAGGCACCTGGCCCCAGGCACTCACTTAAAATTCCTGAGTGCTGCAAGGCCTCCATACGAGTATCATCTCCTTCCTCACTTTCATACCAGGCTTGGTGCTGATTACTAGTGCGAGCCGCTTCAGTACCTGCCTCTTCAAGTTTAGTGCACATGGACGTAGCCCACGAAATACCGGGCAGCGACAACGTAAAGAGAGCTGCCTCGTGTACGCACTCAATCAAACGACATACAGTAAACGTCTACCTGTAGATGAGCAACTAATTTTAAATTATATGCAGCGTTAGAGTAAGATGTAAGGTAGTCAATAAATTGCGTATTGAGATATGTAAAAGGGGCAACACAACAAAAACGGGGCCCTGGGACTGAATTTTGATTTTCTATATTTTTATAGGTATGAAATACTTTGCACACTGGGCGTTTATGTTATAAACTACCACACATAACTTCCGGACAACCTGTTTTATAGTTTTGAGGGAATTAATTATTTAATTTATTCACAACGCGAAAATACCTTAATATTGAAAATGTCCCATGCGCACGAAAAACTAAAAGACTACAACAGCTTTATTATTTAATAAACCCTAATTGCCCAACAAACCTATCAATTTCTGGCAAGAAGAAAAATTATTACTTTTAAACCAATTGATTTTTTTGCCTGGATGAGACATTGAAAAAAACTTTTTAAAACTTTTTTGTATATTTAATTGTTTAAAGATAAATAAATTTTCAGTTTTTGAAATCAAAGACTGAAGTTGAAGCCACATACTGGAAAAACTCTAGGAGCATAGCACAAAACTTAATTCTCATGGAGCAGATAGTGTATTAAAAATGTAAACTCGAGAAAAAACAATTTCTCTATACATATACATCATGATCGTGAGTCAGATTACCTGTTTGTTACACCTTCCCTCTTTTGTCTAGTACTCCCTCTCTTCAGATTCATAGCTTAAACGTCTTTTCGCTGAATTTGGTTGTTTTTTAGGCCCTTTGGGCCCATATTTTGTTGAAATACTGGCAAAAATTTAGACACAAAAGGGGCGTTTAAATGTAGCGCATATGGTATTTAAAGTCTGCGCTATACCTATAAAAATGGAGGAGCCTAAAAAATTTCACTGCCAACCGATGACGAAAGGGTTGGGAAACATTTATATGCATAAACCTAAAAATCGTCAACTTGAAAGTTTATCGGTAATTTTTCAGTCCCAGGGTCCCTCAAATTATATGTGACGGATTGAATTATTTATGCGATTCATAAATTTACAAAAAATATTATTATTTTGTAACCTGTTTCACTGTTCGACTATATACGTTTTCAGTGTCTCCAAAACAATAGTTGTATAACACACCTTATGTGTAATGTTTTCTCCATCTGTAGAGAAATGGATTTAATCGAACTTCTCCACAGTTGTATACATTCAGTGCGTGATCTCATGCTAATGTCCATGTGATCGTAACTTGCAGTGGAAACTGAAATGCCTCGTCTGCTGATTAACCACCCTGGCTTCTCCAAAATTTTCTCTGCTCCTCGGCAGGCATCTTACCCTAGGCACTCTCATGTAAGTCCCGGGGGAAGGAGTGTAAAGTCTTCTATACGAGGAGGTAAACATCAAAGAAGTAGTCTTTCAAGGATGTGACATGAAGATTTTCAAGAAAATCACCCCAAACTACCCCCTGCACGGAAAAGTTTTCGTAATTTTTGATTTTATCAAAAATGGTTAAATTACTTTAATTAAAATACCATATGTTTAAGATATTTGCATGTCAAACTAAATCTGTATCTTGAGTTTCCAAAAAACCCATGAAGTCCTCTTGATTTTAAATTACTTTTGTATCAGAGATAAACCGTAAAATATAGACAAAATCGTACCGCACAAAATGTGTAGATTGTTAAAGCAAACAATTTATGTCAAATAAAATGTTTATGGGGTAAGGTGAGAGAGAGAGAGAGAGAGAGAGAGACGGGGGGAGGGAGGGGACATCCAGTACCTAATTGTATACCTAGCTGTCCTATTTTTGGACTATCATAAAGACCCATCCTGCTAGTAAATCTACAGAAAAAGACAATTTTAAATGTGAATAAGCAAGGTTAAAATGTATAATGTAAATATATTTGTCATATAAAGTGTAATAATGCACAAAATGGTAATAAAGTCTGGACATATGAAACCTAATTATTTTAGAATTATTTATTTATTTAATTTAGTGTAGTATACAAGCCATTGTGTAGAATGCACGAAGAGTCATGCATAAATTGTAAACGAATGTCTTTTAAAACGCTAGTTACAATTCAAAGCGTCGGAACACATCAACAATAAACTTAGTAACCACTCCACGAGTGGTAAACGGTAAACAAATCACTTCCCAATTTGAAATTTGATATTTATTTATTAAATAAGGAATGCAAGGCTCCTTTATCACCCTCCTTAATTAGGTCTATTTTTTTCAAACCGGATCGTAGAGTTCAGAATTAATCCCGTATCTTGTTGTGTGTCATGCTTACTCTTCTGATGGAGCTGGAGACGTAGACCTAATATTTTTCCTTGGCTCTGAATAAATCAGCAATCGCCGTGCGCAATGTATGACGTCTGTGGCTTCTAAGAAGTTAGTATATGTGCGAGCACAACTTTACTTGGCCTCTACCTGGTACACTCCAAACTGAAGACACATTGGAGTTCATCTTAATGACATTGGCCCACTGTGATGAAGAGAGACCTTCCTTTGTATAAAGCTACAAGTTGGATTTGGGCCGATTGCACAATAACAAATTGTTAACTATCAGCAATCAAGGAATTACTATTGATTAATCAAGAGTAAATTTAACCTAAATTCATCATAGTTCTAAGGCTTTCACGGCCGGTGTCAATACTAGATGCAATAATATTAACCGGGCTTGTGGGCCGTGGTCTATTGGGTTCCTTCTTCTTCCCAAACGTTTCGTCTGCGACTACGGCAGACATCTTCAGTGGCGGCGAGGTCGAAGTTTCCTAGTGGAGATCTCAGCACCGACTGTCGACCTTCGACCTCGACTTCGACCTCGCCGCCACTGAAGATGTCTGCCGTAGTCGCAGACGAAACGTTTGGGAAGAAGAAGGAACCCAATAGACCACGGCCCACAAGCCCGGTTAATATTATTGCATCTAGTATTAATCTAAATTGTTTATTATTGGTTCTACATTTTTACCCTAGCGCAACAGCCTATGAAGGGCCAAGGCTTGCCGCCCAGCTGCTGCGTCCCCCACCTCTGCCCCCTACAGCCGTCATTGGTGGGGGTGCAATACTGGAGGGTGGGACGTGGTCAGCATCCCGAGCCCTATGTAAATAAAATTATATATTTGGAAAGCCCAAGAAGAAATGTGCAATCCTTGAGACTTTTGTAAATGTAGAATAATAAATAACACCAAGAAAGGCACTTTTCGCCGCAAAATAAACACGAACAACTATTGTACAATTGCAATTGAAGTTCTCCGTGTGACTTCTTTGTATTGTATAAGGTGAATCCCTAGCATTTAGTAGTAGTAGACGCTGGCCTCCTGATCCTAAGGTCGTGGGTACATTCGACCAACGGTCAATAAATCCAAAAACATCATTTTATTGGATAGACCCCGGCTCACATATTTGAAAGAAAGTCATATAATTGAAAGCTGTATCTAGCAAAAAAAAAAAAAAAAAAAAAAAAAAAAAAAAAAAAAAAAAAACCACTCAGGATAAATTTAAAGTTGACCTAGCGCTAAGATTTCAGAAGGTTATAAAAGTAACGTAAGAGTGCAACACGCACTACTTGTGTCAATTTCAGTCGCCAGTAAATAGCCGGCAAAGCATTGTGACATTTATGGAAAAATAAGGTGAATATAAGTTCATGCTGTATAGCAGGCATCGGCAAACATGTACTCACTGAGGCCTCGCAACTATGACGTGTCAGGGGCAGCGCTTACTCTGTTTCCCCCTCCCTCGCAGCCTTAACTGGCACTGCATGCACACCGATCACGGGCGGACTGTCCTGCGTATTTACTTGCACTTCTAAACATGTCTGTCAAAGTGTAATTTAATACTAAGACTTAAAGATACATTTCTTTATTTATAACTTTGAAGGATATTAGTTTATTTAACTTAAAGTCTTAGTATATTCATAGAATTAGAGTGCATCTAATTATTCCTGGTCTATTAAATTTGATATCTAAAATAGCACTTTGATGATTTCATCTCTCATCATGTAAGGAACGTAAGGTGTTTGATGTGCTCTAAAGTTCAAAAAGGCACTGATCAATGGAACAATAAGCGGCATTATGATACATGTCATAAGATCACCATACAATTATAGACAACCATGTATTCATAAATTTACACCACGATTTAAAGTAGCATAACACTGATGTAGTGTCCTTTATTCATTGTTTTTTCAGATCTAGATTGGACTAACCAACTGCAACAGCTCAAAGAGCAATATTCAGATAATACATCTAATATTAATTCAAATATTATAACTGATAGACAACTTCACGCCAGCTATGCTGTTGCTTTGGAGATTACTCAGTCACTGAGGTGTTTTGGTGATGGAGATTTCACAAAAAAATGTGAGAATAAAGTTGCCAACATAATTTGCCCTCAACAATATGATATTTTTAGTAATATTGCATTATCACCACGAACCATACAGAGAAGGATACATAAAATAGCACAAATAACCGAAAAAACACTACCAAACGAGGTCCATGAATTTATAGCCGTTTCTCTC
The DNA here is from genome assembly GCA_030765045.1 of Tenodera sinensis. Lineage (NCBI taxonomy): Eukaryota > Metazoa > Arthropoda > Insecta > Mantodea > Mantidae > Tenodera > Tenodera sinensis. The sequence goes on along the minus strand of CM060966.1, from coordinate 77,855,319 downwards.
GCGTTGGATGAAAACACTGACAACGTTGACACAGCACAATTGGTAATTTTCAGTCGTGGAGTTACTAACAACCTCTCGATACAAGAATATATGCTTCAAGTAATTCCACTTAGGGAATATGCAATAGGGACAGAATTATTTCAAGCATTTAAGGAATGTGTAGAAGAAAAAAAAAACTGAAAAAAAAAATCTTGTAACGCGATTAACATCTGTTAAT